>CM052711.1:37360661-37393166 GCA_028551405.1 Uromys caudimaculatus
GGGGCAGTAACACTGGGGAGGAAACAAAGGGAGGCCTGCTGGAACACCTTGATTTGCTAATCCAGCCAAGCCTAAAAGTCAAGGCCGTAGATAATCTGATATCAGGCAGAAAGGAATCAAAGGAATGCCTGCTATGAGATAGCTAGCAAGGTTAAGTCAAACCTGGGATCAAGCAAAAAATGCCAAGGCCAAAAGCCTTCGTCTCCGACAGGCAGGTACTTCAAATGGAATCTCCCACAGAGGTTTGTGACCAGCAAAAGAAAGTGAGCTGCCAGTGGCTTCCCAGACTACCATCTCTCTGAGGCTGCTCAGGCCTTAAGATTAGATCTTATGCGTTGGAGAGATGGCTCAGCTGTTGAGAACCTCTCTGAGTTCAATTCATGTGCAGCACTCACTGTGCTGGGGTACTCACCAAAGAAGACTGCTTGGACATGGGTTTAAGCCAATAGAAAGCCTTAATTTGCCAGGCAGTGGTGGCCCACACCTTTAATCCCAGCGCTTGGGAGGCAGAGGCTGGTGGATTTCTGAGTATGAGGCCAGCCTGGTCTACAGAGTGAGTTTCAGGACAGGCAGAGAAAACACAGAGAAACCCTGTCTCAAGAAAAAAAAGAAAGAAAGAAAGAAAGAAAAAAGAAAGAAAGAAAGAAAGAAAGAAAGAAAGAAAGAAAGAAAGAAAGAAAGCCTTAATTATCCATCTGACCACTCTTCTGAGTGTTCAGGATCCCAGTGTAGCCTGAATCTTTCTCAGGATGAGCTTCTAAGAACAAAAGCCATGTTCCTAGTTGACATACTTCAGTTAACAAGAACAGTTATCCAGAAGCAGAACTGCAGAAGCCAAAAATCAAAGTTAGCACATTAAGAGACTTTCCCAGAACGATGGACTTTGATGGATGAGGCCTTTGTTTTAGTTTTGGCAGATGGTGCTGTCTACAGACTGAGTTTTACAGCCCGAATGGTACACTTCCGTCACGGAGTGGGTTGTGCTAAGGTCGGGGAGCCTGTTATACCACACCAGGTTCACAATTACCTGTAACTCTGGGCCTAAAGGGATTCAACACACCAGTACACACACATATATACACATAATTAAAAAATAAATAAATAAAACAAAGCCTCCGTTTAAAAAAAAAAAAAAAGATTAGATCTTATGAACTTCAGGTTAAAACAGTCTCTCTTTTCCTTTTTTTCTTTCTTTCTTTCTTTCTTTCTTTCTTTCTTTCTTTCTTTCTTTCTTTCTTTTTTTTTTTTGATACTTTATTTACATTTCAAATGTTTCCCCCTTTCCAGGTCTCCCTTTGCAGTCTCCCTTTTCTTAAGGGTGAAACTATTATCTGGAACTCTACATGTCCAACCTTTAAAAACAACTAGACAGGATCTCACTATATCACCCTGGCTAGTTTGGAACTCTCTATGTAGAGCAGGCTTGCCTCAAACGCAAGAGATCTACATGCCTGTCTCCTGAGTGCTGGGGTTAAGGGTGTGTATTACCACAAATAAGGAATTGTCTACCTTTTGAGAGAGCAGGCGACATTGTCATTTACAAAGTTCATGCTCAAAAACAACACAGTTGATTATAAAAGAAATTACAAAAATCTTAGGATATTTTAGTCATTTATAATTTTTGCTGGGTCAAATTCATAGCTATTACTGGCTGAATATATCCAAATATGGCCTACAGTACAGCTTGGACAAACTTAATAGATCCTTGCACACATAAAGCTATTCCCAATTACTAAAGAATAATCTCACCACAGTGTCTTAGTCGGGGTTTCTATTCCTGCACAAATATCAGGACCAAGAAGCAAGTTGGGGAGGAAAGGGTTTAATTCAGCTTACACTTCCACGTTGCTGTTCATCACCAGAGGAAGTCAGGACTGGAACTCAGGCAGGTCAGGAAGCCGGAAGCTGATGCAGAGGCCATGGAGGGATGTTCCTTACTGACTCGCTTCTCCTGGCTTGCTCAGCCTGCTTTCTTATAGAACCCAAGACTACCAGCCCACAGATGGTACCACTCACAAGGAGCCCTCCCCCCTTGATCACTAGTTGAGAAAATGCCTTACAGCTGGATCTCATGGAGGCATTTTCTCAACTGAAACTCTTTTCTCTGTGATAACTCCAGCTTGTGTCAAGTTGACACAAAACCAGCCAATACACCCAGAAATAATCATCCATCCATAGAACACTGGTCAAATAAATTTATGAGTCCGAACACAGTAGTGCTTAACTATAATCTCAGTGTTTGGAAGATAGAGGCAGAAGAATCAGGAGTTCAAAGGCAGCCTGGGCTCCATGAGACCCTGTCTCAAAAGACAAACTAACCACCATACATGGTGGCAGGCGCCTTTAATCCCAGCACTCAGAAGTAGAGACAGGCAGATCCCTGTGAGTTCAAGGCCAGTCTAGTCTAAATAGCAAATTCTAGCCGGGCAGTGGTGGCGCACGCCTTTAATCCCAGCACTTGGGAGGCAGAGGCAGGTGGATTTCTGAGTTCGAGGTCAGCCAGGGCTACACAGAGGAACCCTGTCTCGAAAAAACCAAAAAAAACAAAAACCAAATTCCAGGCCAGTCAGGGTTACATAGTGAGACTCAGCCTAAAAACAAAAATGAATAAACAAAATGCAAATAATAATAATAACAATAATAAACCAAGAGGTTAACAAATAAATATGGCATATGTCTTCATGTAAGAAAACTTGTTCTGTCCGTTAGAAATAAATAGCTGATGTGGGAATATCAGCCTGTCATCCCTGCCTTTGGGAGACTAAAGCAGAGGACCACAAGTCTGAAAGCCTGGATCCACATGGAAAGAAAGAAATAACTCATGCTTTTTGTCCTCTGATATCCATATTGGGGCTGCAGGATACATGTACCACACACAAATATAAATAAATGAATAAACACAAACATACTTTAAAATAACAAAAATACTAAATAAAAATTATGTGGACATGGTGGTGCATGCCCATCACCCCACTGTTTAAGGAGTGATGGGAGGGGAATCAGACTTCAAGTCTAATCTAGACTTCATACGGAGTTCAAGGTCAGCCTAGTTGCATGAGACTCTCTTCAATAAATAAATAAAAAGGAATGGGGGTCAGTAGTGAGACTCAGTGAAAAGTCAGTAAAAGTGTAAGCTGCTTCTATAGATACAGAGATTCTAGGCTGCTTCACGTAGTTACCTATGGCATAGGGGGAGGAGTCAAGACCAGCAAAGATGAGAGAAAAGAACGGGCACCAGATTTCCAGTACCTACCTGTCTTAGTCGCTGTTCTATTGCTGTGGAGAGACACGATGACCAAGTTAACTTTTACAATGGAAAGCATTTAACGAGGGGTTGCCTACAATTTTAGAGGTTTAGTCCCTTCTCATCATGGCGGGAAGCATGGCGATACACAGGCAGACGTGGTGCTGGAGAAGGAGCTGAGGGTTCTACATCCAGATCCAGCAGGAAGAGAGGGAGCCACTGAGGCTGGCTTGGACTTCTGAAACCCCAAAACTCATTCCCAATGACATACTTTATACTCCAACAGGCCACCTACTCTAACAAGATCACACCCCCTAATCCATCTCAAGTAGTGCCACTCCCTGTTGACTAGGCATTCAAATGTAAGAGCCTATGGGGGGGCCCTTCTTATTCACCCTACACACTACCTACTTTTAATTTTCATTTTAATTTATTTAATTCATGTTTTTTGAGACAGGGTCTCATCTTGGCCAGGCTGGCTTCACATTTTATACATAGCTGAGGATGACCATAAACTTCAGATTCTGCTGTCTCCATGTCCCCAGTACCAGGATTACATCTGTGTGCCACCGCATCTGGCTCTTGTTTTTGAGGGATTTACTCTATTTGTTTGTTTGTTTATGAAACAGGATATTAATAATGTCCCAGAGTGGCCACAGCTTCTTTACCTTTCTCCTGTTGTGAAAGGCTTACAAGTATGTGCTGGTCTATTCAGTTTACTGAAGAACCTCTGTACTGCTGTCTATGACCACATTTCTTTACATTCTCGATGTCCCCCTATAATTAGGGATGGTAATTCTTTTCTCGAATATCTTTTGGCCAGTGAATGCATTTTTCTATCTTATTATATTCCTTCATTTAATGTGTGTGTGTTCACATACATGCATATTCTACTGTACATGTGACAGAAAAGTCAGAGGACAACCTGAAGGAATCTGTGTTATCTCCTTCCACCATCAGGATCCAGGGACTTAAACTCAGGTCATCAGAACACATTATAATTTTCACAAACTAAAAACCAAGCCGTATATTGTGGGTTGAACCTATAATCCAAGCACTTGAGAAGCTAAGGCAGGAGGATTTCTGCAAGTGTAATCAGCATCAGGCCAGCCAGCCTAAGCTACAGACTTTGCCTCAGGAATATCTACATAAGAATTAATATATCCTACTTGAGAGAGGGAAGAATTACTTTTTCATGTGCCCACCCTGGGAATACGTGATTACTCTGCTTATGTGCCAACCTTGAAAAGAACTAGAGCTGCTTTCATGAAAATTATCTCATTTATCTTCACTAAAACACCGAACAATTAAACAAGGATGGTGGGGGTGGAGATAGGAATCTGATTTGTTAGAGGGTTGGTACATTTTGTGAATCAGGAATAAGATCTGTTCTCTCTGGCTAAGGGGCGGCAAGGGCACAAAGGACAGTGTGAGGAGAGACCAACAACAGAGGGAATTGTCTAATTTGGAATACAGTGTAAGCTGGGCCTAGTGGTGCAGGTCTTCAATTTTAGTTGCTAGGGAAGTTGAGGCAGGAAGATCACAAGATCAGTTCCAGCATGGCCTACAGAGTGAAGGCACTGCTCACCTGGACAACTATCTCAAAAATAAAACCAGAGCCAGGCAGTGGTGGCGTACGCCTTTAATCCCAGCACTTGGGAGGCAGAGGCAGGCGAATTTCTGAGTTCAAGGCCAGTCTGGTCTACAGAGTGAGTTCCAGGACAGCCAGGGCTACACAGAGAAACCCTGTCTCAAAAAAAAAAAAAAAAAAAAAAAAAAAAGAGGGGCAACAGAGGATGGGGGTCACACACCAGAAATTCCAGCGCTTGGGAGGTGAAGACAGAAGAATCCCGAGTTTAAGGCTAGCCTGAGTTACAGTGGTTCTGTCTCTAAAAATAGCCGGACATGGTAGCACACACCTTTAATCCCAGCACTCATGAAGCAGAAATGTGCGGATCACTATGATTTTGAGATCAGCCTAGTCCACATAGTAAGTACTGACCAGCCAGGGCTACAAAAGGAATGATTGTCTAAACACAAAAACAAAAAACCCCCATATATCTATATCTATATATATCTCACGGTAGTGCATACCTATAATTCCAGTATGTTGTAAGTGGAGGCAGGGATTCAAAATCATCCTTGACTACTTAGAGTTCACCACCAGCCCAAGCTAATCCTGAGGCCCTGACACCCCACCCCCAAAAAGAAATGAAAGAAAAATGTAATCAAAGCCAGCCCCAGTGGTAAAGGCCTGCACTCTCAGCTACTCAGGAGGCAGAGGCTGGAGGAAGGAAAGCTCATGGTCTGCTTAAGTACAAAATGAATTCAAGCCCAACATGGATACTTAGTAGGACCCTGTCTCAAAATAAACAGGAGAAAGATGGGGACTGGAGAGATGGCTCAGCAGGTAGGAGCACTTGTTGCTCTTCCAGAGGGCTCAGTTCCAGCCCAGGGCAGCTCACAAGCACGTGTACCTGCAGCTCCTGGGCATCTTTGTCTCTGACCTCCAAACACACTTGCACTCAGGTTCACATACCCACATGCAGATACACACACCTACATTTACTTAATGCATACTACATGCTGCATATCCCATGTACACCTGGCTCCCACGGAGGCCAAGAGGGTGGTGAGTCCCCTGGGAGTGGGGTTACAGATGGTTGTGAGCTGCCATATGGGTGCTGGGAATTGAACCTGGTTCTTTGGAAGAACAGTCAATACTCTTTTTTTATTAAAGGTTTTCTTCTTCTTTTTCTTCTTCTTCTTCTTCTTCTTCTTCTTCTTCTTCTTCTTCTTCTTCTTCTTCTTCTTCTTCTTTTTTCTTTTCTTCTTCTTCTTCTTCTTTTTTCTTTTCTTTTTCTTTTTCTCAAGACAGGGTTTCTCTGTATAGCCCTGGCTGTCCTGGAACTCACTCTGTAGACCAGGCTGGCCTCGAACTCAGAAATCCACCTGCCTCTGCCTCCCAAGTGCTGGGATTAAAGGCGTGTGCCACCACTGCCCGCCAGTCAATACTCTTAACCACTGAGCTGTTGATCTCCCCAGCACTACCTACACAAAAATTTTAAAAGTAATCTTATAAAAAGTTGTAAGTCAGCTGGGTGTGGTGGTGCACACCTTTAATCCCGGTGCTATAAACCCTGTCTTGAAAAAAAACCAAGAAAAAGTTTTAAATCAAAAGAGGAATGTGGTAGAGGGTCTGCCTAGCATCCGCAAGGTCCTGGATTCTGTTCCCTGTAAATAATAATAATAATAATAGAAAGAAAGAAAGAAGGAAGGAAGGAAGGAAGGAAGGAAGGAAGGAAGGAAGGAAGGAAGGAAGGAAAGGGATAAAAAAAATAAATGTTGAATAAAAGAACGAAAGGGAGAGGAAAGGAAGAGGTAGATTGAAGAATGGTTTCCCAGTGACATTTCGAATACTTCGTATTTTCCACAGGTATATGTGTGTGGTATATAAAATATGTAAGGAAGGCCTGAGGGAAGACAATGGTTGTCAAGAATTTTGACTTCCTAGGATGGTAACAGGATAGGATTGTTCAAGGGGACTTTAGCCTCTCTATGTCTTAAATCTTTACAAGGCAGTTAAGTGGTTGCTTTCAATGTTTAACTGCCTCCAGGAGAAGAGTTGACATCCTTGTCCAGGGAGCTCCTGACTTTCACAGACTTGTTCAAATACAGTTTAGTATGATCTATGCAGCAACTGGCCATTTTAAATCTTATCATCTATCTACTTGTCAATCATCTGTCTATCTATCTATCAAAATCTATCAATCAATCATCTATATGTCTGTCTATCTATCTATCATCTATCTGTGTGTGTGTGTGTGTGTGTGTGTGTGTGTGTTCTTAAGCCTATGGTCAGATTCCGTTCAGTGCTAACACATGGAACTTAATAAACATATTGAGGAATATACAGTCCAATACTTCAGAAAGGCCTTAGTCTAGCCTGGCTTAAACTGGAAGAGGGTCTGCTACTTCGCCCTCAGTGACCCTAGAATCTCCAACTCAGAGCATGTGTCAGCCACATGGCCCGCTCTTCAGAACTCCAACACACAAGAAAATGTGGACTTGAGACGGGATCTATGGGATTTCACACCATCCTAAGCAAAATCACACTGAAGCAGAGTGTGATGCCACACACAACCACAGTTCCTGGGACTCCTGAGGCAGAAGCTGGGGGATCAGGAGTTCAAATCTATCCTTGGCCACAAAGCAAATTCCAGGTCAGCCTACATGAGACTATGTCTCCAAAAATCCTAAACCAAATAAAGGAAACTTTGCAGAGAGAGAAGGAGAGCTTGCTAGAGGGATGGGCGTGGATCCAGATTCAGGGCTATAGATCCCAGTCTACTTAGAACACTGGCAAGTGGGGGGGTGGGGGGTGGGGTGAGGAGGGGACGGGAGGGGAAGGCTGCTCTTGACATCTGTTTGTTTGAACCTGCCTAGGCAGCTCCCTCAACATTTGTTTAAACAGCAAACTAGGAACTGGAATGAGGGGAGGTGGCTGAAGAAATCTTGGGAGAGAGGAAAACAATTTTTTCACCCTCAGTGAGTGCCTTAGTTAGGGTTTCTATTGCTGTGAAGGGACAGTATGACCATAGCACTCTTTACTTTAAAATAATTTATTTATTTTTATTTTATTTGCATTAGTGTGAGGGTGTCTGATCTTGAAGTTACAAACAGTTGTGAGCTGCCTTGTGGGTGCGGGGAATTGAACCCAGGTCCTCTGAAAGAGCAGTCAGTGCTCTTAACTGCTGAGCCATCTCTCCAATTCTCCAACCATGGCAACTACAAAGGTAAATATTTAACTGGGACCGCCTTACAGTTTCAGAAGTTTAGTTCTTTATCATTAAGGGAGGAAGCAAGGCAGCACACAGGCAGACACGGCGCTGGAGAGGGAGCTGAGAATTCTATTTCTGGATCGCAGGCAGCATGAGAAGAGAGTGGATGTTGGGCCTTCCTTGAGCTTCTGAAACCTTAAAACCCACCCCACCCCACCCCAGTGGCACAGGTCCTCCAGCAAGGACACACTTCCTAATAGTGCCACTCCCTATGAGCCTATGGGGAGGGGGGGTCATTCTTATTCAAACCACCACAATATGAAATCCTGAAGCTTAAAGTCCCAGTGGTCACATTTCTTCAAGACAACAGGACAATTTTCAAATGAGTCAAATCTCTCCAGCCGTGACTTCCTGAGCCCAACTACTAGTTATAGTCAGAGGAGAAGCCAGAGGAGAATGAGAGGCCGTTCTGAAAGTAGCTCTGGTTTCTTTCTTTTTCCTTTCTTTTTCTTTCTTTCTTCTTTCTTCTTTCTTTCTTTCTTTCTTTCTTTCTTTCTTTCTTTCTTTCTTTCTTTCTTTCTTTCTTTCTTTCTTTCTTTTTTGTATAGAACAGAGTTTATTTAGGGCATGGGGAGGGGAGGTCAAGAGGGTAGTAGAGGCTGGGCATTGGTGGTGCACACCTCTAATCTCAGCACTTGGGAGGCAGAGACAGGCGGATTTCAGAGTTCAAGGCCAGCCTGGTCTACAGAGTGAGTTCCAGGACAGCCAGGGCTACACAGAGAAACCCTGTCTCAGAAAAACCAAAAAAAAAAAAAAAAAAAAAAGAGAGAGAGAGAGAGAGTAGAGGCAGAGAAAGGGAGAGACAGTAGAGAAGTAGAGTAGAGGCCGGCCATGAGCATGTGGAGAGAGGGTGTAAGGGAAGCAGGGAAAGAGCAAGAGAGCAAGAAAGGAGCAAGAGCTAGCTCTGGTTTCTTTCTTTTTTTTTTTTTTTTTTTTTTTTGGTTTTTCGAGACAGGGTTTCTCTGTGTAGCCCTGGCTGTCCTGGAACTCACTCTGTAGACCAGGCTGGCCTCGAACTCAGAAATCCACCTGCCTCTGCCTCCTGAGTGCTGGGATTAAAGGTGTGAGCCACCACTGCCCAGCTAGCTTTGGTTTCTTAATGCCACTGTGATAAGCCACTCTAATCAAAAGCTACTTGGGGAGAAAAGGGGAGGTTTTGTTGGCTTACACTTCTATGTCACAGTCTATTATTGAGGGAAGTCAGGGCAGGGATCTGGAGCAGGTACTATAGGAGAATGCTGATTGATGGCTCACTCTCTGGGTTAAGCTCAGATAGCATTCTTATACTGCTGGACCAGCTGCCTAGGGATGCTAAGTCTCATAGTGGTCTGGGAACCTCTTGCATCAATTGGCAATCAAGACAATAAATTCACCCACAAGAGGCCAATCTGAGGCAGTTCTTCCATTGAGATTCCCCTTTTCCAGTCGACTTTATCTGTCAAGTTTACATTTTAAAAGCTAACCAGGATAAAAGTAAAGTTGAAGGTAAAAGTAAAAGGAGCACATAAAAGAGACAAGCACACCAGTTCCCTGGTATTAAAGAGGAAAACATTTGGAGAAGTGGGCCAGCCAAACTCTTTGAGAAGGCAAGGAAAATGGAGATAAGACCAGCTTACCAGACAGATGTGTAGGTAGCTGGGTTTGTCCAATCGTATTTGTTTGGTTTTGTTAGCTTTGTTTTGTTGAGACAGGGTTTCACTGGCTGCCCTGGAACTCACTCTGTAGACCAGGCTGGTCTGGAATTCCCAGAGATCCACCCATGATGAATACCATCAACCTCCAGCTGTCCACCCTTTCTTAAAGTCCTGCTGTGGACCGAGGTCAAATACACCAACAGCTTAACAATGATACAGTTAAGGCGAAGAGGAAGGCAGGGCTGTTTAGCAAAAGTAACCTTTAGTTAACCTTAAGGAACTTTAGGACACCAGCTGGGGTGGGGGGTGGGGGGTGGAGGGGTTGGTGTTTGTGCTGCCACCCCACCTTCAAGGTAGGTGCCTCTTGCTTCTTCCTTACTTCGAGTCCATTCCTCTTTTATTGCTTTTGTGGTCTCCCAGAAAATAAGAACATCAGATGGACACTCTCTAAAAAGCTGAAACCAGCAGAAAAAAAAGGGAAAAGTGGACACAAAGTTCCACTCCTAACCAAGAAGCTACAAACTGATACCTGCTGAGACAAGGAAAATCGGTGTGTTCCAACAGAGCAGCCCTAGGTACATCTCTACTCTCCAGAGGAGGAGGAGTTAGCCAGCACAGAACAGACTCCATGGTTTTCTGTGTGCTTTTTACTTTGTCTTGATTTTGGTTTTGCTGGTTTTGGTTTTGTTTGTTTGTTTGTTTTGTTCTTTTTCATCATCTTAATGTTTTTTTGCTTGGATATTTTATTTTTTGAGATAGAGAAAGAAGATGAACAGGATGAGTAGAGAGGTGGGGAGGAGTTGGGGCATAGGAAAGATTATGATCAAAACATATTGCATGAAATTAATTAATTAAAGATCTTTTTTTGTTTTGTTTTGCTTGTTGTTGGTTTTTTTTGTTATTGTTGTTTTGTTTTTGTTTTTTGTTTTTCGAGACAGGGTTTCTCTGTATAGCCCTGGCTGTCCTGGAACTCACTCTGTAGACCAGGCTGGCCTCGAACTCAGAAATCCACTTACCTCTGCCTCCCAAGTGCTGGGATTAAAGGCGTGCACCACCACTGCCCAGCAATTAAAGATCTTATTAGCTAAGGAAAATGGCTGTTAACAAAAGTACATAGTATTCTGCTTGTTTTAAACACTGATATTTGAAAAAAAAAGTGACTTTGCAAACAGACAAAAAAAACCAAAAAAACAAAAAAAAAAAACCCAAACCAAACCAAACCAAACCAAAACCTGAAACCAAAGACATAAACTCATAGTGGTAGATGCCAAGTTACCAAGTTAATGAGCCCATTTAAATTATACTATGGGGTGGGGATATAGCTGAGTGGTATAGTATTTGTCTGGCATGCACAAGGCCCTGGGTTCAATCCTCAGCAGCTCAGAATAAACTAAATAAAAAATACTGTGTAGGTAACATTGTACAGCCAGAGCATACCTTGATAGAAATTTGAGAGTGCTTTCCAATTGGCTGGGAAGAAGCCAGAAGCCTAGACCTTGAAAATTGGGAAAGCATGTGTGTCATCCAATCCAATGTTCTTACTTTATAACCAAGAAAACCAAAGGTCAGAGAGGAAATGAGTTGCCCAAGATGCAGAGCTAGTTTGGGGTTGCAAAAGCAAACGCAGGGTGCGTACACCAGATTTTTACATGTCACATCATGAGATCTTGGAAGCTGGATGCTCTGAAGAAATTCACATAGGTTCGTGTAGACATTTGAGGGCAGAGTTGAGACTCAATGGTGAATCATCTGGCTTCCAAGTTTTGCCTGTGTGCTTAATTACTACTTTTAATTCCCTGAGTAACCTTTTCTCTGTGGTCCCAGAAAGTAGCAGCAAGAGGTTGGAGTTAGCAGAAGCGATGGTTCAAATCCTGGTTCTACCACTTGCCCACTCTGTGAAGAGTTAGGCACACCGTCCTCTCTACAGCTTTGGGTTCTCCAACAGTTAGGCAAGGATAATGTACCTCTCACACAGAGTTGCAGGAATAGGATAAAACCAGCTGAGAGTGATTCAAGCCAGGCCTGTGGCCAGCCCTCCTACACAGTCTCAAATCAGAATCCAAGAGACCAGTGACCTCGGCTTGGGTCCCAGTTTTGAGTCACAGAGAAGGCCTACAAAAGTCTAGGTGGTAGCAGCTGGTTGGTAGGGAAGGCTCGGGCATTTATTTTTTCAAGCACACTTGCTAGCGCTCTTTAATTTGCTTTGAAAATTATAGTTACTTAAAGGTGTGGTAGGGCGAGCCTTTAATCCCAGCACCCAGGAGGCAGAGGCAGGTGAATCTCTTGAGTTCCAGGCTAACCTGGTCTACATAGTGAGTTCCAGGTCAGCCAGGGCTATGTAGAAAAGTCCTATCTCAAAAAAACAAAAACAAAAATCTCGATTGATGTGACAGTCAGTACCCTGACAGGGTCTCTCCGGGAGATGAACTATGTCTAGTTCGAGGACTGTAGATGGAGCTCAGTAGCAGGCTATTTACCTAGCCCAAGTTTGATTTCCAGTTCTTGGGGTGAATAGGAGGATTTTTTTCCCAAAATACTTCCTATTAAGAAATGCATTTTGTAAGTCGGACAGTGGTGGCGCACGCCTTTAATCCCAGCACTTGGGAGGCAGAGGCAGGTGGATTTCTGAGTTCGAGGCCAGCCTGATCTACAAAGTGAGTTCCAGGACAGCCAGGGCTACACAGAGAAACCCTGTCTCGAAAAACCAAAACCAAAAATAAACAAACAAAACAAAACAAAAAAAAATGCATTTTGTGGCCACCCAATAATCGGCCTAACTTGAGACCCATCCCATGGGCAAGCACCAATCCCTAACACTATTAACAATACTCTGTTATGCTTGCACACAGGAGCACGTGGTCCTCTGAGAGGCTCCACCCAACAACTGACTCAGACAGATACAGACACCCACAGCCAGACAGTGGATGGAGCTTGGGGACTCTTATGCAAGAGTAGGAGGAAGGATTGTGGGCCCCAAAGGGGATAGGAACTCTACAGGAAGACCAACAGAGTCAACTAACCTGGACCACTGGGGCTCTCAGGGTCTGAACCACGAACCATAGAACATACATGGCTAGTAACATGGCTAGACATAGCCCTCCCCGCATATATGTAGCAGATGTGCAGCTTGGTCTTCATGTGGGTCCCAAATAACTGGAATGGGGGCTATCCCAAAAACTGTTGCCTGTATACAGAATATGTTCTTCTAGCTGGGCTGCCTTGTCGGACAGAGGATGTGCCTAGCCTCACAGAGACTTGAAGTGCCAGGGTGGGAGAATACCCAGGGGAGGCCCTACCCGCTCAGAGGAAAAGGGGATGGGGGAGGGGATTACCAGGATGGGGGTCAGTGAGCAAGATGTAAAGTGAATACGTTAAAAAAATTAAAAAATTAAAAAATAAAATGCATTTTGCCAGGCAGTAGTGGTGCATACTTTAATTTCAGCATTTAGGAAGCAGAGGCAGTCAGCTCTTTGTGAATTCTAGGCCAGCCTAGTCTACTGAGTGAGTTCCAGGACAGCCAATGCAATGTTTCTCAGGAAGAGAAACCCTGTCTTGAAAAGCAACAACAATAAACAAACAAAAAAAGGAAATGTATTTTAAACCAGGTGTTGTGGTGCATACCTTTGATCCCAGCACTCAGGAGTCAGAAGCAGGTGGATCTCTGTAAGCTGGAGGTCAGCTTGCTCTATACAGGAGTTCCAGGACACTGAGACCCTGTCTCAAAAACAAACAAAAAAGAAATGAATTTTAAATATTTTTATTATAAAATAATATGTTATTAAACATTTAGGAAATGGTAAAGTAAGTTGTAGTACTAGAATTTAATTTTAACGTTTAAATAATTTTTCTAGCTTTATCACACTTTTCTTTGTTTTTACTTTAGTAAAATGTTCATTAAACACACACACCCACACACTTCTGAGATGGACGAGATGTCTTAGTCACTGTTCTACCACTGTGAAGAGACAAGACACCATGACCAAGGCAACTCTATTAAAAAAAGCTTTAATTGAGGGCTTGTTTACAGTTTTAAATGGTTAGTCCATGATCATCCTTACAGGAAGTAGACAGGCATGGCACTGGAGCAGTAGCTGAGGGCTTTACATCCTGATCCACAGGCAGCAGGTAGAGCAGAAACACTGGACCTGTCTTGGGCTGTTGAAAACCTCAAAGCCCTCCTCCAGTGACACAACTCCTCCAACAATGCCACACCTATTCCACAAAGGCCACACCTCCTAATCCTTCCCAAACAGTTCCAACATTCAAGCACATGAGCCTATGGGGGCCAACCTCATTCAAACCACCACACTCTACTCTAGCCTCCATAGACCTGTGGCTATATCATAATGCAAAATACATTCAGTGCTACTTCAAAAGGTTTCCATAGTCTTTCAGCCTCAAGACTGTTTAAAAGTTCAAAGTCTCTTCTGAGACTCAAGACAATCTCTTAACTTTAATCCTCTGTACAAACAAAAATCAAGTTACATGCTTCCAATATACAATGGCATAGAATGTCAAAAGGGAGAAAAAGGGGCATAGTAAGGAAATACTGGAGCAAATTCAAACTTCAAACTCTATCTCTGTGTCTGGGGCAAAGGACTTAGATGACTCTTCCCTCCCAGCTTTGCTGACTACATACACTTCTCTCGTTTGGTCTGGTTGCATACCCTGTCTGCAGCTCTCCTTGGTGGGTATCCCACATCTCTGGCATCTTCAATAGCCTGGGTCTCCGACACAATCCAGGTTTTACCTTCACAACTTCACAAAGTGGCCTTTCTTTACCTCCATGCAGGGACTCCCCAGCCACATGCCTGTCATGGTGGCTTTCCTTAACCACGGAGGACGATTCCATAACTCCTTTCTTGTATCCTTCCTAACTCTAAATCCAGAATCATGTGGCTAAAACTGCCAAGTGCTTCTGCTTGCTGGAGCCATTTTCATTCAAACCACCAGCAGCTAAGAACACTTTCTGTTCTTCTAAAGGACCTGAGTTTGGTTCCCAGCACTTACTTAGTAGGCCTACACATCTGTAACTACAGTTCTAGGGAAGCTAACAGCTTTATCTGTCTTCACAGATGCCAAATATATATATATATATTCAGGCAGAGTATGAACACATAAAAGAAGAACAAATCTATTTTTTTTTCTAGGATTAGATTTTTATCAAGTCTGGTCTACACAGCAAGTTCTAGGACAGCCAGAGCTACACAGTGAGACCCTCTCTCAGATCATCAATCAATCAATCAATTAAAATTAGGGGTTGAAGAGATAACTCAGCAGTTAAGAGTGTATTCTGCCCTTTCAGAGGATCCAAGTTCATTATAAGCACCCACAGGAGGCAGCTTACAACTGCCTGGAACTACAGTTCCAGGGATTTTTAACATTCTCTTCCAGCTTCCAGAGGTACCCAACACATGTGACATACATGTACCTAGATATACACATGTGCATAAATAAAATAAAAGCAAAGCACAAAACAAAAATCTTTAATAAAAAGTAATAACTAAATTTAAATTTTTTAAAAAAGTGTAACCAACCTTCAGTGGTACACATCTGTAATCAGACTGAGACAGGAGGAGAGGTTGTACCTGGACTATATAACAATGAGAGAGAGAGAGAGAGAGAGAGAGAGAGAGAGAGAGAGAGAACAGAATTTACATTTGATCAGGTTTTATTTAATCACAGAATAGATTTTTTTTTTTTTTTGAAGTAGGGTTTCTCTGTGTAGCCTTGGCTGTCCTAGAACTTACTCTGCAGACCAGGCCTCAAACTCACAGAGATCTGCCTGCCTATGCCTCAAGGCATGTGCGGCCACCTCCCAGTCCGTGGAATAGAATTTTAAGTGTGAGTACGTGGTGTATTCTTCAGGTCTCAGAAAATGGAATCTGAAGGATGGAAATATACATAGACATATACGCTGATATCAAGAAGAGAGAGATTTGTGTTAAGAAAATGACAAGGGCTGGCGCTATGGTTCATAGTACAGTACTTAGGTGAGGTCTTGGCCTGAGCCCCAGTGCCAAAAAAGAAAGCAGGGGTGGGGGAGAAAAGAAGGAGGCTCATGTCATGCAAGCGTGCAGCATTGGGAGCCCAGACTCTGGTGAGTAAGCCTGGCTGCAGACCCGGGGAAGAATGGCGACCCAGAGGTGGTCAGGTAACTGCATCTCTTCCTTCCGGGGGGAGGTCAGGATTTGGTCTGAGTTTTGGTGTTCTGCTCTTTGGGGGACAAGTTCTCTCTAGGATAGCCCAGAACTCAAGATCCTTTGCCCCCAGTCTACAGGTGTGTGCCAACTCCCTCAGTTTAGTTTTATCTAAGAATTTAAACTGGTTGGATGAGGCCCACACACATTATAGAGGAGGGGAAGTCTTTCATTCAGGGTCTACCTGTAAAATGCTAAAAATAAAAAACTGCCTTCACTGGCAAAATCCAAAACTGTTGGCCAAACATCTAGGCACCTGCCAGGCTGATACTTAAAGTTTGCCCAACACACTTTCCTAAAAGCTTTGTATAAATAAAAACTATGAAGATAAAAAGGAGCTTTGTATAGTTGCTTCTCATGCCTTATCAGTGTTTGCATAAAGCTTTGTAGAAACCATCTGAGGGGTTCAAGTTTTAGCAGGCTGAAGGAGTTTCCAGGCAGTTGTAATTGCACACAGGAGGTATTGTCTATGGCAGTGGTTCTCAACCTGTGGGTCGCGACCCCTTGGGGGGTGGAGCAACACTTTCACAGATGTCCTTCATATCTGATGTTTACATTATGATCCATAAAATAGCAAACTTACAGTTATGAAGGAGCAACAAAAAATAACTTTATGGTTGGGGGGGCCAGCACAACATGAGGAACTGTACTAAAAGGTCGCAGCCTTGGGAAGGTTGAGAACCACTGCTCTAGAGAGAGCAAACACATTGTGGAGTTTTGTTGTTGTTTTCTGCTTTGCAGTACTGAGAATCGAACCTAGAGTCTTGCACAGAGCTACATATTTTCTTTGCCGTGGTACTGGGCTGTTGACCCTACAGCCCTGTGCATGTAAGGCAAGCAAGCCCTCTGCCACTGAGTTATATCCCTAGCCATACACTTTCTCCTTGGTTTTTATTTTGTTTGTTCTTATTGTTTGGGTGTTGTTTGGTTTTGGAGATGAGGACTTGTACACCCTAGGCCAGTTTAGAACTGTCTATGTAGCCAAAGGTGATTTTGAACTTCCTTTTCTCCTGCCTCCTCATTGCGTGATGAGATTATAGGTGTGTACCACCTTATCCGATTTTATGTAATACTAGATAAATAAACAACAACATCCCCAGCATAAACACTAGCTCTTTTCTAAGTTTTGTCTTGATACAGTCTTGCCAGATTGCACAGGCTAGTCTCCACCTCTCTTAATCTTCCCAGGTGGCTAGGATTATAGACATGTACTGCTGTATTTGGCTAAACACTAGATTTGTATAGGGTTTTTGTTTGTTTGTTTTTTGGTTTGGTTGTTTGAGATAGGGTTTCTCTGTGTAATAGTCCTGGAGCTCAAACTCACAAAGATCCTCCTGCCTCTGCCTGGGATCAAAGGTGTGCACCACAGCACCTGGCTTGTTTAGATTATCTGATGTGGTACAGAGTCAAGGTGAGAGTATGGGGAAGGAGTGAACCCTGGGTTTCCCAGGATGCTAACACTTGGAGGTAGGGCAGGAAGGTCTGAAGACCAAGGTCATTTTCAACTATGCAAAAGTTAAGGACAGCCTGCACTACATAAAAACATGCCCAAAGCAAAGAGCCCTTCTTTGGATGGTATCTCTGAGTTTGCAGCAATAGACAAGAAAATGGGCTCCTGACAGTGTCTTTGAAGGAAAGGATGAGACAGTTTTTCCAGATCACGTCTTCCGGAACACCTGCATGCCTGCCGGTGGTTACTTCCCTGACAAGGCTCCAGGACCCTCAGGAGAAGGCTCTAGGCAACAAAAAAGAAACCAAAACTGTAGCTGCATTGGGCCAAGGGAGGAGGGGACCTGGAACCCAAGCTGCTATTTTTGTCTTCTCCAAGATTGGTGGCAGGCAGGAATCTCCATCAGGAAAAATCTGCAGAGCCCAGGAGCCAGGAGGTCATATGGGTATGACAAATGAAGGGCCCCACCCCTGCCCCACCTCCCAACACACCCCCGGGAGCCTCCTGTCATCAGCCATCTTCGTCATCAGCAGCCTAAGATAGAGGCACCCTGGAGCCTGTGCAGGAAAGGTCAGTTGACTTAAATAGCTGTCACCAACGCTACGACTTTCCTGGCTGGAGAAAGGAAACCCAAGCCATGAAAGACGAGGTGCATGGGGGCTCTGCCCACCTCTGGGGTAGGGGAGCGGAGGACAGAAAAAGGAGCCTAACAAGATTTGTCATACATCTGCTATGTCCTGACTCAGTGCTTTGGCACAGCGCAGCGTGGCCTTACTTAGTCCTAAGGGCTGTACGTACAGGAGCATTTCAGAGGAGATGAAACTGAATCTCAGGGGGGATTAATAAAGTGACGTCCCCTTCTCTACCACCTGAGCGTCCCAGAATCTCAAGACTCCAAACTGCAGAGAAAGATAGCAACACACAATTCTTTTCTACTCCTGATTCTAGGTTCTCGCCCCCAAATGCCATTGCTATCAGTAATTGTTGCTTTTTGGTTTTCCTTTGGGCTTTGGTGTTTTGAGACAGGGGCTCATATAGTGCAGGCTGTTCTGGAACTCTCTCTATAGCTGATAATGGCCTTAAACTCCTGATTCTCTTGCTCTGCTTCCCCCGCATTAGGATTTTAAGCTTGTGTCTTGTTTTTTTGTTGTTGTTATTTTGTTTTATTTTGGTTTTGTTCTACTTGACACAACCCTAGAGTTATCTTGGAAGAGGAATCTCAGTTGAGAAATACCTCCATCAGATTGACCTGAAGGCAACTCTGTAGGGCATTCTTGACCAATGGTTGACGTGGGAGGGCGGGCCCACCTTGGGTGGTGCTATCCCTAGGCAGGTGGTCTTGGTGATATAGGAAAGCAGGTTGAGCCACGGTGATTAGTAAGCAGCGTTACTCCAGGCACTTCCTGCTTCCATTCTTGCCTCCAGGTTCCTGCCCTGACTTCTCTTCACAACAGGCACAACCTTAAGCTGGAACAAACCCTTTCCTCCAGCAGTTGCTCTAGGCTGTGGTGTTTCTCACAGCAATAGAAACCTAACTGTGAGAGAATGCACCACCAAATGTAGGTGTTGTCAGTAATTGTATAAATTCCAGGGATAATCTATGGATAAAAGCATATATTATGCACATGATGTCTATATATGAGTATGTATATACATATATTTATATACAATAGAATATATTTCTTTTAAAAAGAATATTTTTCTTATACATTCTTTATACACTTATATAATATATTTATGCATAAATGTTATAACATAAATAAATTCTACTGTATATAAATATATGCATATGCATCCCCACCCCCACAGATGCTCTCTCTTCCAAAGTTTCAGTCAGCTGAGGTTAACCTACAACTGAAAATACTCAGTGAAAAATCCCTGACTGCAAAAAGGTAGATCATGTTAGGGTGCTTGCCTAGCATGCATGAGAGCCTGGGTTTGACCCTCTTTATCTCCCAAAGTCAAACAAGTTCTAGGCATTAAACTGTAACCATGGCATTATGGGTAGCAGGAATAACCTTCCTACTCTGCCTGCCTGGGTCATGAATCATCCTTTGTTTGGTATTTGGGCTAGCAATGCTAATTAGCACCTGAGTAGTGGTCTCCATCATCAGATCACAGTGCTAGTGTTAAGTAGCCCACGTTAAATATCCCATGTTAAGTTAGTAAGGGCAGCAGTGGTGGCTGAGAATCTGGATATAACAAGAGAAGCCTTGGGCTGCCCTAAACGGCAAAATGAAAGTTCTTAATCAGTAACAGAAAAAAAAAAAAGTGCTGACGTAGTTAAAAATATATGGTAAAAACAAGTCTTCTGTCTGTAATGTGTGCTCTTTCTACTACTATAAGGCCTCAAGCTGTAAACGTTCCAGGCAAGAGCAATGTAGGCATTTGAGAAGATCAGCCTAGCCTGGGGGCTCACACTGAAAACCCAGCTTTTGAGAACCTGCCACAGGAGGATTGCCTCTGGTTTGAGTTCCAAGGGGGTGGGTTTTATTTTTCAAAGATTTATTTTTAGTTATGGAGGGGGTGCAGGGGGAAGATTTATTTTTAGCTATGGAGGGGGTTGGGGGGGAGGTACATGTAGGTTCCTACAGAGGCCAGGAGGTGTGGGTTCCCTGAAGCGAGAGTCCTGTGAGTGGTGTGGGCTGCCCTGGTGGGTGCTAGGAACTGAACTTAGGTCTTCTGTAAGAGTGGAATGTGCTCTTAACCACGGAAACATCCTCTGGGCCCCTGAGTGTTGAATTTTATGAGACCCTATCAAAAGAGGGGAAGAGACAAAGACAGACAGAGACACACAGAGAGTGAATTAACCCGTGTATGTTTAAGAAAAATATGGTATATACGGGACTTGTTGCTATCTGAGTTTTCAAGAATCCACCTATCTGTGCTGACTATCAAAGCAGCCCTGACCTTAACCTGGAGTGTCCCTGAACTCTTAGCCCCAGTCCTGTCTACTTAGAAGCTGGTTCTTTCTGGGAGTTCCTTGGGTTTCAGACTTTGTCAGAACCGGAAGTAAAGAACTACCCGAAAGCCAGGCAGTGGTGGCGCACGCCTTTAATCCCAGCACTTGGGAGGCAGAGGTAGGTGGATTTCTGAGTTCGAGGCCAGCCTGGTCTACCAAGTGAGTTCCAGGACAGCCAGGGCTACACAGAGAAACCCTGTCTCGAAAACACCAAAAAAAAAAAAAAAAAAACTACCCGAAAAATTGACAAGTGGCTGCTGCCACAGGGTTCCCACTGCTCAAAAGCTGCATGCTTGTCTGGCTTTTTCAACTCTGCTCCCGCCCCTTCAGATAAATCCTACAATCCTCCCCTTAGGAGGGTCCATTGTCTACCGACCCCCATCCTCCAAAACATGTCCATGTCCTTTCTGACTTGAAGAATACTCTCTCCAAAGCTTCTTAGACACTCCACTTCCGGCTTCCTTCCTTGTGTGTTTCCACATTTGTGTTTTCTCTAGGGATTGTTGGAGAGAGGTTTTGTAAGTGGTCTCCAGGGTCTACTTAGCATAACTGCTAAGTGGTGTGGGACTGCTAATGACGTTCTAGAACCATCTTTAGTAAACTTGGTGGTGACCACCAAGAACAGAAACTTGATCTAGATACAATGCACTGCCTGTGTGGTGCCCTGGAACTTGCTCTGGAGACCAGGCTGGCCTCGAACTCAGAGATTTGCCTGCTTCCAGAGTGCTAGGATCAAAGTCGAGCAACACCACCATCTGGCTCTTTTTTTTTTTTTTTTTTTTCCCTTAATTTGGGTACCTTTAAACATTTATTCATGTATGCATGTGCTATGTACATGCCACATGCAGGAGCCCTCAGAGGTCAGAAAAGAGCAATGGATTCACAGTCAGTTGTGAGAATTTGGTTGAACTGAAGGCAGGACTTCTGGAAGATTAGAGAACACTCTTAGTCACTGAGCCATCTCTCTAGCTCCTGTTTTGAAAGATTGACTTATTTTATATGCGTAAGTGTTTTTGTTTGCATGTATGTATGTATGTATGTATGTATGTATGGGCACCACTGCACATCTGATGCCCATGAAAGACAAAAGAGGATGCTGGATCCCCTGGAGCTGAAGTTTCTGAAGGTTGTAAGCCATCATGTGGGTGAACAAATGTCTACTCACTTTACATAGTACACCGACACCAGACTAAAATAACTATTCCACCTAAGTCAGGCCTGGAGGGAACTAGTGAGCTTAGTGGGCTTGCAGGAGCAGGGGTGAGGGTGAGCTTAGTGAGCTTGCAGGAGCAGGGGTGAGGATGACAGCTTCCCTGTGGCTTTGCAGGTGGAGCTCTGATAAAGTCTAAGGATTCCAGTGCTGGCAGGACAACATTCCACAAGAGCAGGCCTGTTTATTCCCAACCAGAACCACTATGGATGCATCCTATCAGCCTGCCACTGCCCTTGGAATAGACCCTAGGGTGATACCTGCAGGCTGCTGGCATACAGTTCAGTACACAGAGAGCGAGCCTAAAGATGACTTAGTGCCAGATAAAACGGAGAGAGTACTTCTGAGGATAATCTATTCTGTCCCTCGGGACTGAGAACTATGAACAGGCAGCAGATGTTAAAGAATCTCACTCCATTAGCATCCTCGCCTCTCTTTTTCTCCTTCTTATTCCCCTTCCTCATTCTCTTTCCACTTCCTTGAAATAGCCTCTTCCCCCCTTTCCCTCCTGATGTGACCTCTAGGTTGGCTCAGCTCCATGTTGAAGATGTTAGTTACATAATATGGCTTATGAAAGCAAAACAACCTGCTGTCTGCCCGGCTGTGAAGCCCAGCATGGAGAGGAAGAGCCTGGGCTTCTTTACAGGTTCTACCTGTACCAGTCTCTGTCTATCTGTCTATCTATCCATCTGTCTATCTACCTACCTATCCCCCTTCTATCCCCCACTCCCTTTCTGTCTTCTTCTTCCTCATCCCCCCTCTCTCCTTCTCTCACCCCCAGGCTTCAAGTAGCCCAGGCTTGCCTTTATCTCACTTCTGATTCTCCTACTTTCACACACCACACACACACACACACACACACACACACACACACACACACACACACACCAAGCCAAATGCTGAAATTACAGGTGGTGTGACATCAAATCTGATTTGTGCAGTGCTGGGGATCATACCCAGGGCCTGGGACATGCTAAGCAGACATTCTACCAAAGTAGTTATAACCCCAGTTCTCTATCTCTTCAAAGGGACTCTGACAGATCTGCAGAGGGAGCCTGACAAAGACAGGAGATAAAGAGAAACCGGGGGACCAAGGGACATAAGGACTAGGACAGAATCTTATGCTCACCCATCTTGTTACCAGCTCTGGAAGTCTCCCAAAAACTTTACCATGATCCACATTAGTTCAGTAGCACCTAGGTTTCCTCTGTGTGTGTGTGTGTGTGTATGTGTGTGTGTGTATGTGCGTGTGTGTGTGTATGCGTGCATGTGTGTATGTGTGCGTGTATGCATGCATGTGTGTGTGTATGCGTGCATGTGTGCGTGCATGTATATGTGTGTGTGTGTGTATGTGTGTGTGTTTACCTTTCTTTTTTTTTTTTTTTTTTTTGGTTTTTTGAGACAGGGTTTCTCTGTGTAGCCCTGGCTGTCCTGGAACTCACTCTGTAGACTAGGCTGGCCTTGAACTCAGAAATCCACCTGCCTCTGCCTCCCAAGTGCTGGGATTAAAGGCATGCACCACCACTGCCCGACTCGTGTTTACTTTTCTGTATGCTACACAAGCACTCTACCACAGAGCTACATCCCTGTCCTCCTGGTTGTTCTCTGAGCAAAGGAGCAGAGCCTCAGCAATATTTATAGATTCCTAGGAGGGACTTTCAGTAATCTTACCCCCTGAAGGATGTCCATGGCTCCCAGATCCTGGTTATTCAAACAGAAATATCAATAAACCCACTAAGAGTCGCTCCTGAGAACAATTCACCAAAACCACAACACAGTTTTGCATTTCCTGGGTTTTCATTTTTTTATAACGTCTGCGGAGGATTTAGCTTTCTTCTCTGAGGAGCAGAGGAAAGACTCACCTATGGAGTTGCTGTTTCGGAGAGCTAGATCTAGGGCACCAAAGGAATGAATGTATATGCTTCTACATTTAAAAACTTCTCTTTTCTGAGACAAGGTAGCCCTCCACCTCCTTTCTGAGTGCTGGGATTGCAGGAGTGAAGCCCCTCATCTGTCTGTTGGTTTGGGTTTTTGAGATAAGATTTTACTTTGTAGCTCAGGATGTTCTGGAAATTGATGTCTGGCACAGGTTGGTCTCAGACTTGCAGCAAACCTCTTATGTTAGTTTCCCGTGTTCTGGATTTTAAACATGACCACCATCCTCAGTCTGTCCAAATATTTTAATTTGGGCAAAGTTTGGTAACAACCATGATCAAGGGAGTCTTGGATGGGAAGGCGCTATCTCATAGAAGAACTGCAGTTTGGGATCTGGGATGGGACTGACATGAATATAGAAATTATAACTGGATTTGTAAGCTACAAGGGTCTAGTTTATTAACACTCTTCAGTGCATAAATATTTTGGAGGTTTTATGTTGCTATGAACATTACCTTTTTAGTCTTCCCTGCTCCATGTGTGTTAAGTAGCTTCAGGAGGGCCCTCCTAGTGTCTGGGATGGAGAGATATATAGAGGTAATCAGTATTTTCTGCCCAGACACAGAACTGGAAATGCTGTGTGTGCATGTGGTGCTGAGGACCGGATTGTCTTCAAGCTGAGCAAGCTACAAGAAGCCCTGAACTACATTCGAAGAGCTACATCAGAAGCCCTGAACTGGATATCCTTAATCTCATTCTCCGTGAACTGGATATCCTTAATCTCATTCTCCGACCGTCAAGAGCAAGAGCGTGTAATTAAAGGAATTATGGGATTAAAGGAATTTAAGACATCAAAAGAAACCAGACACTTTAAATAATAGACTTTCCCCAGGGTAACAGTTTAACCTGGGCTATGGTCTCAAGGCCAAACTGCCCCTTATAAATGGAAAGATCTGCCCAGATTCCCTGATCTGGTAGGCCTTCTGAATGAACATGAGGACATAACTGCTCCAAGATATAGCTGAGGAGAAGGTTTTATTATAGATATAAGGGTCAGTTCAGCCATAGGCATCTGGAAGGGTGCAGGCTGAACCAGAGAGGAGAGGGCAAAAAAAGCGAACCAAGAGAAGAGCCGAGGACAAGCTAGCACACTCAGGGGGTGGCAGGTTTATTAGGAAAGGAAAGCCCAACCATCCCTGGGCTGGGGAGGGTTAGGGTGGGGGCGGGCTGGGAAGTGCTGGGAGGAGCCATAGATGCTTAGCCTAGTCCCAGGTTTCTTTGGGACCTGACCCCTTCCGTGGAGTTTCCTCTTCCCCTTAAGTGGACTCAATCTAACCCTTCCCGTGCCCTGCCTCCGATCACAAATCTGGGCAGAAACTTGCCAGAGGGCAGCACTACAGAGGGATCCTTGTACAAGGAACTGAACCCAGTTCTCCTTCAGAGGCTGCATGTGGCGCCCACAGATAACCTGCCGCCCTTCAGAGACTCCAAAGAGAGCCACTCAGTAAAGTGTTTGCACATTCCTTATCGGCAGAAAGGGCATCAGATGACGCGCGCTTGCTGCATTAAGCTGCTGTTTGGGGGTAATTTGTTAGGCGGTGATAGAGAGCACATGTGATTCAATCAATGCTATAGATTCCTCAGAGGTGGAAAGTGCTGGGTTAGCGTTCTGCTTGTTTAAGGATTCCTACAGCACGTAGAGGTAGAGGCAGCGTTCTCAGGGAACATTGGACCTCTCTGACAAATCGGCAAAGTGCCTGTGGTCATGCACTCCCTTTTGTGCTAACAGAATATATACACCCCCCCCCCAAAAAAATACAGACAGCATATAAATTAGAAGAGGAGCATCCTTTTCCTCCAAAACACAAATTTGACTCAACTGTTTCTTTTCAGTGTGGGTGTGATGGACCATGGAATAGAATTCTAAATCTAGAAGGAATTTGGGGGGGATGTTCAGGCTACCACAGTCAGAATCCATAAGGATGTTATTAGTTTCGTGGGAACTAATCAGTTAATAGATCAATAACCACATTTGGAATCAGGGATAAGAAGAACTCTGTTCTGGGCAAGGTAACTGATATTAAGTCTGAGGGCTCAAACATACACCATTAATACCAGAGACCATTAATACCTGTGAGTTATCTGCCCCCACCCCTCTGGACACCCCTTCCCTGCTTTGTACATACTTCCAGGAGTACTGGTAATAACTTTTCTCTGACAATTTGTGTTCACATTATTAAAGTTTTCCTAGTCAGCCCCAAGTGTATTTATAGAAACGTTAGTAGGTTGGCACTTTCTAAACCTTAAATTGGATTAGAAATGAGCTTGTTTGGGATGGCTTCTACAAGGAAACTGGTCGATTGGATTCTTCTCTTACTGAATTGTGTTTCTAAATTTAGCACCTAGTTGGATCACAAGTTCCTTCCCAGAGACAAGACTCGTGTTGACTTCTCTGTAAAACTTCACTCTCTCCCCAATATGATATTGTCCTACTTCCTATAGCACTGAGTAGTTGCCCAAATGGCCTGCACAATCGTTTGAAGATTAGCCTGTATACAGAGACCCTATCCTTCTTGGTAAGGTCAAAGAAATGTGCAGACCCTAAGAACAAGGCAGAAGAGGAAAGGGAAGTAAAGAAGAGGAAGAGAAAGAATGACCCTTCATTGACCACCCCTACTCCTCAGAGACAGGCTTGCATCAAAACATCAAATAGGGCCAAATTTGGGCCTCCGTATGCTTGTACGTTTGGTTGGTTTAGACAGGGTCCCATGTAGCCAAGACTGACCTCAAATTGACGATGGAGCAGAGCATGAACTTGAACTTTTGAGCCTTGGCTCTACATCCTGAGTGCTGGTTCAGGCATTTCACAGCACTTTTGAATTTCTTCTTTTAATGTGGTGCCCAGGGCTTCCTGCCTGCTAAGCAAATATAAACTGGATTATATTTCCACCTACTCCATTTTTATTTATTATTTATTATTTTCTTATTTATTATATTATTGTATATTTTAAATATATTTAATTAAAATATATTATTAATATATTATAACATATAAATAATTATATAATATATTACATAATAACACATTACTATATAATATACTATATTATCTACATAAACAATATATTATATAGATAATATATTAATATTAAATATATATTTTTATATATAATTTTATTATATAATTTATTAAATCTTTGGCAGTATCTTGAATGCCTCTCTTTTATTTATTTATTTTTTTTAAGTATAGAAATAGAGTTTATTCAGGGCAAGCATAGGGAGGGGAGTTAAGAGAGTAGTAGAGGCAGAGAAAGGCAGAGAGAGGGAGAGAGTAGAGAAGTAGAGAAGTGGAAGCTGGCCATGACCAAGTGGAGAGAGGGGGGAAGGGAATGGGGAGAGGTAAGAGATAAGAGATGCAAGAGAGAGAAGCAAGAGTTGAACGCCTTTCTAATGTCAACAAGGCAGAATGGTAGGAGTCACAAAGGAGGAGTTATCCTAAACCTTAACAGAAAAGCAAATGCGGAGAGCCCTCGACTTCACTTACAGGTAGCAACTGAGTGTCCTCCGAGTTAGATTACGAGGTCTGTGCGCCATACAGCAGAGGAGCTAGCCAAGCTGAGACGCTTCCTGATACCAAGACGACCCAGGTAACTAGCTGAGGGACAAGGCTACCCAAAGAGCAAATCAGAGGATGACAATAGGACTTCTTCTGTCACATAGGACTGAGACACCCTCTCTTGTGTTAGTGGGGCTCTAATCACCACAGCAGGCTCTAAGAACCCCTTACTGACTAGAAGCAAGGGATGAAAGGAACCGGGAGCCTTGCTTTTACAATGGTTAAAAAGGGTTGGGGATTTAGCTCACTGGTAGAGCCCTTGCTCTGGGTTTGATCCTCAGCTCGGGGGGGTGGGGGGCAGGGGGTGGGGGAGTAGGGGAGTTGGGGTGTGTGTGGGGGGACTATATAGCAAAACCTTATCTCAAAATAAATTTCGAAAGTGTAATTTGTCTTTTTATTCCTAATGACAGCTTTTCAGCTCAGCCAATTTCTAGAAGATAAATTCACGAGCCCCTTGCCCCCCTTTAAAGACGCTGTCTCTTGAGGGAGGTGGGGGGTGGGGTGGATCCTCAATGGGATGTGAGGGTTTGTGTATGCTCAGCCCAGGGAGTGGCACTATTAGAAGGTGTGGCCTTGTTGGAGTAGGTGTGTCACTGTGGGTGTGGGTTTTTTGTTTTGTTGTTGTTGTTTTTTTCTTTTTTTTGGTTTTTCGTAACAGGGTTTCTCTGTATAGCCCTGGCTGTCCTGGAACTCACTCTGTAGTCCAGGCTGGCCTTGAACTCAGAAATCCTCCTGTCTCTGCCTCCCAAGTGCTGGAATTAGAGACGTGCGTGTGCCACCACTGCCCAGCGTGGGTGTGGGTTTTAAGACTCTCATCCTAGCTGCCTGAAAGTCAGTATTCTGCTAGCAGCCTTCAGATGAAGATACAGAACTCTCAGCTCTGCCTGCACCCATGACACTGCCATGCTCCCGCCTTGATGACTGAGTGGAGTGAACTTCTGAACCTGTAAACCAGTCCCAATTAAATGTTGTTCTTTATAAGACTTGCACTGGTCATGGTGTCTGTTCACAGCAGTAAAACCCTGAGACATAGGATCGGTACCATATATTCAATATGTATATATAGCATATATATAAACATATGTGTGTATGTGCATATGTACACATGCATTTGTCTGCATATGTAAAGTGTGAGTTGTCTTTATTCTTCACATGTTTTTAGTGCTTGTTTTTTTTTTATGATTGACCTAAGGCTATAAAGGATCAAGGCTCTAATCTGCTCACTTTGTTTACTGTAGCAATTTGCTTGAATTCTTTGGGGTTTTATGGTGAATGGCCGATTTCTATTAGTTATAACCCTTGAAGCAACATGAAGCTCATGGCAGCTTGATTGCAGCCAGAATCAAAAGCAAGCAGACATTCTTTCCCTCAACACAGGCTTATTCAGTTGGGTCATAATGTCAGTGGTAAATAAGCTCATTATAGGGCCTCATAGATTTCACTACCACCCAGCAGAGTTGCAGACTTTAAAAAAGCTCACAAAACTGACCGGCCCTTAAACATTGTACTAGCTGGTTTTGTGTGTCAACTTGACACAAGCTGGAGTTATCACAGAGAAAGGAGCCTCCCTTGAGGAAATGCCTCCATGAGATCCAGCTATAATGCATTTTCTCAATTAGTGATAGCCTTGGGTTCTACAAGAAAGCAAGCCAGGAGAAGCAAGCAAGCCAGTAAGAAACATCCCTCCATGGCCTCTGCATCAGCTCCTGCTTCCTGACCTGCTTGAGTTCGAGTCCTGACTTCCCTTAGTGATGAACAGCAGTGTGGAAGTGTAAGCTGAATAAACCCTTTCCTCCCCAACTTGCTTCTTGGTCATGATGTTTTGTGCAGGAATAGAAACCCTAAGACAATCATAGATTATTAAAGCTGTTGGCAACACAGACAGATCTGGGGACATGGTGGTGTGTAAGAGAAGCAAACCCTGGCTTTCTGAGGTTTACAACTTTAAAGCCCTTCTGAGTGCAGCATCCACTTTCCTGGGATAGCACCTTACTCTCCAGACTTCACGCTGCACCGGAACAGGGGTCAGCAGGAGCTGGAGTTGTGAAACTTGGGGTGAGCTATTTGGAGCACCAGCCCCAAGCATCAGGTCAAACGCCACATCTAAGTGAACCATCCTACCCAAAGATAAAGCTCTGACTTTCACATACTAAGGAACGCCTTAAAACCCCGTGAGCAACCAGGCAGTGGTGACACACGCCTTTAATCCCAGCACTTGGGAGACAGAGGCAGGTGGAGTTCAAGGCCAGCCTGGTCTACAGTTCCAGAAGAGCCAGGGCTACACAGAGAAACCCTGTCTCGAAAAACCAAAACCAAAAAAAAAAAAACCGAAACCCCATGAGCTTGTGATGCATTTCAGCTCTTATCTGGTAACTGACATGGCACTAAATACACGTTTGTTTGTTTGTTTGGTTGGTTGTTTGGTTGGTTTTTACAGAGTGTCTGAGGTAGCCCAGGCTGGCCTCAAACTGGATACATAGTGGACTTTGAAATGAACTTGCTATGGGCTGGATTGCAGGCACGAACCACCATATACCTGATTTTACATAGCTTTCTGCTTGCTAGGCAAACATCTAGCAGCTAAGCTCCAGCTTTGGGAAGTCGTGTTTAAGAGTTTGTAAAGAATTTTGGTTGAATACCACACAGTACTGAGAGAACTGGGACCTCACGCACCCCAAGGCTAGAGCCCCAGTCTGTCTCTTTAAGGCAAACATTAATATGCTCATTCTGTTTAATCCATCACTGATAAAGTTATCATGTAACTGAGTCTGTTAAATGAGCAATTAAAACAAAAACAAAAACAAAAAAAACCCAACACTTAGAAATATAAGGGGATTGAACTATGACCAGGAGGGCAAATCTAATTGTAGGTTCCAGGGTGGAAATACTGCCCACCCGGAATCCTGATCCAATTAAGTTAGAATTCCTTTTCAAGTAACCTTGAGAAGATTACTGGTTGCAATCAGCCACAAAACAAAAGGACTCAGGTCACTGAGTCTTTGGTCCTGTGGATGACCCAGGGAAATGGTCACGGGAAGGGAGAGGGTAGAGGAAAGAATATTTATTTTTAACATGAAGACGAGGAAAATTCTGAGGACCGAAGAGGGCACCTTAAAAAAAAAAAAAAGGATCTGTGTGTGTGTGTGTTGAGTGCCAGCATGTATATATACCCTGCATCTGCATGCCCAACTCTCAGGAAAGCCAGGTGGGTACCAGATCCCCTGGAACTAGTTACATCGGTTGTGCCTGAGCTAGGGTCCTCGAAAGAGCGTCCAGTGCTTTTAACTGATGAGCCATTTCTCCAGCAGGAGGGCAATCATGCCAGACTAACAGGTTTATAAACTACTAGGTTTATATTCACTTTACAAGAGAATATGTGAAGGAAACTGTCACTTTAAGAACGGTTACAACAGGCTCTACTAACGCAAAGTGGTAGTATGTACCATCTTTAAATTACTGTTGCCCACAAGAGCAACGGTGCTATTCATCATATTAGCAGAGCACGTGGTATACTTGGGAGGCAGAACCTGGCAGGTCTTTTAAGATTCGGGCCAGCCAGGGATACGCAGGGATACCCTCACAACCAAAAATAGTGGAGCAAGTATATGCTTTGGATAGCTACTTTTTACTATCTGGGCATATGCAGAGCAGCATGGTGAAAGAGGAAGCACCTCTTTTAGCTTAGTGGGGAAAATGCTTAAATAGCAATAGGACAAAGTAAAGACTCAGCCAGGCATGGTGGCACAACGTGCAATCAGGATCAAGACTTCAAGACCAGCCTTGGATGAGATCCAAACTGCAAGCTCTAGGAAGCTGAGCATGAGGTGTAAACATGGAGGTTTAGAACCCAGGTTCAGTGGTCCACGTCTGTTGTCTCAGCTGTCTGGGAACCTAGGCTGGACAACTTGGGGAAAACCATGACAAAACCGAGAACTCCAAGTTCACCAGTCCAATATTTGGTTAATTAAAGTCTAGGACAAGCCTATGCCCTGGGCATTATCAGCCTTCAGTGGCTTCAATAGGGGAGCAAACCTACTCTGTAGATAGCTCATGGTAGATAGACCCAGAAAGAACTCAAGAACAGGGGCAGTTAATACACTGTACCACCTTGATAAATATCCTGATAAGCCAGGACTGTCAGTGTCCGATAAACCAAGGCCTGGCACCGGGTTCCCACTTGCCAGGAAATTCTAGCAGCCTAGTCACACTGAGCTGAGGGCAGCGGTGAAAGTGGCTAGGCCCAACACAAAACCTTAAAATATTTGTGTTTTAGACTTTTGTGTAACTTCGATAGCATGATTCTTGAGCCTGAATTCTGTTAGGCAACACTGCTTTTAAAATATAAGACCAAACATGAAACTGGGAATTGCCAAGATTAACTGGGTAAGTGTAAACCCTTCTCAGGAGCAGAACTCCCAAGTTAAAGACCAGACTGGTCTTCATATGAGCTCCAGACCAGACAGGGATGTACACTAGGACCCTGTCTCAAAAAAATGTAGTCAAAACAAAAGCACAGATAAAACAAACTTATTTTGCCTGTAAACAAGAACCACCCCTCCTTTCTTTTGGTAGAGAAAGAAGGAACGGAGTAGCACTTAGTTTTTGAGGGTTTTTTTTTTTTTTTTTTTGAACCACAAAGAAACAAGTCAGAGGAAATCTTATGTTAGGTTGATTTATACGCACTGCGCTGGCAGTTACAGTCTGTTTACAATGAGTTATCTAACTGAACATACTATACATGGCAATTAGAAGTCATCATGGCAAGAGAAAAACCACAGCTGGCCTGCTGCCGACACAAACAACCAGAAAACTGCAGGGCAACAAGCTGGGATGGAGGTGGGTGTGTTTATTATAAAAGAAAAAAAACAAAACAAGTCTCTATCGGCTTTTTCAGAAGGAAGGGAACAGTCTGCTGGAGAGGGCACTAGGACACAGAATGACAAGTGTTTTAACTCCGGGCCTGTCCTTAGTTTCTCTAAGAGCCAAGTGGAAGGAGACATTGAAACAAACAGACAATTCTGTAAAGTTAGAAACCCTACAAATCTGATTAAAATCTAAACTTGTTTTGCTTTAAAAAATTTAATATATCAAAAGGCCTGCTTTAGTGACATGCTAGTCCCACCAAAAAATAACCCCAGTAACATCCACCCACCTGTCAGTAACAATGTTCAAGTTGACCAGCCAACTCATACTTCTAACTCGTGTGTGGATTAAGTATACGCATACCCTAAACCTAAGCCCAGGAACAGGTGGTGGCAAGCAGAGGCATCCCACCAGCTACCTGTCCAACATCTGCTCCTGCAGAGTGGACAGGGAAACCCTAAGCAGTAATGAAGCTGAGCCCCCAAGATAACCAATCTTCCAGGTACTGCATCCCACCCCCTACCTCAAGAGAGCCTCACTTCTAAACCAAGCTCCTCACTCAAACTTGGCACCCAGTAAATAGGATGGTTCTCTCAATTAAGACATATAT
>CM052711.1:37393666-37418087 GCA_028551405.1 Uromys caudimaculatus
ACAAGTACACCCACCCTTTGTGACAGCTATACCTACTGGACCTGCATTCCCAATGAGATGAAGCAGTGGGTTACCCTCCCCCTCCCCCCTCCCGCTACCCCACTAGAAAGCTAGATAGAAAAGAAAGGGTTGGGTGTGGAGAGATTAAGAACTTGACCCCTCTATTCTGACCAATAAAAGCAAGATTAACTGGGCATGAGGAATAAAAAGACCTTGATATTCCATCCTTTGAGTTACAGTGGGGGCAACTGGGAGAGGGAAGAGTTGGGAGTGGGGGATGGACTAGGAAGGGCTCAAGATCACTGGTCTAGTCTGCTTAGTTCTTGTATTGGAAGGGCTCGTCGCCAGTTTCATTGAGAAGACACGTGCGGACGATGGCTTCTGTCACTGCATAGGGATCACAATTTGCAGAAGGCCGGCGGTCTTCAAAGTAACCCTTCTTCTCCTGGCCAACAACCCGGGGAATGCGGATGCTGGCACTGCGGTTGGCAACACCAGCAGAAAAGTCGTTGATGTTGGAAGTTTCGTTGAACCCAGTCAGACGCCGGACGTTGTCCAGGCCCCCCTTGGGATCGTAGGCACGGATGTGGTACTGGTGCCTCTTGCTCAGCTTGTCAATGGCCTCCTCAATGCACCTAGTGGGGACAGTAAGAGAGGAGAGTCCATCCTTGGTGCTAGAAACTCGTCTTTCAGTGGCAGGAGGGAGCAGGCATGAATCCCAAAAGGAAGAAGGCTGTGCCTGCCCTGTGGCCTCTGTCTCTGTGTCTCCCTCAGGCCAGTCCTTAATATGCAGTGCAAATTATCCACTGGATGGAAAGGCCCCATTACTTGCCTCTTCTCACCATAAATAAGGATTAAGCTACTCGCTTGCATTTTTACTTAGTTCGAATGCCTGAACCCACTGTCAATTTTTCTGTTATCACTCTGGTAATTCTATTCCTAACCTATTGCTTCTCCAATGGGTACAAAATGACAGGCTTATGACAAATATGCAGAGCATGGCATGTACAGTTTGTGAGAAGCCCAAGTATCCAAAGCCCTTCCACTCCATGAGAATACAGACAGCCCAAGAGGAAGGTACTCACTTCAGACCGTTCTCTTCCCGCATGGCCTTGGTGCTAAAGTTGGTATGGCAGCCTGCACCATTCCAGTTCCCTGGAATGGGCTTGGGGTCAAAGGTTGCTATCACCCCAAAGTCTTCACACACACGATGCAAGATAAAACGGGCTGCCCAAAGATGATCTCCCATTCGGATCCCTTCACAGGGTCCTATTTGGAATTCCCACTAGAGAGAAAAAGTTGAACTTTAAAATAAAGCCTACTTACTAGCTGCTCACTCCACTCGAGCTCCTAGCTCGCTCTGCTCACCTCTGTGATCCACCCTTGCTAGCCAAAGCACCCACATGCCTACCTACCCAAGTCTTCAGAGAGGAGGAAACAGAGCACCATTTACCTGGGCAGGCATAGCTTCAGCATTTGTCCCTGTAATCTTCACTCCGGCATACAAGCAGGCCCGGTAGTGAGCCTCCACGATATCCCTGCCGTAGGCTTTGTCTGCTCCCACACCGCAGTAATACGGACCTGCAGGAGAGTCGAGACAAGCAGGAAAGTGTCAGGGAATCCAGGAAACCCCAAAGCCAATAACTAAGAGGTCCTAAACCTGCTTTCCCAAGTCACTAGTCTTGCCTTCAGCCTGGGGAGAATTTAGTTATTCCTTCTTTGCCACAGCCTCAGTAGAGCCTCTGCTTACTTTGAGTGGCTTTTTATTAATTCTGTATGTGTATGCTTATTTACAGGATGGTGAGAGGGTAACTTGAGGGAATCATTTCTTGCCTTCTACCGTATGGGTCCCAGGATGAGATTCAGGATGTCAAGCCTGGTGGGTAACCACTGAGCCATCTCACCACCTTCTGTCATTTTAAATTCTAACCACCTCTGGATGTGAGGGATAGGAGGATAGTCACTGTTAGGTCCTGCTGCCACTCACCATTTTCTGATCCAGCAGCCGCTCCTGTCTCTGGGGAGGGGGATTTCCTGGACAGTAACAACTTAGGGAGGGCGTTTCACCTTTTACCCAGGGGGACTTACCTTGGGGTCCAGGGAAGCCATTGGAAGGCCAACCAAAAGGGTGACCGTCTGTTCCCATGAGAGTGTATTCCTGTTCCATTCCGAACCAAGGATGCTGGTTGCTCACCATGTCCATGATCCGTTTACAGGTGTGCCTCAAATTGGTCTCTAGAAATAAAGAATCAACATGCCATCCAGAATAGAGTCCTCTAATACAGCTCAAATGCCCGTCATAGGATGGACCGACCCAGGCCTAACCACCCGTGCTCTATCACCAAGGAAAATTGAAGAAGTGAGAATTGTACATTTGCAGTAAATGGCTGACAGACTTTTTATATAAAGTCAGCCACGCAGTCTCATGGGAATGGAATCTGAGCAGAACAAGTGGTCACCCTATCTGCATGCTGGCCACCTTCCCAATGCCACACCCCGGGCATTACTCTCTCTGTTCACAAGACAACTGCTTCTAGTTGTTCCGGCACTGAAGGCCAGATCTGTCATTTTCCTGAGAATAATTTGCCCATTAGGTTTACACGCCAGGTGAATATAAGTGCTAAGTTATAAAGTATTGACTGTTACAATAGTAGATAGGCAGACAAGACAGACAAACAGTCATAGATATGAGCATAACTGGAAACAATTCCCAAGCTGGAAAAAAGTAACCACTGAGTCTGAAGCCCTGAGAGAGGGTGTCAGGTGACATTCCCAGGTTACAGGGCAGGCGGCAGAGCTGGGAAGTCCATGGCTGCCATGCTCAGAGTTACCAATAATACTGCCTTTCAAAACAGAAGCACTGAAGGTACGGGGCCACCAAGCCTTCCGGGCAGTGCTGGAAGAGACTTCACAGAAGTTGAGATGTCCCCAGGTTTGAAGCTATCTGAAAACTGAGATGGATAGCACTGTGCAAACCAAATGTGCAGATAAGGTAAGCGCACAAATGGTTCACGCAGGAATCCCGAGGCTCACACTGGTGAGTATACAGACTCAACAAGCTGTCTGGGGCAAAACAGCAAGCACAGGTTAATGTGCAGTACTCCAAATGATTGGCGTGCGGTCATTCATTTGATCTTTCAATGACTTCAAGATGGACTTTATCTTAAAAAACGAACAGGAGAAAGACCAGAGATACCTCAGTGGGTAAAGGTGTTGCCACACAAGCCTGGCAACCTGAGTTTCACCTCCAGAGCCCACACAAATAGGTAGGAGAGAACCAACTCCAAAGCTATCTGTTGACGTCCACACACCCAGCATGGCATGCCCTCTCATGCTCCCCAGGTGTCTCCAGATACAGAACACACGATTAAAAAAAGCATGTAGAAGAGCATGCCAAGGGCTGGCAGTAAGTGGCAGATCTAGCATTTAAAAAAACTACAGAACACAGGCTTTTAAATTAGCAGGTAGAAGCTGCCACTGGGGACTCTCATCAGCAAACAAGCAAGACAGAAGATTCAACATTGTTCATACAAGCAATAAGGAACCATGAAAGGATAGAGCACACTGTTTCCAGCAGCAAAGTTCAGGGTAGAATAGACATCCCATCATCCCTACATTCTTAGGGACGTCTTCTCAATTCATTTCCGAATGCCATCTCCGGTCTCAGGAATTGTAGCTACGCCCAACCCATACATACCTGCTGGCTTCCGGTTATACTTGAAAACTTCACAGAGTACCAGCTTGTTGGGATCTTTGCGGAAGGGGTCTCGAAACATGGCAACAGGATGGAGATACATGTCACTGTTGGAGCCTTCAGACTGAAAGGTACTAGAGCCATCAAAGTTCCACTCAGGTAACTCTGGGCAAAACAAAGACAGAAAATTAAATTAATTTTGAAGATGTATTTGAGCCTGTAGAAGCCAGACGAGAGTGACTGGATCCCCTGGAATTGGAATTACAGATGGCTGTGAGCCACTATGTGGGCATTGTTAGCTGAACCTAGAGTTTCTGTGAGAGCAACAAGTGCTCTCACTCACATGAAAGCTCACAACTGTCTAGAACATCAGTTCCTGGGGTTCTCACTCTTTCGACTTCTGCTGGCACTGCACACATGGAGAACGCGCACACACACATATGCAGGCAGAACACCCATACACATACAATCTAAAAGGTCTGAGTGCACACGCAAGACAGTCAGCCTCTCACTCATCCTTCCGTTGTCACCATCGACTGGTGCACGTGAATGCATCGTCATTAGGGATAACCTGGGGTTACCTAGCCCTGTTTCTCCTTATCTGAGATTCCCAAGAGTACTTACTGCATCCCAAGAACCACCTGGGCAGCAGACAAATCCTCTCTGTGGAAGTCTACAGTGCACGGGGTACTCTGCTATCACTTCCATTGTGTCAGACACTACACACAGGCAACCCCCCCCCCCAAAAAAAAACCCCCAAAACCCAAGAAAACAAAAACAAACAAACAAACAACAACAACAAAAAAAACCAAACCCCACCTCTTTCTCTAGGCCATCACTCCTTCTCCTGTCCCTCACAGGCCTGACTGCTTTAGTTCAAGTTATGCTCTTATAGACAAGGAAACAGAGGCTTCCCCATCTCTTGGTCTTTTCCCTTCTGTTTTAATGGTCAGTTTGACTCTCCAGTTACCTCTGAGTTCGCAGAAGGCAGAGACTGAAGAATCTACCCACACTCTGCCAAGTACCAAGTACTCGATCTATGCTCTGTTCATTCTCTGGTCATACGCTCATTCAAACAGAAACATCCTTAGAAGAGTAACCCATCTTAAACTAGGTAGATGGTAAGGGTGCCAACCCTCCCCTGAACAGCTATGGCTTACTTGGTCTATACTGAAAAACGAAGGTCACAACTAAAATAAAGTAGGTCTTAGAAGTATATATAATTATAAGTAGTAGCAAAAACAATTTTATGGTTGGGGGTTGCCACAACACGAGGAACTAACCTTATTAAATGGTGGAAGCATTGGGAAGGTTGAGACTATTATAAACTAGATAACATGCTCCAGTTATACCAGTCCTTTCAAACTAGTTCCTGGGGCTGGCCGGGTTAGCAACACACCAGCCTCCCATTCCCTGTAAACGTGACCCAGTATTTTTCTTCAATGTACCAACACACACAAGATTCCATCTAAATAAAGGCTTCCATTGTTGCTCTGCCTCCAGACTACACAGCAGCTTACTTACGGGTGACTGACTAAGGTCTGAAAAGCCTTGCAAACCAAACAGAAGGAAGGTGGAATCTAAGGCTGCACGAACACTCCCAGGCACATGCCCTGCTCCTCCCGGCACTCACCTTCTACACACTTGGGCTCACAGTCCAGGGTACGGGTCTTGCAGCGTAGTCCTTCTCCGGTACCATCAATCCAAATATACATGGCTTGGATTTTCTCACCCTGGGACAGGGACATGTACATTTGCTTGATGCCTTTGTTCAAGTGGGAACTTGCGGAGGTGGCCATGGTGGAAGGTGTTCTGGAGAGAGACAAAAATCACTTTAACTTCTACTCCAAGGGGATTCCCTGCAGGAATGGCAAAGGAATCAGACTGGAGTGCCCGGTGACTGATCCTTTGGACTCAAAAACACTTACAGGTGCATTATCCACTCTGCTTTCAAGACGTTTAAAGTTTTATATTAGACGAAGATCATCCCCAAGGGGACTAGTTAAAGGATTTTAATAACTGTTAACCTTGAGAAAAATTACCAGGAGAGAACAAAGTATCAAGACGTTCATTAACAGAATATCTTATTCCACCTAATAGAACTACCTTATTGACACAGAAAGAGTTGACTAATTGACTGTTAAGTCTTCTTTGTCTTCTATTCTTACAACAACCTTAAGGGACACACACCCCATCATAACCCCTACAAACCTACATTTAGACAATTTACTCATTTGAGACAAGGTCTCATTGTGGAGCCCTGGAACTAACTTGCTATGCAGATCAGGCTAGCCTCAGAATCAAACAGATCTGCCACCCTCAGCTTCCTGAATGCTAGCATTAAAAGGTGTGTGCCCCCAGCACTTGGGAGGCAGAGACAGGCGGATTTCTGAGTTCGAGGCCAGCCTGGTCTACAGAGTGAGTTCCAGGACAGCCAGGGCTACACAGAGAAACCATGGGGGGGGGGGGGGGGATTTTAAAGGCTAACATAATCCTGGGAGAAAAAAAAAAGACCTGTATTATATGTCACCACTAACACGGTAAAAAGCCACACTCCAAAGAGCATATTGCTTGATTTTTTTTTTTTTAAACAGAGAAATCTCTACAAGTCCTCTCTGTCCTGATACTTACTCATTATGTAGACTAAGCTTTCCTCAAAATCAGAGGATCTACCAGTCTCTGCCTCCTGAGAGCTGGGATTAAAAGCATGTGCCCCTCCACACCAGGCCTCAACTGCTGACTTCATCACTATGATGAAAAGCCTTACTCCAGAGTCAGATTTCAATGTGAAAATTACAGTATTTGAAGTTTCCACCAGATAATATTTTCTGGTAAGTAGAAAAATCCCACTTCTAATAAAGACCTGGGGCACAAGATTACAAGCCACAGAAGTAGGGGCAAAGATCCTCTAAGAATCTGAGGCTACAAACCCAGCCTCAACACAAGAGGAAATGTCCCCCTCCCTAATCACCCAGGATAGCTGGAAAGGGAACATATTGTTCTCCTCCAATGACTTGGGCAACTTTCTGAAGTACAGTGGCAAAGTTTCTACGGGCAACTGTCCATGTTTGCCCAAGTGAAAACAACTGAGTCTCCCTCCAAAAGCCTCACCCTTCCCTGGGGAACAGATGAACCTCTGCTGTCAAGTCCTATACAGAACCAAAGCCTCTGCCTACACCACTTAAAGAGGCCCGGGTAGTAATTCTAGATGGCTTCAACTTACACCACCCAATTCTCTTGGCTTTCCTCTCCTGTGGCTAACACATCCAGCATTAATTGTTAGGTGAATCTGGGTTCCTCCTCTGGCCCTGTTCCTTGAGACCAGCTGGGTGCCAGCAGCCTAGTGTACATAGCACCAACTGGTGTAAAGTGGAATTGGGTTCTTAAATTTTGGTAGTTTCTGCTGTTGCCAGATGCACCGGGGTTCTTCTCCCTGCCTTTTTACTCACCCCAGCCAATGAGAATCAAATGCATTGGCGTTGTACTCTCTAGCCCTCCTCCTTTTAGAGCAGTGTTCGTGCCTCTCCTCGTTCTCGATTTCTCGCTGGTCTAAGCAACGGAGCTTTCTGGGTGAGGGCGATGGAATGGGGGACCCAGACCGTTCGGAGGGGGAGGTGCTGGAATAAGACTGGTGGGATTTAACCTTAACCCTAGACTTCTCCCCAGAGTTCACAGAGTAGGCAACGAAACCGAAGGTATTAGAAGGGGACTCTGAGGACCGAGAATCTCCATCTTCTACGTCTTCAACGGATGGTTTCTTTGAGTGTTTGCGGCTGGGGGAAGATCCCCGCTTCCCGCCCCCGGAGGAGTTGGAGTAATCCACTTTGCGAGCAGTCCTTCCCACTTAAAATGACCGGAAAGTCGGCGCCCCGACCCTCGGGCCCGCGTAGATCTCAAGGCCTCTCCCAGGGGGCCATACCCCGGCGAGGGCAGAGGCCGGGTGGCGAGTGGAGCGCGCCGCTGCTGCCTCCGCCCGGCCCGGCCTCTCCACTGCGGAGCCCTCCGGCCACTCCAGGGCCCCGACTCTCCATTGTTCGGTCATACGGTAAAGGCCTAGGACACGGTGTTGGGAGCCGGCGAGTGGTGCCACCAACGCTTACGACCACTAGCCTCAACCAGACCACCCACAGCATGACGACGCCCCCCAAACGCGCCGCCCGAGAAGAGAGGATCAAGGCGCCTGCGCCCACCTAAGGCAAGGGCGCACTCCCGCTGGGACCACCGGATCGCCCCCGGTCTCAGCGTGAGCCCCAACCCAGGACGCCCGCCTCCCCGGGCGGCGCCTCGGGCCGTAAGTAAAGAACAGATCAAAACAACCCGCAACCCCGCCCTTCCCGGAGCCTGGCTCACAGCGCGCCCTAGGAACGCCAAGCAGAGCCGGCCCGGGCCACACATTGCAAGCAAGCGGGAGGCACGAGCGCTTCATCCCGCGCCATGCAGCAGCAGACTGGAGCTGGGAAGTGGAGTGCGACGCCACAGCCCGGGCGGCCGTGCATTCCTGGACCCTCCGTGCGCTTACCAGAGCGGTGGCCGGCCGGATAATGGATGGATGGGTGGGTGGACAGGCCACGAGAGCGAGGCGAAGAGCGGAGAGATGGGTGTATTGCTCAGACACTCTGCTCTACTCCCATTCTCGGCTCTGCAGGGTCGCTGGCGGCTCAGTACTTTTTATTGGCAGCTCGTGCCCGCCCCCAGGCGCCCTGATTGGCTGGCCTAGACCAGGAAAACGGCGCAGCCATTGGCTGAGGAGCTGTGCGAGAACCGCGGGGTGGGGCGAGCAAGATCCAGAAGAAAGAAAGAGAAAAGGGAGTGGGGGAGGGGAGGCAGCGGCGGCTTGAGGAGGGCGGGGGCAGAAGGTGCTGGGTGCATTTGCAGCTTGCGTTCATTAGCGACCTCTGGACCCTCGGATCCAGGCTGAGGCTTTCTCAGAGTCATTTGGCCTTGGCCCTTTGCTACCTTAACGGTACAGAGGTTTTCGAGATCTGTCACTGAAAATCCAGAACCCCAGAAGAGAATTTTACCCCTTGTTTGTTGAGCGAGCCTCGGGGACGGGTTGGGGTGGGGAGAGCCAGGGAGCCCTGATCAGGCCTAGAGAGAGACGTGATTCCCAGAACCTGTTGGACCCTATCTTCCTGGCCTCCTGAGTGGATTTGGGGGAGTGGTCAGACTGTGATTTCACGGTTTAAACACAAGTGCGATGTTTTTATAAAGAGGATTCTGGACGTCCATAGTCTGTTTGATATTGCCGTGTGTGTGTGTGTGTGTGTGTGTGTGTGTGTGTGTGTGTGTGTGTGTGTGTGTGTGTGTGTGTGTGTGTCCCTGCAAGTCTCTCAGCCTTTCAATGCCCGAGTTCCTTGGATCTGCAAAATAAAGCAGATGGAAGGACTTTCAAAACAGTTCCCCAGGAAAGTATAGTGGTGGCGGCGGCGCACGTGCGCCTTTCAGGAGGCAGAGGCTAGTGGATCTCCTTAGTTCGAGGCCAGTTTGGTCTACAGAGGGAGTTCCAGGACAACCAGGGTTTCACAGAGAAAACGTGTCTCAACAAACAAACCAGGGAAAAAAATCCCTGGCTTTGCTTCCCAAGTTTGTTTTTAGGTGTGTGTGGGGGAAGAGGGATGAGAGTTTCTCTGTGTGAATACTGTAATGAGACAAACTGAAAAAGTGCACAGAATTTAGCTGTAAAAATAGAGGTGGCCCATATATTGTTATTAACGCTATGTTCTGAGCAGTCTGTTTCTAGTACATGAAATCCACCTCATGTCTCGGCTTTATTCTATCTTTCAGGAGCCTATCTGAGATGGAGATTTTCTCTTTAAATACCAGAAACCCATGCTGTCGGTGCCTTTGGAAGAGGAAGGGATGAAGTTTGTTCTTCTGGTTATGTTTTGCACCACAAATATGAAAAAGAAATGTTGCCTGTGACCACACACGCATAGCTTGGCCTCTTAGGTCAACCTCTGTCAATTCCCCTAAGTGTGTCTTACACTGTGGCTCACAGAAGCAGCACCCACCTCAAATGGGGTTTTGCTTTGGACCAGAAAGGCACCTTGCAAATTCTGTATCCTATTCAGTGCTGTGTAAAGCGTTTTACTAGGAGGACGTTCAGCAGCTGGGCTTCACATCAGGTAAATCCAAGTTCAGATCTGTACCTCACCTCTTGCCGCCTTGATTAGTAGCCAAATTAATAGCCACACAAACTCTGTCTTAGCATTTGTAGCAGGGATTACAGTGGGACCTGGAACATGCGGAGTGGTAGGAAAACACTGTCATCCCATAGGTCAATATAATCTGAAGGGATTGGATCATTTCTTTCCATGATTCTGTGTGTGTGTGTGTGTGTGTGTGTGTGTTACACATTGCATCCATGCATGTAGAGGTCAGAGGTTGACTTTAGGTGTCTTCTTCTATCACCTGTCACCCTCTACTTTTTTTTTTTTTTTTTTTTTTTTGAGACAGGGTCTTTCATCGAACTTATAATTTACCAACTTAGCTAGACTGGCTGCCCAGTAAATCCCAGGGATCTTTCTGGATCTGCCTCCGCACAGTTTGAATAAGTTACCTGGCGTTGCAGCTGACTTTTACATGGTTGCTGGGGATGAACTCAGAGACCCTCATTCTTTTGAAGAGAGGACCCACCAACTGAGCCATGGCAATGCCCCCCCTACCCCCACTCCTGAGATGCAGCTTTCTGCTTCTGTAGCAAGCTGTGCCATTACTTTTTACTTAAGGAAGTAAGGTGTAGACTCAGCAATGGGGTCAGCTGTCTTCCCATTTCTTCTTTTAACTCTTCAGCTTAGGTGATTAGAAAAGGGATCGTCAGAAGAGAGAGATGATATTCTTATGTTCCAGATGGCAGCTGCCAGTCATCAACCAGAGCAGGCTTCAGTGCTCTTCACCAAGGTCCTGCCATGTGAGTGCCTACCTCTCTTCCTAGACACGTTAACCTCCTTGGCTGCTTATTCTCCCATACCCTCCAAATAGTGTCCAGACTGAGTGTTCAATAAACACGTATTGACCACACAAAAACATCAGCGGCAGCATCAAGGGAACATTTGCTCTGTTTCCAAGAATAGAATCGGATTTGCTTTGATCCTTTCATGTGACCAGGGACATCTCATGTGACCACTGACTTTCAGTGGTAAACAAGAAGCTTTGCCCCCTTGGTCAGCCCCACATGTGTTTAAACCAACCAGAGCAGGACCCAGACAAGTCCGAGGACTGGACCGGGGAACTTTTGAGTGTACCATGAAAGAAAAGAGTCCCTTAACCGGTTTGCCCTCTGAAAAGCCACCCTTTCTCTTAGAGAAGTTAAAAGAACAACCTGTCCCTTCACTTTGCCTTTGCTATGTCTCTGTCCTTTATTCTCCCCTAAATTGTCACCGCCTCCATTTTCTAACTCCTCCATAAAGGCGGCAAGACGACTGAACCTGTGAACTTTCAGGTCAGGCCCACACAGTATCAAGGCTAATGGGGGTCTGATGGCAAGTAGTGCTTTGAAGTTGAGCCTCTCACTGAATCGAGTTCTTCTGTCCCTGAGGGTGGGTGGAGTGGGAGAGCAATATTGTGGGAAAGAGCTTGGACCAAATTTGCAGAGATAGCCCAGAACCAAACACATTCCATCAAGCGGTACTTGGCTGGCTAAACTGATGGCTTTGTCTTGAGTAGGCTTTCCTGCGTTCTTATATGTTCTTTCTCTGCAGCTCTGATGCTCTTAACCTAGTGTCAGCTTGCACGGTTCTCTTGCACCCATGATGCAAAGTTTAGGATATGGTTCCACTGAACCCAAATCTTCCTCTGTAGCATGCTGCTGGGAGTGAAGTTTGCTGCCTATGTGGCTGATATCAGGGGACAATCCGCGAAAACTTTAAGCTAAAGAGACACAGTGGGGACTCAAGTTGCAATCACCTAAAAACCCAACCCAGAAGGTAACTTGTTTGATTCTTTATAAACCTAAACTAGATCTGACCAAAAGAATAGAGCATAACAGAATGTTAAGTCAAAGCCCTTCCCCTGAAAAAAAGGAGAAAGAGATCACTGGAAGTCAGTAGCATTCCTGGACCCTGTAAAGTACATCTACGGGGTGGGGGTGGGGGTGGGGGTGGGGGTGGGGGTGGGGAGTTGTATTAAGTCAGCCTTTCAAACTTTAGTCTAGCCTGGCAGTGGTGGCGTACGCCTTTAATCCCAGCACTTGGGAGGCAGAGGCAGGCGGATTTCTGAGTTCAAGGCCAGTCTGGTCTACAGAGTGAGTTCCTGGGAGCAAGGGCTACACAGAGAAACCCTGTCTCGAAAAACCGAGAGAGAGAGAGAGAGAGAGAGAGAGAGAGAGAGAGAGAGAGAGAGAGAGAGAGAGAAGAAATTCAAAGTTGGGATGTCAGCTGTCTCAGCTGATTTGAGTTTGGCCAATGCTTGCTCAGTGAAGACACTCGCAGAGAGAGAGCACCCCATTTCTCAACCTGCACATTAGGAAGAACCAAGTTCGTCTGTCACAGCATGGGAAAGCAGGGGCCGTACGGAGACTATGAAAGCCACAATCACAGTTCTAGAGTCCGACCTTCATGCCTGCCTCTCCTACTTGTTTCTGGGACAGGCTGGATAAGCAATCTATTGCTGAGCTGTATTCCCAGTCCATCCTTTATTTTATTCTATATTTTTTATTTTCAGAAACAGGATTTCTCTATGTAGCCCTAGAACTTGCTCTGTAGACCAGGCTGGTCTCGAACTCAGACATCTGCCTGCTTCTGCCTCCCGAGTGCTGGGATTTTAAAGGCGTGAGCCTCCATCACCATCACCACCAGGCTTAGAGACATACTGAATTTTGAGCAAGTTTTCACTTACGTTAATCTGACACTAATTAACTTAATTCATTTACTGTGTGTGTAATGAAGGGGCACACGTGCCTGAAGCATGTCTGGAGGTCAGGGGACAACTTTCAGGAGTCAGTTAGTCAGTTCTCTCCTTCCACCACGGATTCCAGGACTAAACCTGTCAGGTTTGCACAGTGATTGATGCCTTTACCCACTGAGCCATCTCTCTGGCCCATACGTTTTGCTTTTATTTCCTGGTGTACATACAGCTAAATAGCCGGTAGATGGTTTAGAACCTTATTAAAGCCTACACGAAAATTTAGGACAGTTGGCCTGTGGTAGAAAAGTGACTTGGGTTGAAATGTTCCTTTAGTTGGTACTTTTCTCAAAGGAACACTCATCTAGACTTGCACATAGCTTTTTATCCCTCACCCCTAACCCTGTTTATTTCATGTTTATCAATTTTTAACTGGAAACACACAGCCCTATGGTATGTATTTTGGATTCTTGGGCAACATTTAGCCTGCTTCTGGACTTTTTCTCTCCTCCCCCTTGTCTTTTTTTTTTTTTTTTTTTTTTTTTTTTTTTTTTTTTTTTTTTTTTTTTTTTTTTTTGGTTTTTCGAGACAGGGTTTCTCTGTGTAGCCCTTGCTACCTGGAACTCACTCTGTAGACCAGGCTGGCCTCGAACTCAGAAATTCGCCTGCCTCTGCCTCCCAAGTGCTGGGATTAAAGGCGTGCGCCACCACAGTCCGGCTCCCTTGTCTTCTTTTTAAACTGGTTTTTGAGGCCGAGCAGTGGTGGCGCACGCCTTTAATCCCAGCACTTGGGAGGCAGAGGCAGGCGAATTTCTGAGTTCAAGGCCAGTCTGGTCTACAGAGTGAGTTCCAGGCAGCAAGGGCTACACAGAGAAACCCTGTCTCGAAAAACCAAAAACAAATAAATAAACAAACAAACAAACAAACAAACTGGTTTTTGAAAGGCTTGTTTACTGGGTTGGGGAACTAGGTGCTTGAACAGAGTGATGGTGACATAGTGCCCTCTGGTGGTGGCTTGTGAGAATTTCAAACGTCTCCCCACAAGGCTTGCGTGAGAAGATTTTCTTGCCTCTGTTACATATTATATATGATAAATTAATAATACCCAAGTGCTTTGCCTACACTGGCTGTTTGAGATATTATATTCCTATCACTGCTTGATTACTGGACGTTTGTCATAAAATTAGTCTTCAGATGCCCAGAAATGGGCAGCCCACTCTGCTTGCTCCTCACTTCACATCAATGTGCAAGGAAGGTGGACAAAAAAAGGACTGCAGAAATCAGTTGAGACGAGTCTAGGAACGAAGAGCAAAGGGGAAATGGAGTCAAAGGCCTGATCATAAACAAGCCTTCCCCTCAGCCCTCACTTGAATCTGAGCCCAGAAACGTAAGCCAAGCCAACAGCTGAGAGTACGCCAGACGTTATTCGTAGGGGGATGGGAGTTGGGCAGGAGGTCTAACATAAACTTGTCCTTTACAGGTGTCCGGGGTGTTTACACTGTGTTACTTCCTCTACCAGGGTCTCTGGCTGGCCTCACCCATCCTTCCTCCTCTTCTTCCCCTGAGTCCTTGTTTAATCTTGGAAATAACTTACTTCTCCATCACCATTAGGGAGGGACTGAGACTCATATTATTACTGTATTATATTATATTACTCACTCTGTAGCCTGGGTGACACTGTCAGACTTGAGTCTGACATGAGGCTTAAGTCGCTGACTTATCTCTTGCCTCCAGCAAGTAGACCCATAGCAGCAGATTCTCTAGAGTTTCCTTAGAGAAGTCCCTATCATAGCAGTGACACTAGAGAGGGGAGGGTGTGGCTCTGTGGGTGAGTACTAGCGGGCTTGGGTCTGAGTACTAAGTACTAAGGGCCCCAGTACTGAGCAACACACCCAAAGTGCCACCACTACCATCAAAAGACTAAACAACTTAGGAACACATTCTGTGTCTTTACTCTCCCCAAGGACAAAGAAGGAGCAAGAAGGTGACCTCAGCTTTAGAACGGTTACTCTGAGGTTGGCAGAGCCTCTTCTCTGTTGTGTAACACAATGAGAAGGAAGGATGGGTGGGGGTGGACAATGGAACCAGACGAGCCTTTACGAATCAGGAGCTGCCACACAGGTGGGATACACACCAGGAACTGTGTAACTTGGAGACAGCAGAGCCCTTGTTCTTCTGAAACCTACATGTTGGTGAGGAAGAACTTCCCAAGGGAATTTGTTTCAAAACCAGGACAAAGTCAGATGTGTCCGCTGTTTAGGAAAGCAGAGTTCCTGCAGTGCCCCAATGTAAGAACAACAAAACCCATTTGAGCTCTCCAAGAAAGCCGCCTTATGGGTGCTCACTGCCTCCGTGGCAGAAGGTTATAGTCTGTGTGTCAAGTGAAAGATAAAATGGAGACTATAGAATGGCTTGTGAGATTCGAAGAGGAAAAGTTACAAAACCCAAGGATAGTGTGTAATAAGTTCCACATGTAAGCAGGTAAAGAAAGATTTTACTAGAGTAGACATACTAGAACACAGGGTTGGAAAGGTGCCAAGCATGGACATTCTATAAAATCCTAGATAATGTAAGTTTATTAAATTATTTTTTAAATGACTGTGTAAAATTTGAAATGAAGCCTATCATTAAAGGGGGGGCAGTAAAAAAGGAAAGATGAAATTTACTTATTATTTCTTAAATAGGATTTACTCCAGTTGGTCTCAGATTCAATATACAACCAAGTATGATCTTGAACTTTTGATCTTCCTGCCTCTGTCTAGAGGGCTGGGATTGTACGTATTCTTTTTGTGGTGCTGGGAACTGAACCTGCGGTTATGCACATGCTAGGCAAGCATTCTGTCAACAGAGCTCTAATACCAGTCCAAAGAATATAATTTCAACCTGCATCATATCCACCTTTAATACCACACCCAGGAAGCAGAGGCAGGCAGATCTCCGAGTGTGAGGCCAGCCTGGTCTACATATATATTGAGTTCCAGGCCAGGCAGGACCATGTCATGAGACCCTTTCTCAAAAACAAAACAATAAAAAGAATCAATCTACTTTATCAGAATGAGATAACTGATTCCAGTTTTGAGCTGTGAGGAATCTTTATTTCCTCGGGTGAAACATGCAGTGGTGCCTCAGAGAAACAGCTCTGAGTGCAGAATTCTGGGCTGGAGCAGAGACCCCTCTCTTTAACACCATTCCGATTCGCTCTCTCCCTCCTGGCTTCGCTTGTATGTGGACCTGTCCCCCAGTCTTCCTCCCGCCTTCTTCTCAAGTCCTATCACTCTAGGGCCTCTCCTCAGCATTAACTGCAGGCTCAGAGACAGGGATTGCAATAGCAGACAGAAAAGCAACTGCCATCCTCTAGGGCCATTACCTTCACCAAGGAATAAAGGGTACATTGCAAGTGCCCAAGGGAGCCCACAGGAGGAAGATGGAGTGGTGTATATGCCTGCGTTTCTAGGCCTTGTCACAGGGAGAGCTCTTTGACAAGAGAGGAGTCTGGTCATCTTTGTCCTGCTGTTCTGCCTCCTGCAGCAGCTTGTAGAAGGTTCCTGAAGACCTCTTGTGATACAATGCTTCCTTGGACCCCTTCAGCCTCAAGCTGGGACTGTAACAACGGTGCCAAAAGGAAGAGATGCCATAGATTCCCACCATGCATAAAGCATTGATCATCACATGCCAGCAGAAGAAGGTAGTGACAAACATGATGTCACTGATGTCATCATCCTCCCACGGGAAGCCAGAGACCGGTCTAAACAGAATGAAGGCTGCCTGAATCAGCCACGAGCCCATTATCAGGAACAGGAAGGTCTCTATCATCCAGAGGTGAACCATCTCAGGAGCCCACAGCTCTGCCGTCAACACCAGCATCAGCAGGAACACCACCAAGATGAGGAGAGAGTGAACCTGCAGCTCCACCCCAGATGAATCTTTAACGTGAGACACCAGCAGCAGCAGGAGCATGTAGACGCCCAGCACCGTGGCACCTCTTTCTAGGAGCACCAGCCTCTGCCGCAGCACGCTCTTGCTCACCATTTCTATACAGCCATCGAGGGTGAGGAGGATGAACATGGTGAGGTGCTGCCACTCCTTGGGGTACATAAACCTTGGTGGCATCCCTTTGGTCATAAATGTCAGCCCTCCTTCAACACAATTGACCTCATAAACTATCAAGAGGGAGCCCATCACAATCTTCAACCAGCCTGCATGGGCTATTTGCCACAGCCTGGCCCATTTTCCCTTATTCTTGGAAAGGTAGGAAGGATACAGAAGCGAGTCATTGAGTATCACAGCTCTGGAGACTATTATTGCTTGATACAGACCATAGAAGACCAGAAACAAACCTGGAGATATATGGCCAATAAAGTCTCCCATTGAGCTAATAATCTAATAAGGTGTAAAACTCGGGTACACAGGCTCCAAGTTCTGGGCTTTGGGAAGAATTGTCTTCCACTTAGTTTTATAACCTCACTTCACCCACTGCTGGCCGCAGAGAGGAAACATTTCTTGAGACAAACCTACACAGTTGGCAGAGACGTGGCCCCATTGTCTTGTTCTACTCTGGTGCTGAGTACACTGGGAACTGAGTGGGTTCTTGGGGGCTCCTCCAGATCTCCTGAGCAGCTTTGGCTTATGCCTATCCCTGGCTCAAATTTCCTTCCTCTCATCCTGCCTGGTGCTCAGTGGGAAGGAGGGGGAAGGAAATGGAGGGGTGGGTTGCTGTGGTAGCCAGAGGAAGCCTGTGCTCACTTATACTTCCAAATGTTGGCTAGTGATTCTCAGACCTAAGTTCAGTCTATCTGTAAAGGAGGATGCCTTTATTCTGGGCACAGACGTAGAAACATTTATTTATTTATTTATTTATTTATTTATTTATTTATTTATTTATTTATTTATGGTTTTTTGAGACAGGGTTTCTCTATGTAACCCTGGCTGTCCTGGACTCTCTCTGTAGACCAGGCTGACCTCGAACTCAGAAATCCACCTGCCTCTGCCTCCCAAGTGCTGGGATTAAAGGCGTGTGCCACCACTGCCCGGCAGAAACATTTAGATAAGAAACATATAATAGCATCCACCTGGCTTTTCTAGTGTTCTGTGGTAGATATATCTTGAAGACCACCGAGAGAGTTCCCTCTCCTTCTCTCCCACCCTCCTTCCCCTCTCGCTGACTACCACCGCCAAGCCATCACCATCTTTATGGCCAGGAGACAAACTCGCAGAGGTGCAGAGGTGGCGGTGTAGCTGGGCCATCGAAACTAAGCTTGAATGAAGTTTCCCAGAATTCCCTTCCCCACATGGCTCCAAGTGAAGGACCGCTATAGGCGGAGTTTTCACAAGTCGGAAGGCAGGAGTGGACAGCAGTCCAAGCACACTAACAGAGTATGGTGCCAGGCACCCCTGCCACCCGTGCATTTTGTTATTTCACCTGTTAGGTTACTTCCAGGGGTGGTGAGCAGGTGGACCTGTAGCTCCCCTAGATTCTTTTGCAGTCTGCCTTCCCTTGAGCCGTGATGTGGCGAGAGGCAGGTGCTGGCTCTGGTTGATCTTGAGATTACGGCAGGCCCACCACACAGGGCAGCAACAGCCTTCCTAGGTTTCATTACCAGCTCCTACAAATATGGAGCCTGCCCTTTAAGAAGACATCTACTTCCTGTATCATTCTGAATTTTCTGCTTCTATAATCTATTAGAATATGAGAAATTAGGGATCATCCCTAAAATGTGGATAACACTGACAGGAGCGACCCCAGCAAGCTGTAATTAGTCATTTAGTGTGTAATGGGAAACAGTTTACCTGCCTCCTTTCTCTCTGATACTGGTTAATGGCCAGGGAGCATAGGCAGAGGGAACTGTGGAGAACAAAGACCAGGAAATGGGAAGTATGTGTATCAAGTCCTGGCTTTATTGCAGAGGGTACATGGAATAGGAGTTTCCTAGGGAGAATATGTGTCCTGAGTGAAAAGGAAATTCAACCCAGATCATGAACCAAGCTGACATCAATCTTAGGCATAATCCTTTACCTTCACACTACCAGCAACTGCAAAGCAGAGGCTGCCACACCTGTATGCTAACAGTTCCCAGGTGGGAAGGAAGGACGTTTAGACAGGGCAGGGCTCCTGAGCCCTCATTCCAAGCCAATACAATGTTCCTTAACTTCCGGTGGGATCACATCCTGATAAACCTATCACAGCATGAGTGAACCTAACCTACAGAACACATGACTGAGGAGACATCTCAGTTGATAAGGTGCTTGCCATCCAAGCATGAGAACCTGAGTTCATCCCCAGAACCCATGGGGAAAAAATGCTTGCATGATGGTGTACATGTAATACTCTGGAAGTGGAGACAGGCAGATCCGGGGCTCGATGGCTAGCCAGCCTATCCTACTTGGTAAGCTTCAGAATAAAAAGAGAGCCTGCCTCAAAGAACAAGATGGGGGCTGGAAGATGGTTTAGAGGTTAAGAGCACTGGCTGCTCTCCAGAGGTCCTGAGTTCAATTCCCAGATGGTGGCTCACAACCATCTGTAATGGAATCTGATGCCCTCTTCTGGTGTGCGGGCATACATGCAAGCAGAATACTATCACAAATAAATAAGAACTTTGGATGGTGCCTTGCTGGGGGTGGGGGGTGGGGGGTGGGGGGTGGGGGGTGGGGGGTGGGGCGGGTCTTTCTTGTTCTTCTTAAGGCAGCAGAGGGGAAAGAGCATCTGTAGGTAAGACTTGGTCTTCTGAGATGTTTAGGTTGCTGTATGATAATAAACCGTTTACCTGCCTTAAGTCTAAGTCACTTAGCTGGTAGCTGACCTGCCTTCTGAGTTCCTCAGAGGGAGAAACTGTTTAGCACCTCATCCTAAAACAGCAGGGGATACATGAAAAGATTTGTTGCTGGTGCTCCTTTCTCTAACCAGGCAGTCAAAAGCCCTTCACTGGCCTGGCTGGTTAACTCTTTGTGAACCAGAGAGGAAGGAAAGGAAAAGAATTAAGATGCTGTATACAGGCAAATATGCACAGACACATAAACATTCAAACATTCATACACCCACACTCTGGCCAGGCCTGACCACCTGTGACAATCAATTCCACATATACCCTACACATAAACATATAGACAAACGGGCATACATGGATGGATGAATGGATGGATGGATGGATGGATGGATTGGTCAAAGCTCCCCAAGCCAAACCATTCAACCAACAACCAACATGTTATCTCTTTTCTCTGGTCTTTTCATACCTTCTTAGAGAAAAAGTTCTCTAGAAAATTACCTCAGAGACAAAATGTTACATAGAATGGGAGTTACAGAAAGATATTGATATTCCGTTCAAAGCAGTGTTTCATTATAATATTCTCATTATAACTTCAAAGCAACAGTTTTTACATGGCCTTGCCTTATCATGGTGCACACCTGTGACTTTATCCTTGGACCTAAATGTTTTTCCTTGAACACAAAATTGTCCCAAATCTATTTCTCTTTTTAGTGTGATTATGAAAGCTCATTGTATTTTTATTATGCAGCCTTTACTTATTATTCTGAGGAGTGGGCACATTCTAGCCTTGATTCTAACTTTTTTATATCTGTCTAGCAACTAAGACTGTCTCTGAAGACTTTCTTCCTAAAATTATTTGCATCAAATCAGGAATTCTATAGAATTATTGTCTGTTTGTCTATATAGCATCACTACAAGACAGTACATCTTTGTAGGTCTGCAGAGATCTGCTCAAAAGGGTGAGCTAATACCCAGTGCTAGTTATATATTTTATAATAAAAAGAACACATATTAATAGCAGGAATCTTTCCCAAAATGAATTTCTTCTGGACCTTGCCTACTGGAACAAATTCATCATGGATTTTAACCCAAGGGGGACTCATCTCAGGAAGGTCATCTGCTGGTTATTAGCTTCTCCTATGATGGCTCCTGACAGTGCCTAAGGAGCAATGCTCAATATGGCCTTCACATGCACCTGTGCACATGTAGCTACACACACACTCACATGCACACCACATACACACACACACACACACACACACACACACACACACACACACACACACACACACACAGAACATCAGAGCTACCAAGGCATTGTAGGTATCACTGTTTGATCTTGTGATTTAAAACTGACTAGGGGCTATCAGTCTACTCAATGTTGAGAGAAAAAAAAAAATCCTAAAACAAACTGTTGCAAGACAGGGTCCCTGTAATCTGTTCTTTCTCAAGGTGGCTTAATGTCAGAAAACTGAAACATCTCCATCTGCCCTTAGAGATACTTCTGGCTGCTGAGAACTTTGGAACGCTGGGGAAATGGAGACAAATTGGGAAAACAAAGCTTCATTCTGCCTTCTAAATGAACCTACCTTATTTGAATTTAAAATTGCTTAGTGTGCTGTCACTGTAGGAAAATCAGGGAAGCTATATAAGCAAAAAGAACACTACAAATCACCCACAGGATAACTCATTGTTTTTTAGTTCCCCTCCTGATTAGAGGTAATTGTTTCTTCTCAATAAACTTTTACTTACTTTCCTTTCAAAAAATAAAAATCACCTGTAATCTTACAACCTTTATGATCATTGTCACCAATGAGGTGACAAGCAAGCAGAAAATGAATTTGTATATTTGTCTGGAAGTTAGAATTTGGATTCTGTTGACAGGGCCCTACTATGTAGCTCTGGCTAGCCTGAAACTCAATATGTAGACCAAAGCTAGCCTTGAACTCAGAGATCTGCCTGCTTCTGCCTTCCAAGTGCTGGGATGGAAAAGGTGTTAGTGTTGGTGGTGGTAGTGAAGGAGGAGGAAGAGGAAGAAGAGGAGAAGGAGGAGGAAGAAGAAGAAGAGGAGGTAGAGATGATAGATTGGATTTCAATATCTGCAAAGTGGAAGTAAGGAGGTATGGGTCTGCTATGTAGAGGTGAGCAGTAATTTCTCCTTTTGGTGAATTATCAAAATACCAAGCAAGGCAGAGCTGAATGCTCAGCAGGAGGCCATTCAAAGGGAGATCTATGGTAACACATCTGAAATTAACCAGGGGAGAGAACTCCTTGGCTTTCTTCAGTCCTTATGTTTACCCTGGAAGAAACACAGAACTCTTGTTCTGAATACCACTAAGGCCAGGCCACAGCCTGTGGGGATAGGGTCCCATGTAGCTCAGGCTTGCCTCAAACTCCAAGTATAACCAAGAATGGCCTTGACCTTCTGATCCCTCTGGTTCCCTCTCATGTGCTGGGATTGCGGGCATGCACCGTTACACCAGGTTTGTGTGGTGGCTGGGGAGCAAAACCTGGGCTTCATAAATGTTAGGTAAGCCCTTCACCAGCTGAGCTACATATCTGCCCTTAATGTTGCTTCTCCTCTGCGAGGGCTGTGGTAAGATGGGAGTTTCAGAGCTTCCATCTTGCATTCATTTCTCCAGTTGTGCCTGACAGCGGTGAGCTGAGCATCAGTGGTCAGAGGAAGATGAGCAGCAGCCCTCACCTCACAGCAGCGAGAGGCTGGAACCGGCACGTATGCAGGGCGCACTTGCCCCTCTGGAGCTCCCATCTGGGGTGATCAGATCCCTATTTTGGCCCAACATCAAAGAGCACATACTTCTTATTAACACATGAGCATCCTGATCCCAGGACTTCAAAGATAGGACTGGTTCACCCCAAACCAGACCTGCCCACAGTAGTGTCGAAGGAAGCCAAGCGTGGTGAATGATTAGCAGTACTTCCAGACAGCTCCACAGTCTGGGAACACGGAGTACCTGAAAATTTGTTCAGCTGGGGACCACTCAGCTTAACTACAGAAACCTGCAAATGTCTATCATTCTAGCTGTTCCACGCTTACACTCACCCTAGATCCAACTCTTCTTTTTTTTTTTTTTTCGAGACAGGGTTTCTCTGTGTAGCCCTGGCTGTCCTGGAACTCACTCTGTAGACCAGGCTGTCTCAGACTCAGAGATCCACCTGCCTCTGCCTCACAAGTGCTGGGATTAAAGGCGTGCACCACCACTGCCTGGCAACCCAACTCTTCTTACCAGAGGGTTCACTTCTTGAGAGTCCCTCGAGTAACTGGTGCCTGGAATCCTGCTGTGCGGGTGAGGACATGTAAAGAACTGGGTGATATTGTTCTTGCCCTCAGAGCTTACAATTTAGCTGAAAGCACAATACAGTTATACACATGTGAATACATATGACATCATCTAGACAGTCTCTATGCCATAGAATTAAAATATTTTAAATTTGTAATCCTCCTGCCTTGTAATTTGTAATCCCTGAACATTGAGGTAACAGGCAAGTACCACCATGCCTGGTTTTCTATTTTTTATCCAATTTTTAAATCGCTTTTTAAAAATCTTACCTTTTTTAAAATTTTATTTTATGTATATGAGTACACTGCCACTGTCTTCAGACGCACCAGAAGAGGGCGTCAGATCCCATTACAGATGGTTGCGAGCCACCATGTGGTTGCTGGGAATTGAATTCAGGACCTCGGGAAAAGCAGTCAGTGCTCTTAACTGCTGAGCCATCCCTCCAGCCCTTTAAAAAAACCATCTTTAAATCATAAAATAAGTAGTAAATGTGCACTCCATAATTTTATCAGTCTCTCAGTCCCCAAACTGAAACATGCTGTCCTAAAAAAAACTCAGTCAGCCATAGTGGTGTTGGTAATAGGAATATGGGTCAGTGACACAATCCCAACATAGCAAAGCCTATCCCTGTTGTCACGGCAACGCTCTGGAATTCTTTTTTTAAAAAATCAGGTATGGCACATCTTTTAACCAGCCAAATCTAGTTCTTCCTAAACTACTGATGTGGAATCTGTTGCTGAAACTTACACTACCAGTCCTGATCTTTGGCTGCCTGGCCCAGCACCACTTCAGAGGCCAGGGACCTTTCAAGGAGTTTTAATTTCTTCAACTCAGGAACCCTCAACTTTAAATTCCGTGAGAGAAATACAGCTTTCCGTCCACCAAAGATTCTCAGTCCCTCCCATGGGGTGGTATTGCTGGGAGCAGGTACACAGGTTATGTCTCCCAACCTCCCAGTGAAAAAGTTTGAGCCACCCAGGGAATTTCTCATTAATTCAGAGTCAACTGATTAGTGACTGTAAGAGCGATGCTCCCAGGGCATGGGGTGTAGATTAGCTGGCAAAGTGCTTGCATTAGGCTGCTTTGATTACCAGAACCAAACAAACCTGTTGTGATGATGTATCCCCCCTAGTCCCAGCTCTTGGAGGGATAGAGGCAGGAGAATTGAAATTCAAGGCCATCCTTGGCTACATAGCAAGTTTGAGGCCACCTGGATATTTGAGACCCTGTCTCAACCCTTCCTCATTTAAAAAAAAAAAAAATGTTATGCTCCATATCAGCAATCCTCCCATACTCAAGAGGAAGGGCCATATGGACTGTGTATGCTGGGGAAGAACCTCACAGGCTGTCCTAGAACCATGCTGGCTGGGCCATCCAATTCTCTAGTCATTGCCATAACTTGTGATACAATGTGTATCTTTTGTTTCTCTGTTATATTGTCCATTCTTGCAATGTTACCCAGAAAATAGCTCCTGAGGATTTTCTAATCGATTAATTTATGCCCTGGGCATTTTGATAGAATGTGGAAGACTTTAATTTATTTAACCATGTTTACAAATGAGCCTCCACTGTGAGTTCACCTCTGTGAAATTTAGTTGTAAAAGGCACTCTTCCTGACAGCTACTGGTAAATCTGGTTTAAGGTTCTTGTCTTCTGAGCAATTTCTGCACTACTGTTTTGTAACTGTCACTAAGTTCGAAGTTCCCGCCAGCGGGTACTCCATGCTGTGGAAATGCTGTGGAAGGAAGCCATTGATTATGGAAAGAAGCAGGAAACAAAGGAATGTGTTGGAGCAAGACGAGATCCGATCAAGCTCAAAAGAA
>CM052711.1:37418587-37438521 GCA_028551405.1 Uromys caudimaculatus
TAAGATAAAACAAAGAGGGCCCTGGGGAAGGGTGTCGGGAAGAGGCTTGGTGTAGCAGGAGAAACTATTCCTGCATTTGTTGTGTTCAGGCTTGGGATTGTGCTCACCCACAGCCTTGTTTTGTTTTGTGCGCCTCCCTCCCCACCCCTGGAAGTACTTTCTAAGTACATAGTGTGCCCACGTGGCCAGCTGGGGCTTGCTCCCTGTCAGCCAACTCCAGGGAGAGACCCTATCTCAAAGGAATGACAGTGAATAGAGGATTAGGAGAGAAGATATCTGTGTGTACATGTGTACATATGCAGGTTCAGCACCCATACATATACCATATATATTCATGTCTACACCAAAAATATTTTAAAACTACACATAAACCCAGGTGCGGTGGTATACACTCATACTCTCAGAACTTGGAAGGAGGAAAATAAGCACCTGTGGCCAACCTGAGCCAAGAAGCAAGACCCTCCAAACACATACGCACACACACACACACAAATCTAAATACCAAAAAGCAAAGATAAAAGAAATCAGGGAAGGTACTACTCGTTCACAGAACAATCTCTGGACTTCTGAGGCAGTGCTTATAGTGCATACTTCACTTGCCACATTAGCTTAAATATTGTTTTCCTAAAAGGTGGTACCCAGCTGATGGCCTGCATAGAACTACCCCAGTCCCCCTAAAGTGGGTGCAGCTGTGCTTTCCTCTACCTGGTGGAGGCTTGAGCCTCCTTTAGGACACGCCACAGCCCCTTTTCCTGGGGGACTGTCTTAGTCAGGGTTTCTATTCCTGCACAAACATCATGACTAAGAAGCAAGTTGGGGAGGAAAGGGTTTATTCAGCTTACACTTCCACATGGCTGTTCATCACTAAAGGAAGTCAGGACTGGAACTCAAGCAGGTCAGGAAGCAGGAGCTGATGCAGAGACCATGGAGGGATGTTACTTACTGGCTTGCTTCCCCTGGCTTGCTCAGCTGGCTTTCTTACAGAACCAAGGACTACCAGCCCACAGATGGCACCTCCCACAAGGGGCCCTCCCCCCTTGATCACTAATTGAGAAAATACCTTACAGCTGGATCTCATGAAGGCATTTCCTCAAGAGAGTCTCCTTTCTCTGTGATAACTCCAGCTTGTGCCAAGTTGACACAAAACCAGCCAATACAGGGACTATGAGCTATTTGTGTAATTCCTATTGTCTTTCCTGAAGGCACGGTTCTTGAGAGCTGATACAGGGTCTTCCTCCTCAGTCCTACCTGCAGCATTTAGTAGGGGGGGTTAGGTCAAGTTTTTTGCTTGCAGCAGATGTCTGTCCCTTGTTTGCCGAGTGCGGCCCATAGAGGCATTGCAAAAGTTGAGATCCTGGTATTCTGGTACCACAGCCCCTTGTTTGCAGCTCAGATGGATGAGATCTAAGGGTTTGCTGTCATCAAAAGCAAACGCTGGCCGATTGCCAGAGGGCATCTACCCCAGTCTGGCTTCTGCTTCAAAGTTCCCCCAAGTCCCAGCCGCAGTCCTCTTGATCTTTCTTTGTTTGCTCATTAAAGTTAATTTGGGACATGAAAGGATCCGAGAATGAATATTTCATTAAGGCCAGGTCTTCCTAATTCAGCAACCTCAGACAAAACAGGTAAAAATAGGGCAAAAGTTGCAAGCAACACACACGGGCTGGACTTAGGCCTCCCTGCACGTATGTAGCAGAGGTGCAGCTTGGTCTTCATGTGGGTCCTGAACAACTGAAGAGGGGGCCGTCCCAAAAGCTGTTGCCTGTACGTGGGTCTGGACTCAGTGGGAGAGGAAGCACCTAGCCTCGAAGAGGCTTGAAGTGCAGGGCAGGGGGGAGGGGGAAATACAGAGGGGAACCCACAACGTGCTCAGAGGCCAAGGGGAGAGGGGGATGGGGGAAGGATTGTGGGAAGGAGTGACCCGGAGGGGGACAGTGAGCCAGATGTAATGTGAGTAAGTAAAAACTAAACTAAACTAAACTACACTAAAAAATGTTGCAAGCACAAGGCCAGTTTAGCACCTGGTTAAATCTCAGGCCCCCCTGGTCACAAGCTGCCTCTTCAATGGACTTGGGGATGCTAAGGACCCAGAGGGATGTTAGTGAGACACTATCAGTGTTCAGGGAGCTCCGCAGCTGTCCTTCTTGGGAAGTTTGTTTGAAATGGTCATGTCCTGTATCCTTGGCTTGGGCTTCATGCTGGTGTTAGCCACCACGTCTGAAACTCTTGTTATCTGCCAGGGTTTTGCTGTTTTGTTTTTGTTTTTGTTTTACAGAATTTCTGTGATAAAAGTTGGATTCCAACATATGGGTAGACAGACTCTCAGAGTACACATAATTCACCATCTCACTCCATTGCTTCTTAGGGTGTCTAAAAAAGATTTCAGTCTTTCTTAGTGACAGAAAAGACACTAGCTAGTAATGGCTGTATTTTGTGCTGTTGCTCCAATTTAGGTGACAGTGAGGCATAACCTTTTATTTAATTTAATTGTTTAAAATCTTTTTAAAAGTGTGTGTGTGTGAGAGAGGGGGGAGGGGGGAGGAGGAGGAGGGGAGGAGGGAGAGAAGAGGAGGAGGAGGATATTGGGTGTCCTGCTCTATCACCCTCCAACTTATTCCTTGAGACAGGGTCTCTCATTGAATCTGGAGCTAGGCTAGTAGCCAGCAAGCCCCAGAAATCCCTCCCCCAATTCCAGATGTCCTTGCTTTATCACAGGGCTGCTGGGTATTTGAACTCTCATTCACATATCAAGTGTTTATATCTGCCGAGCCATTTCTGAAATCCCTAAAAAATGTAGTTATTTGAGAAACAAAATAATAGACTGTCACATATATTACTGGTGTTCTGAAAAGCTAAGGATATCTTTACCTACGTGACATGTCATATAATCTTGAGTGACACAAAGTTTTACACAGATGAGGAAACTTGATGAGCATAAAGGTATACTACATGGGGCTGGAGAGATGGCTCAGTGGTTAAGAGCACTGGCTGCTATTCTAGAGGACTTGAGTTCAATTCCCAGCACCCACACGGTGGCTCACAACTGTCTTTAACTCCAGTTCCAGAGGATTTGGCACCCTCCCACAGACATACACACAGGCAAAATATCAATGGACAGCAAATAAATAAATCTTAAAATGCAATTTTTTTTTCTGGGATAGGAGTCTCACTCCGTAACTCTGGCTATCTGGGAACAGTTATGTAGATCCAGGAAGGCTGGCCTCAAACTCACAGAAGTTGGCCTGTCTCTGTCTTCCCAGAGCTGAGATTAAAGTTGTGAACTATGATGCCCTACCTTGTGGAACAGTTTTTAAAGGAAGAACCGGGATTTAAAATTCAACAGTAAATCTGGATGCTCCAGTAATCATAATAAATTTAAGTATATTAAATTCTCCTGTCAACTGTCTCAAATATAAGACGTCTTTTATGGTAATAGTCAAGTTTTACATGTGGATTGTTGGATCTGTTGAGACATGAAGGATAATTAAAGTGCTGAAATTCAGTTGTGCATTTTTGTACTGTAGTGATCTAGTGGCTATATTTCTAAAATATGTCCAACACTTCTGTGTTTTGGTAGGTAGAATCAAATCAGTCCAGGCAATAAAGGGTGGTTACCACTATAATCAATATGCTGCGTGGTATACAGTTGTTCAAGAATGCATCTAAGGGCTGTCAAAAAACAGAACTGTAATCTTCCGCTTTATAGTTAACCTCTTAAACTTAACATTGATTTTTACTTTGTTTATTTATTTATTTATTTTACAGTTGTATGTATGTGAATGTTTTACCTGTATTTATACCATGTGTACCATGTGCGTGGTTGGTACCCACTGAGATCAGAAGAGGGTTTCAGATCCCCTGGGAATGGAGTTAAAAACAGCTATGAGCCAGCCACCATGTGAGTGCTGGGGTTTAAATCCAGGTCCTCTATAAAGTCAAAAAGTCCTCTTAAGCACTGAGCCAGCTCTCCAGCCACCTCTATAATTTCATGCCATCTGTTATTATATCTTTTGGTCTTGGTTAAAAAAAAAAAAAGTTCTCCTGTCAAAGTAACACAGTTTTGTAGAACAAGGTCAAAAAATTCTAAGTCAAATTATGTAATATTTGTGAGACATATAGGGAAAACAATGGAACACAGAAAAGTAGAACTATAAGCATATTTATACACAAAATAAAAATGATAAAAATAGAAAGAGAAGGGCCTAACCAGAGCCATCGTCAAAGAGCAGAACATACTCTCCCAGACTTAAAGATATCAGGTAAAAGCCAGTATGAACATAGATGATTTTTATATTGCTCAAGGAACAGATATAATGAAAAGCAATATATGTATGTGTGTGTGTGCGCACGCGTGTGTGTATAATTTGAAAAAATGAAGAAAAAACACCAGTAGAAAAAGAAAAAGAACAGAAAATACTGCAGTTTATTTTTAAACGGAAAGATATTCCTTTAGGTCTAGTGAGATGCTTCAGTGGGTAAAGGTGCTTGCTGCTGAGCGTGACCACCTGAGTCTGATCCCCAGGACTCACGCAGTGGAAGGAGAGAACCAACTCCCACAAGTTGTCCTCTGACCTCTATATGTGTTCCGTAGCATGTGCATACGAACACACATACATATATACAGACAGACAGACAGAGACAGACAGACACACACACACACACACATTAAAAAATTCTAAAGTAATTTTAAAAAAATTCTTCTAGATAGTTTGATAGCTATTCTAATTGTACAGACGTTCATTGAAATGCACATACTTTAGGTCTGGTTAATTTTGCTATGTGGTATTTTATTTGTTGGCAAGTTCTTTATAATAAATTAAAACAAAAACAAGAGCAAAAATTAACCTGGTAGAGCCAGACTGGAGTCAGAAGAAACAGTACTGTAGTCCCTAGGCTTGGGGCGAAGGGTGGCAGAGCACGTAGGTCTATTTCACAGAAGTCCTTTCTCCGGAGCCTTTCCACTCCTGAAACAAGAGTGTCACTGTCCAGCACAGAGCTGCAAGACACAAGAATTAAGCAACTTCGTTATGATGAAATAAAATGTAAAACTCAATCCCTTAGTTGTACTGGCCCCTTGTTCAATAACCACTATAGCTACAAGGTTTGGAACAGGGGAAATACTAGAAAAATTCCCATAATGGCAGAAAACTTCTCTGACAAGAGCTACCCAGGCAGCTGACATGCTGGTTTCACTAAATGTAGACAGACAGGCAGTTTTTAACTGGCCCACTCAACGGATGACTCACGCCCTTCTTAGATGTCTAAGACAGCATTAAGTCCAGAGTTTCTGGAAAACAACCTCATGTTGGTAAATATGGCTCCATCAACTCCTTAGTTTCACTGCGCATGGTCAAGCATTCATAGAGGTCATTCACATGTATGCTGGCCACACTGGCCGACACTGGCCAAGGAGTCTTATCATTACTTTGGTGTATTGATTTCCTATCCCACTGCAGACCAGGCTTTGAACATTGTCTTCTGAGCCTTCTTGGAACCCATTGTCACTGGGGGTCATCAGAGGCTCCTGCTTGTGGGCTATTTTCCTGTATGAGTCACTCTCCCATCTGCAGCTGCTGGGAAGGACTTAACTGGAGGAAGGCTTTCTCTCTCTGGTGGGGGAGTGTTCTCAATCAGAAAGAAAGGGCCTGGAGGAATTAGGGAGTTCCTCAAAACTCAGGATCTTCTCCTCCCACCAGCACCGTTGACTTGACAGTAGAGACTGGCAGAGTCGAGCCCGTACCTGGAGCTGCTGTATTTACCCTACAGAACACACCATAATTCTTTACTTTACCTGCCCTACAAGAAGTGAGCAATTCCTTTGAGAGCAACATAAATTTATTTTCATCTTCAGCTCATCTTCTGAGTTGTATGTTTAAGGCTTTCTCGTTGTCTCCTGGCCCGGTGCTCTGTCTTGGGTCGCATTTTCCAGTGTAACGTTGCAGTAATAAAGATGTTCTGTGTCTATGCTATGCTATAACATGATGTTCACATGAACACTTGATTGGCACTAAAGTAACTGAATTTTATATTTATTTAATATTTAAAATAATGTAATTTGTGGAAGTCACAGGGCAACTTTCAAGAGTTACTTCTTGCCTTTCTCTATGGGTCCCAGGGATTGAATCTAGCTATCACGTTTGTATAGCAAGCAGTTTATCCACTGCATCATCTCACCAGCTCTAGATAAATGTTTTAGGTTAGCATACAAAGTAACGGGTTTCATTGTGACATTTTTATGTATAAGTATTATTATACCTTGTTCTAATACACCCCTTCCCTCATACATTTTATTTGCCTTTAGTTAGCTAATTTTAATGTAAATAGTCACAGTTAATGTCTACCACATTGGATAGCACAACTGTTGAACACCAGAGCTGACCCGACCATTTCTCATCACTGTTGTTACTGTATCATCAAATTACCAGAGTCATTTCCTCTCCCCACTCCCAGCCCTCTCATTTACAGCTCAACCAACCATTGCATTCTAGGGAGAACTATGATGTCACTGTGTACTAAAGTTAAAAGTCTTACTTTTCCCTGAGGAGATTATATTTGTATTTCTCAAATACTGGAGGAATTCTAGTTTCATGTCAACTTGAGACAAGCTGGAGTCATCAGAGAGGAGAGAGCCTTAATTGAGAAAATGTCTCTGTAGGATCTGGCTGTAGGGCATTATCTCAATTAGTGATTTGTGGGGGAGAGCCCAGTCCATTGTGGGTGGAGCCATTCCTGGACAGGTGGTCCTGGGGTCTATAAGAAAACAGGCTGAGCAAGCCATGGGGAGCAAGTCAGTAAGCAGCACTTCTCCGTGGCTTCTGCGTCAACTCCTGCCCTGTTTGTTCTGTTCTGACTTCCTTCAATGATGAATTGTGATGTGGAAGCATAAGCCAAATAAACCCTTCCCTCCTCAAGTTGCTTTGGTCATGGTGTCTCATCACAGCTCTAGTAACTCTAAGACAAGGGACCTTGTTCTAGAATTTCATCTTGAGGGTTACTCCTGAACCCCCTCTTGCTATGTACTATCATCCACTGGTCCAGAATTCCACGCTCCAGTGAGGCAATGGTATTAAATATGTAAACTAGAGAACCATTTAAGACATGCTGGCCTGGATGCTAAAAGCACTCAAGGGTTAGCAATGGTGACATGGTCACCACTGTGATCAATAGTAGAAGAGCTATTAACCACATTTACCTGATGTCAGGGGAAAGGGGTAGCTAGGGCTATGGGAGCTGGCCTCCTGCTGGAGCTATGGCCTTCTGTACATGATACAGACAGCCTACCATGAACCAGTAGGGAGGGGCTCCAGAGAAAGACTGCATTTTATCAGAGTTCTGCCCGTTCCCCTCACCAGCAAACCCAAGAAGCAATCCATAAACACTGCCTCTTTAGGTACAGAAGTAGACTGTAGAAGTAAACTGCCACCTGTGTGTCCCTAACTAAGCCTTGGTCACACAGCCAGTTTTCTTCTCATTGTAACAATTTCCCAATAAAACAAAATGGCTTCCAAACACTAATGAAGATGGTGTCGCTAATGATGGCAACCCAAGCCACCAAAGACAGCCAGACTAAAAGATGATTCTGAAAAGGCATTGCAGCACTACAACCTCCCCCACGTTTCGTAAGCACTTCCGGCAACCATCCTTCCCCACCACCCCCAGATAGGGTTTCTTTATGCAGCCCTGGCTGTCGCTGAATTCACTTTGTATCTCTGTATTCCAGGTCAGCCTCAAACTCTCAGATCTGCCTGCCTCTACCTCCTGAGTGCTGTGATTAAAGGCATGTGTCACCATAGCCTGGCTGTTTCTGGCAACTACCCTAACCTGTGTCTTCTCTCATTAATAACTCAGGCCAGTGAAATACTCTCTAGGCTCTGGGAGGACAGGAGTGTGTCACTGCATTGCAGAATTCATTTGAAATGAATTCTGAGGATACCTCCGACCCCATTTTATCACCTAATGGAGTCATACAAATGGCACTGGCTATGCCTGGGGTATTCAGATATATGGGGGACTCTCAGATGAGGGAGGCAGGTCTGGCAGGAGTGGAGAACCTCCCTGAACTTCTGTGGTGTCTGCCCAATCTGCTAATCATTCACCATGTCTGGCTTCCTGCTCGGACTCCGTGGGTAGTGTGTGGTTTGGGATGAGTGATTCCTATCTTCAAAGCCCTAAGACCAGGATGCTCATGTTTGAATGAACAGCACACAGCCTTGATGTTAAGCTAACATGCAAAACTAAATTTCACAAAGGGAACGTTCTGTGGGGTTACTTGTTCTGCATACGTGCTGTGGTCAACCTTGAACTTCTGGTGCCCTGCCGAATGTTCTGTTCTCCTCTTCCGACTGCTGACACCCCCATCCCGGCTTCCAGAAAGTTGGGAGATAAAAGCGGTGGTCAAGAGATGGATGATGTCTACATGTACCCTCACATGTATCGTCTCCCTAGACCTACAGCCCTGAGGCACAAGAAGCGCCATTGCTAACGGGAAAACACTGCCACTCTCTGTGTTACAGTGCGAACCAGGTAGAACTGGGATGCTCCAGAGCATGCACTGGCTGGCTGCTCATGGAAAACAGTGGAGCCACAGACGTGGCCACTTTTACCCAGGGCAGCTCAGGATTTCCCAGAGCAAAGACAAGAACAAAATAGACTACCAGGGAACTCTCCTCTCTGGTGCTCTGCCGTCTTACCCCTTTGTACTTCTGTCTGGACGCACTTTCTGGAGGTTTTGCTTGTTTGTCTCCCCTGCCCTTGTTTTTGCTATTACAATCATGAGGTTTTCATTGGTTAAAAAAGAAAACTTGCAAGGAGTGATAAACACTCCGTTTCATTCTCTCTCTCCATATTGCTTTTCTTTTCGTTCTTTTTTTTTTTTAATTTTTAAAATTACATTTATTTATTTATTTATTTATTTATTTACTTATTTATTTATTTATTTATTTATTTATTTATTTTTACAGTCCAGTCGTTATCCCCCTCCTGGTCCACCCTCCGACAGTTCCTCATCCCATTCCTCCCCCCCCTTCTCCAAGAGCATGTCCCCACCCCTCACTCCCCATATTGTTTTTCTTAAGGATACTTAATACTTACTATTTAGCTAGGCATGAGGTATACACCTTTAACCCCAGCACTCAGAAGGAAAAGGTGGACAAATGTGTGAGTTAGGAGGTGGAGGCAGCCTGGTCTACACAGTGAATTCTAGGCTAGCTGAAACAGTGAGATCCTGTTATAAAACAAAATAAAACAAAACAAAATCACTCGTTCTCATTAGAGAAACAAGTATCCAAACTCTTACCCTTCTATGGTAAAGAAACAGAATCTTTAAAAAGATAAGAAAAAAGATGCAATCTGCTATTTCGGAGAAATTGGAACTGGAATCCGATCTTTTAATTTCTTGTCATTTGTTTATTTTTTATTTCATAGCCCGCCTTCCTAAAGCTGGATTCCTACACAAAAGGCTAAGACTGAAGCTGCTTTTTTTTTTTTAAATCACATTTTTGCTTGTGCACTTGTCCGATTTTTTTCTAAAAGACTGTGCCTCAGTTTTGCACTAGCCTCGGTGAGCTAACTGCTCTAGCAAAGTGACAATTTCCACCGCACAACGATGCCAACAAAAAGTTCCATTCCCATGTTTGTCAGATGGACCACTGGTATGACAAACACGGGGATAAACCATTTAAAGGAGAAAATACTTCATGTTTTCCCAGGTTTCTGCCTAAGTTTGGCTTGACAGAGTCAAGGTGCAATATGTTTCCATGGGGATAGTGGTAGGAAAAAAAAGTTGCTCACTTCATACCTCAAGAGAAAATGGGAGCAACAGTAAGGGACCGGAGATAAGACAGCCGCTGAGAGATGAGCCCCAGGGACCCACTTCCGTCAACTCGGCCCCACCCTACCCAGTTCTGTCTCCTACCAACAGTCTATCTATATTTAAAATCCATCAGTGAACTAAATCATTGATTAGGTCAGAGTGCACGTGACCTAATTGCCACTGGAAATGTCATCACGTGCGTTGTGAGATAGCTCAGCAGGTAAGGGTATGTGTACTAAGCCTGACAACCTGAGTTTAATCCCTAGGTTCCACGTGGTGGGAGGAGAGAACTGACTCCTGTAAGTTGTCCTCGGACCTCCACATGTATGTCATGACACTCATGTATCCACACACGGACACACAGGCATACATACAAACTGTATTAGAAATCTTACCACACACAAACCCACAGATATACTTCACTGGCTTCCTAGGCATCTCTCAGTTCAATTTAATTGACAATCAAGATTAACCATCACATCACATACAGCCCCAGATGTTCCCATTGAGTGTGTTCCCACCTCAAATGCATAGAACTCTATTGTTGTTGCTGTTGTTATTGTTAGTATTAGTATTATAAACAGGGTCGGACTATATAGTCCTTGTTTGGCTTGAACTTACTTTGTTCACCACACTGGCCTTGAACTCATATAGATCCACTGCTTCTGCCTCCCAGATGCTGGGAGTAAGGGTTTGCACCACTATGCAGAGCTCAACTTTAACTCTTAAGTAGGATGAGATACTCTGGATAAAGCAAAAGGGAAGGAAAGTGTTGCGGATTGTGAGGGAGGACTTCATGAGTTGACCAGACAGCGATACAATCACTCACAGTCACATTCTATTGGAAGGAACTCAGTTGAGAAGATACTTGTAACTGCAAAAGGGAAAGGGATGTAGTCTACAGGTATACAAAAGAAAAGAAATCCTGGGGGCTGTAAGATGATCTACTAGAATTCAGTGGTTCTCAACCTTCCCAATGCTCTGACCCTTTAATACATGCTGCGGTGACCCCATCCATAAAACTATTTTTTGTTGCTACTTCCAGTTGTAATTTTGGTACTGTCAGAAACCGCCATGTCAATATTTTTGGAGATGGAGATTTTGTCAAAGGCGTCAAGAGCTACTGGTTTCGAACCACTGCACTAGCTAAAGGCACTTGCTGCCAACCCTATCTGAGTTCAATCTCCAGGACTGATGTGGTGGAAGGAGATAGCAAGTTACCCTCTGAGTCTCACACATGCATCAGAGCATGTGGGAACAGCTCCCAACGCAATGTAAGGGGCTGGAGCGATGGCTCAGTCCCTTCCAGAGGCAAGCGTCGTTCCCAGCAACCATGTCAGGGCTCCTAACCATCTGTAACTCCAGCTCCAGAGGATCAATGTCTCTGGGTTCTGTGGACACCTCTACACACATGCACATACTCACATTCAGAAGACATACATACCTACATATAATTTAAAACAATAAAAATGCATTTTTAAGAAAGAAAAGAAATCCTATAACTTGCCAGTCTACACCATACTTGAGTGGGAAAAGGAAGAAAAGAAACTCAAGGATACAGTGGAAACGGGAGGGGGTCCCTCTGTAGAGCAATCTTAAACTCTCCTATGGTGCTTTCACACTCAAATGTACTTTTATTGGTGAAAAAGATGGCCTGATCTTCCGGGCATCGGGAGCCCATATTTCCCTGATATAATAGTCTCACCTGCTCTAGTGCTCCCAAATCTGAGAGGATAGAATCAAACCTTATGCAGCTAAGACTTCCTTTATGGAGATGCTGTATGGAATGCTACCTTACTCAGCCCTAAAAAAGGAGAGCCTGTTATCTTTAATGACTTAGATGAAGCCAGAATGCCCTGTGCTAAGTCAAATAGGTGAGACAAAAGCAAATACTACATTATCTCACTAACAGGGAGAGTCTGTTGAAAAGTTGGATTTACAGAAGCAGAGAACAAATGACAATTACCAGGGACAGTGGGAAGGGGTCAGAAACAGGGAGATGTTGGTCAAGCAGCCAACTTTCAATAATGGGGGATGGGTAAGTTTTAGAGCGCTAATGGACAGCACAGCTCATACATAATATTATATCATGCATTTGAAATTTGATGAGCATAGATTTAAGTGTCCAGATTCGAACAAATGTGGCTATATGAGATGATGAACAGGTTATTTTGACTACAGTAACCATGCCACAAAGCAGATCTCACACACACACACACACACACACACACACCCGTATATGCATATGAATATGTATATGATGTATATGTATATACATGCAAACATGCAAACACACACATATGCATGGTGGTGCATGCCTGCTGCCTTAGCACTTAGGAGGTAGAGGCAGTGGGATCAGGAGTTTGAGTCCAGCCTGAGACTATCTCAAAAACAAAACAAAAAGTTTGAAGACTCTTGGTTTGGCTGAGATCTCATGTACGCAGCTGGCAGCTGCAAAAGAATGAAGATGTCAAGTAGGCACTCAGGAGGAACTGTACATATGTGACCACAAACCCAGCTATTTTCTGGCTGTGGTGGGGTATGCCTGTAGTCTCAGTACTGGAGAGACTAAGACAGGGAAGCCATGAGTTAAAGGCTAGTCTGGGCTATACAGCGAGATCTATGTCAAACAAGAACTATAAATATCTGCCTTCACAGACTGAGTTAGCCAGTCCTTTCCCAGATGCTCTCCATGCTCAGACACCTTTATCCAGCTCCAAGAATGAAATCGGTTCAGGAGAAATTCAAGCCATGAGGGTCAGGGTCGAGCAGAGGCCCCAGCAGGGCCCCAAGCAGAGCTAAAGAGAGCACACAATCCCACAGGCACACACTCAGGAATATTCACGCCCCCTCCTTTGGCAGCAGTGGGTCAATTCACCATAGTCTAGAAGGGAACGAGATGATGAGACACCCCTCACCCAAGGTGTAGGGCTCCTGTCCAGAACTTTTCGTTCTGTGGGAGACAGAAGTGGGCAGAAGGAGATGATAAAAATAGGTAGACATTATCTCTGTGCACACAACCAAAACTTGACAGGCCCATGAGAGGAAGACTGAGAAATCTTGAGTTTTGTTCTTTACTTTTTATACAAACAGATCTGTAATTTCATGGGGAATGGGAAGTTTGGCGGCCATTTCTACCCAGGCTTATACATTTTCTTTTATGGGCTAAATCAGGCAACCCTGGTTTCCAAGGCCATGGTCGTCAGTGACTCTCCTGTATATGTTTCTTACCTTCCTAAGAATACAAGATGTTCCAAGCTAAAAATATCTTATGGAGGCTGGCTGAAGATAGTGACTGGCTCCCTCTTAACATTTTACGTGGTCTTCTGTCTTGATGATGGGATGGTGCTGATTAATAAAGAGATGCCACCAAGGTTTATGTACCCTCAAGAGTGGCAGCACCTCACCATGTTCATCCTCCTCGCCCTTGATGGTTGTGTAGATGTCCTGAGCAAGAATGTACTGAGGCAGAGGCTGGTGCTCCTAGAAAGAGGTGCCACAGTGCTGGGCTTCTACATGCTCCTGCTGCTGCTGGTGTCTCACATTCAGGTCTCGTCAAAGGTGGAGCTGCAAGTTCACTCTCTCCTCATCTTGGTGGTGTTCCTGCTGATGCTGGTGTTGACGGCAGAGCTGTGGGCTCCTGAGATGGTTCACCTCTGGGTGATAGAGACCTTCCTGTTCCTGATAATGGGCTCGTGGCTGATGCACACAGGTTTCATTCTGTTTAGACCGGTCTCTGGCTTCCCGTGGAAGGATGATGACATCAATGACATCATGTTTGTCACTACCTTCTTCTGCTGGCATGTGATGATCAATGCCTTATGCATGGTGGGAATCTATGGCATCTCTTATTTCTGGCATGGATGTTACAGTCCCGGCTTGAGGCTGAGAGGGTCCAAGGAAGCGTTGTATCACAAGAGCTCTTCAGGAACCTTCTACAAGCTGCTGCAGGAGGCAGAACAGCAGGACAAAGATGACCAGGCTCCTCTCCTGTCAAAGAGCTCTCCCTGTGACAGGGCCTAGAATACCTGGGCATATGCACCACTCCATCTTCCTCCTGTGGGCTCCCTTGGGCACTTGCAATGTACCCTTTGTTCCTTGGTGAAGGTAATGGCCCTAGAGGATGACAATTAATCCCAACTATTATGTCTGTCATTGACCCTATAACTGTTGAGGACATAAAAAGATGATCTGGAAAAGTGACATAGCCTAGATTATGCTAGTCAGGAGCGGGTGAGAGGACAGGAGTATTGGAAAGAGTGGCTACCAGAACTCCCACCGTGGGAAGATACTGGCAGGGAACCTCTGAAAAGAGGGGCAGAGTCCAGCAGGGATTCCAGTACTAATGCCGCTGTGAGTAAGCCAAGGAGTGGGACAGTGGTGGCTGTCCCTGTTGGTCACATGAAGTGGAGGTGCTCTGTGGAAACAACGTGACATACAGTACAATTCACTACTCCATTTGGATGAAATTACGAGAATCTCCCATGTGTATAATTTAATGTGAGTGATTAGCATCGTTTCAAAAACAAATAAGTAATAACTTTCGGATCTCATCTTAAGTTTCCACGAACCAAATTTTCATGAGCTCCTACTATACTTCTTATTCCTGACCCCTAATCAGACCAAAGCAAAGTGCTTACTGGTGTGTTCACTACCAGCTCCACCAGAACTCACTATGCCTTACGTGTGAGTCTTTTCCCAACAATCAAACCTGTTGCTGGTCACATTTTTACCACAGCCATTCTATACTGTCCTACATAGAATAGAATACAATTCTATACGAGCATCCATTTCTCCTACACTGTTATGATCAAAATGGTCCCTTTCTCCAAATTCTCATACTCCCTTGATCTGGATCCGGTAGCATCTCTCCGACATCCATGTCACACACCACAGACACATTCTTCCTTGTTTTTCTCTTCGGAAGGTTTTGTCTCATCATCTAAAATGTGACCCCTTCCAAGTAAATAACATAGTGCAGCTTATTGATACCTAATTTCTTTTGCATGTTTCAGAGTCATACTATATTACTTGCTAGGAGAACGATTTGGGTGGAAGAAGGAACAAGAGAGAGGTAGAAGGAGAGAGGGCCTGGTGAGGGGTAATGATAAGCAAAGTACAATGGCATTTCTATATGAAAACTTTATACTGTAACAGTTATTTTCTATGCCAACTAGAAAATTAGTTTAAAAGCACATTTTCTATATAGCTTATGCTTAATAAAGTTTACTTCCAGGGCCCCCTTTTCTTTCCCTTCTAAATGTAATGTCTGACTGCTCTGTGAACTTCAGCAATATAAATAAATCCTGGGCTTCCTTGTTTGTGTGTAAAATGAACTCCACTGATTTGCTTAGGATGTTCTTCGCTCTACCGAGGTGTGCTCTCCGAGGTGTGGCAGGGTGACTTTCAAGAAGTGTTCATTTCTCCTTACGAAAAAGTCAGACTCCAACAGGTGAATTTGCACGATGGCTTATGGTCTGGGCGATGACAGGGGTGTGGTTCAAATGCTCCTGTCACAATGACTTATGGTCTGGGCTGTGACAGGGTGTGGTCCAAACGCTCATGTTGTATGGCACCAGGGGCTCATTTGCTGAGAACAAAGGTGTGACTAACAACAGAGTGGATAGAAAGCAGGTGGCAAAGACACCTAGTTTACAGAAGTAGGATGGTGTAATTATCCTAGGACTTCCTAAAAGCATTGGTTCTCAACCTGTGGGTCATGACCCCGGTAGGGGTCAAAATACCCTTTCACCAGGGTTGCCTAAGACCATTGGAAAACACATATTTTTATTACCATTCATAACAGTAGCAAAGTTACAGTTATAAAGTAGCAACACAAATAATCTTATGGTTGGGGCTGGGGGGTCATCACAGAATGAGGAACTGTATTAAAGGTTCTCAGCATTAGGAAGGTTGAGAACCATTGTCCTAAAGAATGTGTGATATTCTCCCACTGCTTCCTGGGAAATATCCTCGAGATTAGAGACCTCAATTCTGACCAAACCATGATTCGTGGCTTTAGTGCTAAGATGAATTTCAGGACAAGACTGTTTATGGAGCAGGCTTATACAGATGGGTTAGGAGGGAAAAACTCCTCTGAAGAGCCTGGGTGTGCCCTTCTCAGAGGTGGCACTCACAAATAAGACCAACCCAAGAGAGGGTTTGGACTCCTCAGTGTTTTCCCAGTAGTCATACATAGGATTTTGGTGGGGTTTGCAGCTGCTATCTTATCTCTGGGTGGTTCCCAAAGGGTATCTGGCAGGATCACAAATGAGGTAAAAGCCTGAGAAGCAAGGATTCAGGAAGTTAGGATGTCTTTTCTGTACACAAACCTATTTTGTTTGAGATTCCCAGGCACAACTGGGAAGAAAAAGAAGGCCTCTACTCAAGGTCATATATTAATACAATAGGCCTATGTCATTGTTATTTTAATAAACAATATCTGTATATAAAGGGAATGTTAAATTTATATACATTATATACATACATACATACACACACACACACAAATGTTGTGGATTATTCTGGAATTCTTGCTGGCAAGAGGCATTAGTCAGAATCTAGGCTAAGTGGCTCCTCTCCCCTCATGTCCTCACAATTTCTCCATGTTTCTTTCCTGCCTGTCTCATAAAATACACAAAGTAAATAACAGATGGGTCAAAGGTTAAGAACGAGTAATAAGGCTCTAAATACATTTTGGAAAGTATTTATGTTATAATAGAAGACATGAAAAGTTTTTTTGAGCCAGAAAGATTGCACATTTTCTCATGAACTTGTAGCTGCTGTGGTTACCTGCAGAAGGCCCCAGTCAAGTTGGAGCCCTTCCACATTCCAGAATGGATGGGGGGGGGCACACGCACGAGGGCTCATCCAAAGCTGAGGGGCTAGCTATTGGTGGTTAATAGCTTCTGTTGGGATGGGGGTCATTATTTTCTCCAAGGACGTAGCCACTGGCAAGTTCCTCATGATCCAGTCAATAACCCCACACTCTCGTAAAAATTACACTCAGTGGGTTACTCCAAAATATACTGGAAGTAGGAGGGGAGACAATGGAGAGAAGGGTTCCTGAGGCAGTTGGAGGGGGATAAGAGGGCCAGGATGTGTGATTGTAATCAAAATACATTATAACATGTATCTAACACTGCCAAAGAGAAAATATATTTAAAAAATAAATTGTGTGAGTTTTGATAAATGTATGTGTAACTATATAATAAATATAATACTCACAAAACAGGCAGAGACAGGCAGATTTCTGAGTTTGAGACCAGCCTGGTCTACAGAGTGAGTTCCAGGACAGCCAGGGCTACACAGAGAAATCCTGTCTCGAAAAAAAAAAACAACTCACAAAACAATAAAAATTATTTAAATTTCCTATGATCAGAGCTGGGTGTGGTAGCATGTGTTTGTAATTACAACACTTGGGAAACAGAACAGGAAGCCTGCAAGTTTGGGGACAGCCTGGATTACACGGTGAGTTTCAGGGTGACCTATGCTATATAATGAAACCCTATCTCAAAACAAAACACCAAAAAGATAACAGGGGCACTGTGAAGAAATGCTTTCACCATACTCAGCAGGCAAAAAAAAAAAAAAAAAAAAGTTATTTCAAATACATAGATATATTCAAATATCAACAATAAGAAAGGGGACCCAAGAAAGACTACAAGACACAAGTAGGCAGGTCAAAGGAACACTAATCTTTGGTGGTCCTCCCGTTTGTCATAGTGATGGGGAAAATCAAGCCAAGAGTTTGAGCAGGTTAGGTTCTGCAAGCACTCCAACCGCTGAGAGACATCCCCAGCTCTCTCAATCACATTGTCTATAGTTCGTTTTAGGAATGTGCTTGTATATATATCTGTATGAGGCTGTGTACACATGAGTGCAGGTGCCCGTGGTGGACTTAGGTGCTGAGAGGTGAACTTGGATCTTCTGTAAGAGAAAAAGGTTTTAAGCCACTAAGCCACCTCTCCCTAGCCTACTCTAATTCCCAGTACTTTGTTTTATTTTATTTTATTTTATTTTATTTTATTTTATTTTATTTTATTTTATTTTATATTTTATATTTTGGTTAGGTTCTCACTAAATTGTCTAGATTGACCTTGCACTCTTCCTATACAGCTTGTCTTAACTTGTGGTTTTCCTGCCTCAGCCTCTGGAACAACTAATATTACAGGCCTGTATCATCAGGCCTTGCTAATAATAATGATTTTAGCCTAATTCATTTTGGGGGAAACAGAGTCTAATAAACTGAGATCTCTTTTTTCCCCTATCGCATTATTATCAAAATACTTAAAGAAGTTTTATTTATCATGGGAGAAGATGTGGGGAGAGGGACTCATACAGTGTAAGCAGCAGTGGAAACTGGTCCACAGTTTTTAAAGTCAGTGTGAGAGCATGTCAAAATGTTAGATACAAATATCTTTTGAGCAAACAACTCCATTTCTTGTCAGTTCCACACTGAAAGGGCCCCTCTCCCTGGTTGTTATGGTTTGCTATGATGTATCTGCTCATGTATTTAAATGACTCTATTTCAGGAGTTGTGAAATTCTTAAGGAGGCAGAACCTCAATGGACAAGGTAGATAACTGTGGCATGCTTCTGAAGGTTATATCCAGGCTTTGGTTCCTGTCTGGCCTTCTGCTTTCTGTCCATCATGATATGAATAGCCTTCTTCCACCACAATGCTCTGTTCATGCACACGAGGGCCCAGCAACCATGAACTGAACCCCCTGATACTGCAAGCCAAAATAAAGCTTTCCTCCCTGAAGTTGTTCTGGCAGGTATTTATTTGGACAGAGCAACGGAAAGGAAGACATTGGTAGAATTTTATTTTTAACAAAATAAAATTAATCTTAGGTAACATAAAGGCACATGACCAATCTGCCAAAGGCACAACCCCACCTCTTGGGGCCCTAGGCTTTATAGACACTCTGAAAAGTTCCCAGAATTCCAAACATTATAGAATCACAGAAACTAACTGCAGCTGGCAAAACCACACTTCTGCCAGAGCACGAGGCAAATCATAGTCAGCTGCTGCAGACAATCCGAAGCAGTCCATATCCCACCCCTACTTATACAAACTGCTTATACAGTCTACTCAAGACTTCAACCTAGACGAAAGCAATATGAGGGAACAGAATCTGCATGGGACTTCAGTTCTGACACACAGAAGTGGCCAAGATGGCAACATCTAGAGGTTCTTTTTCACCAAGTTGGCTTGTCCATAGTGTGTGGTCCATGGAGCCAGCAGAGGAATCAGCGTAAGTCCATTCAGTAGTAAGTTGCTGCTGGACATTGGTCTTTCAGACTTAACCTAGAACCCTTATCCAGCCCTCACAATGGTACTGTTAACTAGTCTGTTTTAATAAACCCCTCTTCCCTTAAAGTAGCCAGGATGGATTCTTGCTGTCTGTTATAACATTCTTTAGGTACTTTGTGAGTTATTCTTTCTTCCACCCTCTCTACCCTTTTCCCACCCCTTCAACCCCCTAACACTAGGTAGCAGAGAAATCGATCCCTGGATCTAGTTTCTTTTTGTTTCTTCTTCGATCATGACTACTATCAACTTTCCCAAATGACGAGCAATGACCAACCCCACCTCTTGGGGCCCTAGGCTTTATATACACTCTGAAAAGTTCCAAGAATTCCAAACAGCAAAAAATAACAGAAACTATCTGCAGCTGTCAAACCCCATCTATGTCTCTCTTCTACCCAGCTATTGGCTGTCAGCATCTTTATTCACCAATCAGAAATAACTAGGGGCAAGGTCATATATTGTCACTTGGGTCTGTCTCTGGGGCAACCAGGTCTTGAAGAAACAATATTAGCATTAGAATACCAGCAGCATCAGGCCAACCCAAGACATTATCATCCTCACAGATATAAGGAATTTCTCCCATTCTGTGTTCTATGTCCCTTGGGGCCTAGAGACAACAGCAGCTCTACCTGCTACTCAACTTCCCTCCTTACTCCTTTTCTATATCTATGTAAGAAGTATTTATCAAATGTTCTCCAAACTACCATTTGGGTTTCCATGTGTTCCCCTCTGTGCCCTGTCCCTGTAAACAGTGTTGGAGACCAAGGCCTTGGCCTTTTGCATATCTGCTGGACAAAGATCCCAGGTTTGA
>CM052711.1:37439021-37465772 GCA_028551405.1 Uromys caudimaculatus
GGGTGGGGAGGGAGGCGCACAAAACAAAACAAGGCTGTGGGTGAGCACAATCCCAAGCCTGAACACAACAAATGCAGGAATAGTTTCTCCTGCTACACCAAGCCTCTTCCCGACACCCTTCCCCAGGGCCCTCTTTGTTTTATCTTAGCCAGGTGTATGGTGGGCTTGGGGTAGATACAGTTCCCAGCATAAAGGACACAATAGTCAGTTAGGGGTTGGGCACCGCATGTGACTGTCCTGCCCAGTGATTACTAGAGACTTAGGAGGAATGACATGCCCCCATGTCCTTTCACCAGAAAGGGTAAGATCAAAGGATAAGGCCTTCCCTGTTCCTTGGCCACAAACCTGCCCTTATGATTGCTGCCCGTGCCTAGCAGGGTTTTTGTTGTTCTCAGGTTGTGGCAGATTGAAAACAGTATACTGTGTCTAGGGGCTTTTTACTCAACTGTCTGGCAGCATCACAGGAGGGAAGATGGAACAGAAAACAGAGGCATATCTGCTTGGTTCTTGGGTTGGGTCGTAGATGCTGTGTTCTACAGTGGGAGTCTGCAACTCTGTACAAGGATCTCATATTCTGAGCACTTTAAGGCCTGCAGGGAAGGAACACAAACCATATCCAGGCCTTCTAGAACTCTGCAGAGGTGGAGACCACGTGTGCAAGGGGAATAGATATATTACAGAGTAGAGAAAGACTTGGTGGTAGTACTCAGTGAGGCCAAAAGTGGTTGTGGAACTTAAGTGTGGAGTTCTATTTCTATTTGGTTAAAAAAGAGTAGCCTGAACATTTGGCAGCTCCTGGGGTGGGCAGTCCCCCCCAAACCACACCCTCAGGGGTCGTTGTTGCTGTAGTTAACATTGAGGTACTTGGCTGGAACTGTCCCTGGAAGGAAAGTTTTCAAGCTGGGTGGCCGTGTGTGGGAAAGCATTATTTGTGGAGAAAGCTCAATAATGTCCAGCTATGAGGGGTAGAAATGGACAGCTGGTGGTGGCTGGATGAAAATAACACCAATAAAGGCATAACGGTGCCCGCATCCTAACTGCCTTAATTCGAGGGCTGGGTGTTCTGCAGGGGTCAGTCCCTGGGAAGGAGTGCATCTGAGCCTCCTTAGGAGTGGCTCCCCTGTGTTTACACTGCTCCTCAGACCGCTTTCTCGGCTTGCACTTTCACAATCTGTTATAATAAATGCAATCCTGGTAGTTGAAAAAAAAAAAAAAAAAAAAAAAAAGAAAGTACTCCCAGTACTCAGAAAGCAGAGACAGGAGGATCTCTGAGTTTGAAGCCAGCCTGGTCTAAAGATAGCTCTAAAGAGTTCCAGGATATCCGGGGCTACATAGAGAAACCCTGTCTTACAGACAGACAGATAGAGTAAAATAAAAATAATGTTTCTGAACAGCAAAGGAGATAATCACCTAACAAAAAGGCTACACATTATCTGGTGAGAGAGCCCACTCCCTCAGGTTAGCCTCTACTCCCACAAGTACACAACCCACACACACACAAAACACATAAATAGAATGTGACAACAAGAAAAGAAAATGATAATGTTTGTAGAAAAGTGGTTAGATCCAGAAATGATTATATTAAGTAAAATAAGCCGGACACAGAGTGACAAACGTTCTTTGACAGGTGAAGCTTATATTTGTAATTTTATATATAAATGTAATTTTATTTCATACTAATTATATAAATTTAATTATTAATATAATAACTTATATTACTCTATAATGTGTGTGTGTTAAAAATGAAATTAACAGGCTGCACGGGGAATTGCCTCTCAACATTTGATGGTAGCATTCTCCTTGGGAACTCTTTGAAAGCTGTGAGGTACCTTTTCAGTTTCAAAATGATTGGAAATGTTACTGCTATTACATGAACGTGGACTAGAGATATTAAACATTCCATAATGCATGATGCAGTATCAGGCGAAAGGAATGTTTCATGTCCCACACATGTTTTGAATGTTCTGTCAGGCATTTGTTTAAATGCAAAGCAGAGAAAGAGACACATGGCTAAACAGCAATGGCAGTTGTTTGACTCAGACATTTGTAGCCATCACTCCGATACTAATCCACATGCACAAAATATGCAAGTTACAAACAGTTGTGAGCTGTCCAAAGTGAGTGCTGGGAGTTGAACCCAGGTCCTCTGCAAGAGCAGCAAGCACTCTTAACCACAGAGCTAGTCCTTTTCACTTTAAACTTCAGGCCCCCCCACCCCCGTTCACAGTGCACACTGGGGGCAGTGCAGCTGGAGTGGATCCTTCTGTAGGAGCACAGCCCGAAAAGGCACAGGACATCTTGATCCTGCTTTTGTAAGCACCTTTGTCTTCAGTTTTCTTGATGCCCTAGCGACCAAGAAGAATTGACATTCATTTTAAATAGATGGTGGGGGATGGAGAGAGGGCTCAGTGGTTAAGAGCACTGACTGCTCTTCCTGAGGTCCTGAGTTCAATTCCCAGCAACCACATGGTGGCTCACAACCATCTGTAATGGAATATGATGCCCCCTTCTGGTGGGTCTGAAGACAGCTACCGTGTCTTCATACATACATACAGTAAATAAGTAAATCTTTAAATAGATGGCAACTATCACAATCAGATCACCTGTGCTGCTTTCCAGGTTTATGCAGTGAGAAACAATTGGGAATTGAACCTTGTGGTCCAACCATGCTGTCAGCATGATAGAGAAGGAGCAGGGCATCATTAGTTGAAAGATGGAGTACACACAGAGAGGAAGAATGAAAATGTGCCTTACATTTGTACTTGTACACTTGGAGTTAGATATTAAATAGTAGGATATTTTAGAGAAAAAAAATCTAGTTATATGCTACTGTATTCTGATAGGTCGTTCATAGGGAAGTATCCAGAAAATAGAAAATGCCCAAAAAGAATAGAAGTCACCCTCACAAACTTCAATGTTCTTAAGTTGTAAGTATGAAACTCATGCAGATAACCACATGACTTACCAGTCTAGTCCCTCTTTTGACACAGTGTTAACCAGTTTGCTCAATTGATTTATTTATAAGATTATGGAAGATTTTAAGACGAATATAATTGAAGAATAAAATTGAAATTGGCCACAAGAAGAAGACGGTATACAAACCAAAGAATAAATTGACTTAAGCAGAACAAAACCTAAACATTCCTAAAAGTTTGGGATCTTGTGTAGATAATCACAGAACTCCCCCACCCCATCCTCTTTCCTTACCGATGGTTTCCAGTGTCCATTCCGTATAAGAATAGAACAAGTGAGTGGGACAGAAGAAACAAATTAAACTAGATCCAACATACCTTATTAAAGATGCCGGGGAAGGGCTACAGTGCTTGCCGGGCATGCAGGAAGCGTTGACAAAAAATTACCAGCACAGGAACTGGAGAGATGGCTTATCAGTAAGAGAACTTGCTGCTCTTTGAGAGGACCCAGGGCTGGGTCCCAGCACCCACATCAAGTGGTACGAAAGTGCCTGTAATTCCAGGTGCAGGGAAGCTGGTGCCCTCTTCCGGCCTCCATGGGAGAGCACCTACCTGCATGGGCATGATGGACGTGGTGCACAGACATACACTTAGACACAAACATGTAAAATAAAATAAATCTTTTAAAAATAGTGGCAAAGATCTCCAAATACATTTTTAGCAATGCTTACCTTGAAACTGAATTAAAATTGAAGGAAAAATAGAGACCACTATCCTTTATTCTGTCTCTATTCTAGTCTTTTGAGCAATCTGGTGGCAGTCAAGTTAGTTTTAAGAAGCATGTACCTGTACATTTTTATTCTCAGAGGACTAGCAGAAAGGTTAACTCCCAAAGTCACGATACATCATTTTCTATGTTGATGCAAGTGGAGAGCACTCAAGACTTTGAAGTAACAGGAACACACACACACACACACACACACACACACACACACACACACACACACCTTTCCCTTCTGTGAGAAATCACGTTAGCAGATTAGCTCCTGGTTAAAGTGATGTTAACAAGAACCAGGAGGTCACTAACAGATTACAGCGTTCAGCCGATAGAGTTAGACTGCCTCTAACACTGGTTCGTAGCTTGGACATCCTGTTCTTGGTTTCCTTCATCTCTCTTCCCGAGAGAGGAGGCGCAGAACTCCCTCTTAGGTGACCTGGGACTCCGTTGCTATGCATCTATTCTCTGTGACTCCCTGAGTACTGAAGGCCAATGATGGAAATGTGGGAGAAACTTCAGCCTCCAGAAGCAGCTCTTTCCAGACTCTGGATCACCCATAGACCCTGCCAAGAAGAAGGAAGAGGCCCATATAAATGTGAAGCCTGTGCTAACACAAACACCTGCATTCTCCCTAGAAAACAAGAACCTCTTTAAGTCCCATTCCAAGGACCCATGATGATCTCCCACTTCCTTCAGGAAAAGACACGCTGGACTGAAAAAAATAAGACAGTAGGCAGATTTGGATTTTTTTAGTCAAAATCAAAAGAAAACCCCAATTCTTGAGGGATAAAATAGTAAATACTACAGATAATTAGTTGTCAATCTTCTGGGTTGGTTCTGGGAATGGATCCACCTGTGGACATTTAATGCTAGTGGGTAGGAGGTCCAGCCTTAGTGAATGAGACCATGATTCCTATATAAAAGCTGGATTTGGAAGCTTGGAAGTATGGGTATCTCAGCATGAGAAAGGCTAAACAAACCCACGTGTTCACAAAAGACAAGGAAGCTGCTCTCTGCTAGTTCAAGGGAGAAAACGAAACAAGGGGCTTTGGCTGTAGCTTGGTCGGTGTTTTGCTTACCCAGAATGCACAAAGCTCTGGGTTCCATCCCCAGCACCACAAAAAAAAAAAAAAAAAAAATCCAGCACAGTGACGCACACCTATAATTCCAGAAGTACGGAAGTGGAGGCAGGAGGATCAGAGGTTCACAATCATCCTTGGAAACACAGCAAGATCAAAGAAGGGGAACCAAGGAACAAAACAAAGCAGGCTTCTGTGAGAATCTGGAGCGTCTCCAAATTCATGTTTAGGCAGTGCACAAACCCTACCAAGATACTGATGAAAAGCCTGACACTGGATTGGTGAGATTTGGGGGATGCTTGCAGAAACAGAGGTGGCTCCCAGAGGACAGTGCATCCGCAGAGGCAGTGGGTTCCTGATTGACCGTAAAGCCTGACCACTGAGTTTGCTAGGGATGCGGTAGCAAGGTACAAAAGACTGAGAGACTTAAACAGGGTGTTACTGTTAGTTCTAGAAGCAAAGATTAAGCAGGGCACCAGCACTCGTTTCTGAAGGCCACAGAAATATCACCTGGAGTTTGCGGGCTGGTCCGCGTGTTCTGAATGTATATCCAAAGCTTCTCCTTTAATAAGGACACCAGTTATATTGGATCAGAGCCCACCCTGCCCTAATAGAGTCTCAACTTAGACAATCACGTCTGCAGCAATCTCTTTCTTCCAAATAAGATTCTCTCTTGTGGTGCTGGAGACTTAAGTTTATGACCACACAATTATATAATTATTATGTATGTTATTCACCCCGTAACAGAGCTAATCCACAAGGAGGGTCAGCTGGCATACACTCATGATGGAAAAGACACTCCCCAATCCTGAAATATAGCAATCCGAACAAGGAAAGCCTCTGACACTCGGGCTCAGACTCAGTTTCTTCAGCTATTATGGAGAGGGAGTATCCTTCACACAGTGCAGTTGTTACGGAGGTCAGGCTTGGCAAAATCCATGCAAGATTCTAATTTTAAATTTAGTGCATTCAAAATAATAATTTCCATTTATTCAGCATTATGATAACCCTACATATTGTGGCAGGGAAGGGCCTCACCTGGTCAGTCATGTGATTTCCCTTGTTGGTGGTATAAAAAAAGCAGGTGTAAAATGGGAACTCTCAGAGAAATTGCAGGGATAGTTTGCTAAGGGGCTTCTGAGTGAGTCTTTTCTCTATCCTGTGTATGAGGACTATGAAGAAAAATGCATCTATGTCAAGACAGCTACACATACGTAAACTAAAGTTGTAAGAGTCTGGGATCTAGAAGTGTGGCAGGCATCTTGAGACTCGATGCTTGCTAATATGAGGACAAAGGTCAGTAAGACTAGCCGAGAGAAAACCTAGAAATAACCTGGCTCTAATCACTTCTTCCTCCAGATCAGCCAGCTCAGAGGGTGTGTTTTCTCTAGAAGTCTTGTTAAATTAGTAAATGTTTGCTTTGAAAAAAAAAAATTCTCCAAGAGCAATGGTGGTGCACGCCTTTAGTCCCAGCACTCAGACTGCAGAGGCAGGTGGATCTCTGAGTCTGAGACAGCCTGGTCTACAGAGTGAGTTCCAGGACACCCAGGGCTACACAGAGAAACCCTGTCTTGAAACAAAAATAAAAAATAAAAATAAAAAAAGAACAAACAACAACAAAAATTTTCCAAGCCAGTGGAAGTTTTATAGCCCAAATCATCCAAAATGCATTAACTCACAGATTTGTGTGAAACACATGAAAAAAATGTTTACAGAATGTTTAGCTTTGTGAAATATTAAAATTGTTAATGATATACTTTATTGTGGAACTTTCTGTTGTTTCTTTATTAATAAATATCAAACTCTCCCAAAAACATACATCAGAACACTTGGCCAGAACATACTGTTTCCAAACAAACACTATAGTAATTTTTTTCTAATATTTATGAAGAAAAGTGATATAGTTGCTCACTAGATGGCTAATAACCAACATATCATTAGCCAATAGACTTTCCCTCAGAGGTGCCAGTGTGAACTACTAGGTGCAAACACTGCCTGTGTGATCTAGGTGGAGACCATGTCCCTGAGAAGAATATTTTAATTTTGACACTCGTCAGGGAGTTAGTGAATTCAGAGAGAATGCAAGCACGTAGAAAAAGAGAAAAATGGAAGACCTTCCCAAAATTGCCTAGATGATGCCAGAACTCTAGGCTGTCGAGTTTGGAACAGGTACATGAGCCCAGGCAAGCATTCCCTTTCATATCTTTTAACTACTTTTCTACTTTCTCTAGAGCCAACTTCCCGTGTGATCTGCATGGGAGGAAACCTCCTTTCCATAGGCTGTCTGGGCTGCCTGAAATCACGTGGATCCTGTACCCACATCTTACCACATCTTCAGAGTTGCTGCCAGGGACCAGATGGCCTGGCATGAGATCTGAGACTCCGTACCCTTTGCTGATTGCAAACACCAGCCCCTTATCCCTGACGGGTCACTGAGGGTGAGGAGCTGGGCGGCTTCTCCTCATCCACGCGCTTATCAGCAACTAGTGAGGAAGTCAGATGACGAGGGCCCAGAGAGACTCATCACATAGGTAGGTGCCAAGGACATATGGGACCTACCTATTGGGCAGGGCATCTATGCCAGAGAGAAATTTGGGAACTCTTGAAAAAAAAATTGTCCTATTCTGCCAATGTGATCTCTTGCCCCTGCACCCTCCCTCAACAACCCTTACCACCAGAAATCTCCCACACTTCCTTACTCCGTATCAGATGCCCATGTATTCAACGCTAATTCCAAAGCAAATGTCAACTGCTTTGTAAGGATTATCCTGACTCCTCCCGTCAGAATTAATTACACTTGTGTTCTGATTAAACCAACACCATAAAACTTAAATCAAGACTTTTCAAAGTTTTTACACACCCGAATCAACCAGAGAACTTGGTCAAATGCAGGTTTGGATTTAGTAGGTCTGTGATTCTACCTACCCCTCTTCCCCTCGTGGAGGGTCCCTGCCCCCAGTTCGTTTTGATTGGTAAATAAAGTTGCCAGTAGTCAATGGCTGGGCAGGGAGGCAGAGGCGGTACTTTGAGAATTCCCAGGCAAGGAATGGAGGAAGGAGAGGAGGAAACAGAACCGCCAAGATGAGAAATGAGTAGGACCAGGCCCGAGCATACCAGGCATGGAAGAGGTGGGGAAGAGCAGCCCCAGGTGGCCCCGTTGGATCCAGGGCAGCAAAGATGGAATATAGATTTTAGTAAGTAATAACTCAGGAATATTGGAGAGAAGGTGTTAGCTACGTGGAGCTTAAGAAGTAACCCAGCCATTGAGCTGTTTAAGGCATATTAAAATGTGTGTGCCTTTTATTCGGGAACCCAGAACACTGGGGTAGGTATTGAGTAATGTGCACCACCAATGGCGCCGCCGCCGCCGCCGCCGCCGCCGCCACCGCCACCGCCACCAGGTCGATTTGATTAATTGGCAACTGCAACAGTAGGGATAACTGAAATAGCCCCACACTGCCTTGGAACATAGATAAGTGGATGGCCCCATGGAAGAACTACAGCAGATGAAGGAACAGCTTGACAAATTGTCTCTTCTGCAAAAAAGAGCTCACTTCTGTGGAACAGAATTTTTCTCCTGAATAAAGCATTTGTGCTTAGGCAGCGCTAAGGGAAGTCAGCAGATTCTCAATTTTTAAGTCTGTGTTTCTGGACTGCTGCAAGCAGGCCTCCCAGCCTCAGTTACATTTGCATGTATCTGTTTTGTCTTTATAACTTCATTAAGAGGCGTTTTATGATACCTGGTAATTTACTTATTTGTCATTCACGACCTCCAGGCTTAGATTGGATTCTATAGAGCCCAAGAAGATAAACACACACCAAAGATTTCCCAGTAAATAAACAGATATGAATGGTGAGACAAAGGCAATGATATAGACACCTACAATTTGCACAGAGAAATGCCCTGTCCAGCTGAGGGGAAGCAGAGCTTAAACTGAGCCTTGAAGGACAGATGAGGAAGCAGAGCTGCCCAGATGCAGTATGAGTCCGGGACAGAAATAAACAAGCCAACCTAGAGCTTCAGACACACATGGGAAGCAACTGGAAATGAGATCAGGCCAAACCACCAGGTGCCTTGAAGGTTATTCAAGTGTGGGTCTTGCCTGTGAAGCCACAGGTAAGTTCAAAAGGCCACTGAAGAGTTCAAATCAGGCCCTGGCTTAATTAGCTTTCCTTCCTCAAAGCTCACCTGGCTGCAGTAGAGGTAGAAATAAAAGGGGATTTGGATTAAGAGGTGTTTTAATAACCCAGAGTTGTTGATGCCTAGCCAAAGGAAGTAAGCAAAGATAAAGTAGAGGAACTAACTAGAGAGTATTTTGGCAAAGAAAACGTGTTAATTAGTAGGCCTGAGGAGTTGGGCAAGATGGCTCCTGCCACTAAACCCAGCACATAGGTATCTAAGACAGGTATATCAAGAGTTCAAGACCAGCCTGGGCTGAGAAGCAAGACTGAAATGGAAAAAGAAAACATTTATTTTTTAAAAAAGACTAGTGAGCTGCCAACACATTCCTCAGATCAATATTGGCTAAGTTGATCCCACTCAGACGATGGAGGACATTGAGTTCTTGGGCTGGGGATGTAGCTCAGTGGTAGAGCACTTGCTTAGCATGTGGTGAGCAGTGTGGTTAGGGAGGGTAGGGGAAATTCTATTTACCCTTACCCTTATTCTTTCTCCAATACAGTATATATGGATGAATGAGAGAGAGAGAGAGAGAGAGAGAGAGAGAGAGAGAGAGAATTGCAAATGACGTCGCAATGGCTGACGCCTTAGAACAAAACCCATTTTGATATTTTGAAGGAGAACTCTCTCTGTCTCTTTCTCTTGCTCTAAAGTAGTTTTTATCAGATATTAACTATTGTTTACATGTATAATATTAGTTTTCTATTTAAAAAACATTGAGTAGATATAAAGTAACACTTCTAGAAAGTATATAAACTATACAGTGTGACCCAATCCATGCCCTCACATACCCCACTAACTCTAAAAACAGAAAAATATTATATTTTCAATGACTTTTGTGTCCCTCCCAAATCTCTCCTTCTTCCTCTGTTGGAGGTGACCATGTTCTTGAGTTTTGATTCCAAATGTTTCTCATGTTATTTATCTTTCTGTGGTTTTTGAACTTTACATATGGAATCACACAAGATACAAAAGGGAAGACAAGAGTATCTCTAAAAGAAGATGCAATTTGCCGGGCAGTGGTGGTGCACGCCTTTAATCCCAGCACTTGGGAGGCAGAGACAGGCAGATTTCTGAGTTTGAGGCCAGCCTGGTCTACAGAGTGAGTTCCAGGACAGCCAGGGCTACACAGAGAAACCCTGTCTCGAAAAACAAACAAACAAACAAACAAAAAAACCCCAAGAAGATGCAATTTGTTCTTCAAAGATGATTTAGTTATATTAAATCTTTGAAAATTAGAACAGTAGCAATCCAACAGGAGAATCAACATGAAGATCAATTCAAAATTAAAGTTTTTCATATCAACAATGATTACCAAATAAAATAGATCGATCTCTCTCTCTCTCTCTCTCTCTCTCTCTCTCTCTCTCTCTCTCTCTCAACAGGGTTTCTCTGTGTAGCTCTAGCTGTCCTGGAACTCACTCTGTAAACCATGCTGACCTCTGGGGAGGTAATTAGGTCATAAGAGCAAAACCTTTATAAATGGTATAGGCACCCCAGTTAAAGAGGCCCCAGAGAGCAGGCTTGCTGCTTAGAAGATATGAAAACACAGTGAGAAAGTGCTGTTTGTGGAAAGGCATGTCTCAGCAGATAATGAACCTTCTAGCATCTCTATTTTGAACATCAACCTATAGAAATTAAATGTTTTCTGTTTATAAGCCACATGGTCTAATAATTGGTACCATTCATAGTATTTTGCATCCTGAATAGACCAAGACAGGAAGAAAGTAAGAAAGGTAGCAAAAGGACCAAGAACAGAGGGGCAAAGAGACAGGGGCCCAAGTTACAGAGTGGGAGAACAGCTGCTACCCAAGCATTGTGTTGGAGACACGCTGATTTCATTGGTGGTCAGCAATGAGCCAGAGCAGAGGACCAGAACGGAAACTACGACACCCACCCCACCCTAAGTTTGGGTTCCCTCCAAAACCATTTCCCTTCTGCAAGTGGATGCAGTGGGATGGGTAGGAGTTACAAACAAGCTTTAAGAGGTTCCCACCAGCTCGAGAGCCTTGAGTGAATGGCTGTTTGCGTTGGCTTCTGCCTTTGATCACATCTACCTTGGGGCCCATGGGAGGGTTTGAGGGCCATCTGTTTCCTGGCCTGTCCTTATTCCTCTATGGACTTTATCATGCAGCACTTCTCTCCAGGGCTGTGATATGTAACTCTCCCGTCCAATATCCACCACACCGTCCGAGGAGCAAAGGAAGATGGGCAAGGCTACAGCAAATGTATTACATCGGCTTTCTGAAGATACTGAGCTCTTGCATTTTAGTAGCCCAAGAGTTGAATAGCATTAATTGGCAGTTGATACTCATCACCAAGAGGCATCATCTGAGAAGCTTCATGTACCGCAAACAGTGGCAGCATCTCACCCTCTACGTGTCCTTCTTTCTGAGTGGGTGTGCAGATGTGGTCAGTCAGAACCTGCTGCCTAAGAGGTGTGTGGTTCTGGAGCAAGGCGCCCAAGCATTGAGCATGTATCTGTTTTTGCCCCTGATGGTGTCTCATATGCAGGACACAGAAGGCGTGGAGCTGCAAACTCACATGCTGCTCATCCAGGCCATGTTCCTGCTGACCCTAGTGGGGACTGTAGAGTTGTGGGCTCCCAATGTGCTGCTGATCTGGATGCTGAAGGCCTTTCTGTACGTTCTCACTGGCTCCTGGCTGATGCAGATAGGCTTCATGCTATACAAACCAATCTCTGGCTATAAATGGTTGGACGATGACGAGAACGACATAGCATTTGCTACCACTTTCTTCTGTTGGCATGTGGCCTTCGGTGCCTTCTTGATGATCTCGGCCTATGGGTTCTCCATTTTGTGGTATTGTTACCTCAGTGCTGGACATGCTCAAATGGTTTCCTATTGCCTGTATGCTCCAAGGACATCTGGATGCCAAGTCATGAGAGGGGAGCTTGTCGAGAGGATCAGACATCCTTCAGAGGTGCTCCATCTCGAGACAGCAGACTGTGGTGGGATGGGTTTTCCTTCTCTTCCCTCTCACTTCTTTCCATCTAATTTGCTGAAGGATGTAGAAGAAAGATGAATGAAATGAGATCACACAGCTATGACCTTCCCTCTCTTAGATTCCTGAAAGCCTCTCCAATCCCCACCTCCAACCACAGCACCTGCTTGGCCTGTACCTTTGCACCCCTCCCCTGCATCCTTCACTCCCCACCCCCACCCCATGAGAACATAATGAACTTAGTAAATCCTGCCTTTGGAATTTTGATAACTATCTTTTACTTTATTGTATAGAATATTAGCCGGAAACCACATTTAACACATCATAATTAAGCCATCATAACCACCAGCCCCTCACCCTTTCTCATCCTTGACTTCTGTGATGCTTATTCCAAATCCAGGCTGTTTTCTTGGCTATGTGAAGTCCAGGACTGTTCCTGATTTGTCTGACTGAAAGTCAGACCCTGTGAACAGCGCCTTTCTCTACAAGATCTGGTAGAATGCAGTGAGCCCCTACACATGGGAGAAGGCCACAGGGGCCTCCCCAAGTACGGCCATGTTCTCCTCCTCAGTTTTGCAGCCCCTTGTCTGGACTCATCTCAGTAAGTTTCCAAATAGTAGATTTGCCAGCCCCAGCCCTCTCTGGTTCCCATGGATAATAAAGTCTAATGGCTTGCTTATTCCGTCTCACAATGGTTCTGTTGGGATGTGTTACTCAAAGGGCGGAAGCAACTAAGTGCTATAGCTACTCCATACCACGATAGCTGGGTGCCAGGGGACTGAGATTCCAGTTGAGCTAAGGCCCGCGGGAGTCTTGGTAGGAAGAACATTCCTCACTCCAGCTGGGACAAAGTGGACTTGGAGTAAGGTGTCCAAAGGCTCATTCTATTCATTATTGATGACCGATTGATTTAGTTTCTAGAAGTAGATATGTCCTCTGCTTCTGACCTATCTTACTAATTTTCTTGTGTCAGGAGTAAGTTATTATCTGGTGGTCAGGGACCCTCATCCTCTGGGGTTTTTTTTTAGGGGGGGGTGGGGCTGTGAGAAGTCTGAGCCATGGCTGAGAGGACAGGTGATTGCCAGAACTACTTAGATGCAATCATCCACATCTTTGCATGTGCTCAGACCTCTAGCTCGTGACCAACAATCCACAGTGGCTTGTCCTGCATCAGAAGGATCATTAAGCCAAAATGGTCCCCTTGAATGGAGGAGAGGAGGCCTTGATGAGGAAGGAAGGGTTGCCTCTGGCTCCCTTACACTCAGTTTCCATGCTTCCAACTAGTCCTGGGTCCCTTGGGTCCCTTGGGTCCCCTGGGTCCCCAGGGCACTAGAGTCTCCTAAGAGGCTTCTGCCTTTTCCTGATTGCCACAGTCCCAGTCCCTTGTTTCTCCTCCACACCATGGATGTCTTTTCAGGTTTTGATTCAGTCTTTGAGCCTTGCGCTTTCACGGGTGACTTGAGGTTGGGGTGCTAGGTTCAGAACCCACTTTTCTTCCACACATTTTCCTGTTGGTGTAGCACATCTCTTATTTCTGCCCCATTCAGACATCACCCTTTTTAAATGAAGAGCATATTTTGGAGCCAGACATGGTGGTACATCCTTGTAGTTCCAGCACTTGGGAGGCAGAGGCAAGATGATTCCATGATCGAGGGCAGCCTGGACCACACAGCATGATGGTCCACACCTGGAATCCGAGCACTAGGGAAAGTGAGCGCAAGAGAATCAGGAGATCAAGAGCAACCCAAGCTACACAAAACCTAAGCCCAAAGCAGCGACAACACAAACAACATGAGCTGTGCAGTGAGCTATTTAAAGAGGGAGGGGAGTGCTGACCGTGTGGCTCAGTGGTACAGCACTTGCCCAGCCTGTGCAAGGCCCAAGTTCAAACTCTAGCACTACACAAAAGCATTTTGGATTTTTCATTTATAATTAACCCTTTTCTCTGTAATTGTAATTTGATCTCATCACACACACACACACATGCACACATATAACACAGCACACACACACACACTCACACACACACACACACACACATACACACACACACATGCTCTAATATCTCATGTGCTTACTCATGTCTCAGAACTGTTCTAAGGTGATATCTTTAACTAAACAGGGGGAGACACCAAAACCAACTCAGACTTGTCCAACACTGAACACTTTAAAGTTCACATACAGACGAGCTCATCTCTTATAGCAGATTACTGCTTCCAAATTCTGGTATGTCTCTTAACACATAACTTCTAAGTAAAGTCATAAATGTCAAAGCCACAAAGAATTTTAGCTGGAACCTAATTGAGTAGTGAGAGAAATAGGTAGACTTGCTATTTGAATAACAGGGATCTTTCTTTCTTTTAAATTTTATTTTTTATTATTTTTAATTATAGCTCTGTGTGTGTGTGTGTGTGTGTGTGTGTGTGTGTGTGTGTGTGTGTAGGAGCCTGAGGAGACCAGAGGCATCAAAGCCCCTGGAGTTGTGAGCTCCCTGATGAAGGTGTTGGGAACTGGACTTGGGTCCTTTGGAAGAACACTAAATGTTCTTAGCCACTGAGCCGTTGCTCCAGTCCTGAGAAGGCTCTTTCTGTTGAAAGCAAAACTAAATAACAGGTTTCAAGAGAACGGCGTAATGTTTTTCATCTTCCACAAGAGGGCACCATCTTCACGTGAGCTGGAAAGACATGTGCTCTCTTGTTGGTATTGAACTACGATTTTTAAAAAGGGAAGAGACAGGAGGAAGCCAGGAAAAACACGTAAGCAAATGTGAAAACATCCAGAAACGCGGTGTGGATCTGTTTCATGATAGATGTGTGAATACAAATAAGCACAGAATCCAACTGACGAGCTCTTCGAGGGGTGAGTGTGCGCGCGCACACGCGTGCTTGTGTGTGTGTGTGTGTGTGTGTGTGTGTGTGTGTGTGTGTGTGTGTGTGTGTGTGTGTGTGTGGCGCGCGCGCGCCTATGCGCATGCGTGTGTGCGTGTTCGTGTAACCTCTTGGTCATTTAGTCTCTGATAATTCCTTATAATTTGTATGAAAATTAGCTGAGTTTTTAAGGAAAAAGAAAATCCATCATGCTATGGATGCCAGAGGCAATCATTCATTTCCTTTCTTGGCCCACATAGTGAGGACTTGGACAGGACATCTATTCTAGACCAGAAACCACTGGGACAACCCAGAGCATTTCATGTTAGAGAGGAAACGCCACGGTTGACCCCAGTAGCAATTACCCAACGGTAGTGTGCTAACAGTAGGAGCACGGTCGCAGGGCATGCTGGGAGACTATGCAATAGTTGAAAACTGGCTCTGGTTTCTTTGGAAAGGTGGAGCTAACTGCCAAAGACAAAATCAAGTAATTAGAGTAAGAAGCAGCTATGCAGCATAGAAACGAGAACGATCCAACGATAATTTTAGTAGTGACTGAGCATGGAGTTTCTGGTTAGCGGGGGAGAATGGCAGGGTCCCATAAAATTATTGTGGAGACTAAAGCTCTATGATGGGAGGTATTTGTGACTGTTTTTTCTTCAGTGCATCCAAAACAGATTGGAAAGTTCCTGTAAAATGGAGTGCTCAGTGTATGTTGAATGGATAGACGGACAAGCAAAAGGCTAACATGAGCCAGGCCCAGAAGAGAGCCAGAATCAGGACCCCCAACCAGTTTGCAGCCTTGACTCAGACTTTAAATGAAAATAAATTTTTCCTCCTGCAAAAGGCTTTTGACAATCTTCCTAATGTGTACTTATGACTTACTGTCATTTCCAGGATAAGCATGTACTGGGGTAAAGGAGATGCCCAGATTTTTGGGAAATTGTTTCGTGCAGGACCTGGTACAAATCACATCTGGGAAACATTAGAGCTGAGATACGAACCAAGCTTTTTAACTTGTAAACCAATATTTCCTATATCTGCCTGATGACAGTAATTATCCAGGGTACTTGTAAATAATAGACACTCCTGGGTTTCACCCCAACCTTTGTTATCGAAATTATCAGAGAAAAGTCATGGCAATGACAAATGAGAACAGAGAATAGAAACCAGTCAGGTGGGGCAGGGACCCTAACACAATAGTTGTAGGAAGTCCTTGTTGGACCCCAAGATTGCCAGGACTCTGGTTCCACATTCCTTGAGATCTTTTAAGTAAACATTTCTGCGTAGAGACTAATTGTGAGGCTAATCCTAGATTGAGTCACAGCCTAGACAGCAGTCCCTCTGGTGAACAGTTTGGAGTCAGACCTTCATGGAGAAAATGAATTGTATCCATCCCCTAATTTCAACCCGTCTTGTAAATGATTTTTAGAGTTTTCTCTTCAGAAGAGAGACCATTCCAGTAGCCCCGATCTAGGGATCTCTTGAGACCATTAAAGCAGAGCTGGTCAAAAGGACCCCAAGTTCTGTCTCTCTTTGGCCCCAGGGAGAGCCCTAACATCCCAAGCTACTGGGCGGGCTGGCGAAGAACAAAGCTGCAGCAGTCAGGCACCTGCAGAGACAGCCCCTCAGGAAGGCTCATTCTCTTCCTGTATTTTTCCTTCCCAGAGAGCCAGTGCCCAGTACAGTTGTGTGATTTTTTTCTTCTTTCCTGTCCCTTTGCTTCGGATGCTGGCCCCTTGGTGTTTTCATTCTCTCTCTGGAGGTACCTCCCATTTGCTGTGTGGCTGTTTGCTGAGCTTCCTAACAAAAAGCTGTGGATTCTCCCCTCCTCTCTCCATCTCCCTCCTCCAGGCAGATGCTGAGATTTCTCCATTGCCTGAACTGTGATTTTTTTTTAAACACTAATAAAAGTGTCGCTGATTTTCCTTCAGTGTCTGTTCTTAAATTCTTTTACTAATGAGACTAAGAACCCTGAGAGGGGAATCTCAGTTTCCTTGGTAACATGTGGTATCCCAGGGGAATTCCCAAAATTTCTAGAAACAGTAATTTATATTTTCAATTTAAAAAAAAAAAAAGTTGTATATGTCTTTCTGTGTCCCTGGAGATATATGGAAGCCAGATGTCCCTCCTCTAGAGTTTAGACAGGGTCTTACTATGTAGCCTCAGCTGTCCTGGAGCTGTAGGCCAGGCTGGCCTCCAACTCCCAACAATTCCAGATCCTTCACATTCTTGAAATTTCTCTTAAGTGTGATACTGAGCAATGCTGTTCTCAGGACTTTGGGAGACATTCTTGGTTAAATCATTGATGTATAGAGGCCTTATGGTCTTCCATCTTAATCCCTATCAGAATAAGACAGCGTTAGAAAAAATAATTTTAAACAAAGTATTGATGACAAAATCTAAATGCCTGATGAGCTTTCAGAGATGAGAATTCAAGAATCAGAAACGTGAAGGTTTAAGTCAGAGGTTCTCAACCTGTGGATCACAACTCCTTTGGGGAGTCAAGTGACCCTTTCATAAGGATCGCACACCAGACATCCTGCATATAGGATGCTTACACTATGATTCATACCAGTAGCAAATTTACAGTTATAGACTAGCAACAAAATTAATTTTATGGCTGGGGCTCACCACAACCTAATGGAACTGCACTAAAGGGTCACAGCATTGGGAAGGTTGAGAACCCCTGCCCTGTGGACTGAATAGCCAGGATAGATACATGTTATGAAGGGTGCAGGCCAAGTTCAGTGACCTGACTCCTCAGCTGACCGTAGGAGATCTTAGACAGACTTGGGAAGACGTTTCCAATGCGTACAAGAGTTTGGACCCAGTCTAGGATGGGTCTGGTTTGTTCAGGGAGATCCCAGAGATGGAGTAAGAGAGACCTTCACATTCAGGTCTGCATCAGAGATGAGTTGGATGGAATGGAATTTGGACGGAACATTGCCGAGGCCTCACTGTGTGTTCACATTCTGTTCAGAACCAATCCGTGTCAGGAAAAGCATGGCAACATGAGCAACGCGGGTGAGCCTCTGAGAGTGTGCGAACCCCAAGGCCTTGATAGAGCAGATTCAGCTAACTGCCTGCCCTCCTTCCTAACAGCCGCCGAGAAGCCATTCAGAGACAGCTCCTATGACTTTGATGTCATGCCTGGAGATAGAAGACGAGCCATATTTCATTGGGTTTCTATTTCTGTTATTCAAAGATAAACATCACCTGGTATCAATCATGAGGGAAAATGTCAGAGGCCATTGCTCAGTGTGCTTTTTTGTTTGTTTTTTTAAGACAGGTTTTTTTTTTTAAGATAGATCTAGGTGTCCTGAAACTCATTCTGTAGCCTAGGCTGGTCTCAGTCTTAGAGATCCTCCTGTGTCTGTCTCCCGAGTCCTGGGATTAAAGGCATGTTCCCGCATGCCTAGCTATTTTGTTTTTAAATTGTAGTATTTTATTTGTTTGTTTGTTTGTTTGTTTGTTTATGGAGAGAGGATCTTGTGTAGTCTTGGCTGACCTCAAACTTGCTATGTAGATGAGGGTAGCCTTGAACTTCTGCTTCTCCTGACTCCACTACCTAGGAGGTAGGATTACAGGCATATACCATCATGCCTGATTTATGCAGAGCTGGGGATTGAACTCAGGACTTCATGAGTAACAGGCAAGACTGTTGCAACTGAGCTACATCTTAGGCTCTCAGTCTATGTTTTCAAAATTGCACTTCAGTGACATTAATTTTCCTCATCAGATGCTTAACTATACTGAGACAAGAGCCTAGTCTGGGTTATTTAGCTCTCTTTCATTATAAACCTTGGGCTATTGATGAAATGATTAGTTCGCTATTCACAAAACCTTGACGTCTAAAGAGCACACATGAGTCCTGGCATGGTGGCTCATACCCATAATCTGAGCACTTGAGAAGCTGAGGCAGGAGAATTATTGTGAGTTTTATTTTTTTTATTGCTGTAATTATTATTATTGTTGTTTGTTTGTTTGTTTGTTTGTTTTTGAGCCAGGGTTTCTCTGTGTAGTCCTGGCTGTCCTATAACTCACTCTGTGGACAAGACTGGCCTCAAATTCAGAGATTTGCCTGCCTCTGCCTCCCAAGTGCTGGGATTAAAGGCATGAACCTGAACTGGCTGGCTGATTATTTTTATTCAGGTTATATAGTAAATTCTAGGCCAGCCTGAGCTAGATCGCAAGACCTTGCTTCAAAAGTCAATCAATCAATCATCATCAATCAATCAATAACTGAACTGGAACAACCTTAAAGGGATCATCTAGCCTCATGCTAGGCTTTATGTCATTTCATATATTTTGTTATTTTACAATTTTCATTTATTCTGTGTGCGGCACACATGTGTTGATTAGAGAACAACTTGCAGAAGTGAGTTCTCTCCTCCCCTTGACTCAGGTGGTCAGGCTTAGTGGGAGAGGCCGTCACCCACTGAGCCATCTCACCAGCCCACATTTAACAGTCATATCTTGTGATTCTTTTGAACAAAACAATCATCACACTTGAGCCGAGAACAAATGAGTCACAAGTCCAAGTCAGTGTCCAAGAAAGCTGAAGCGCTGGGCTTAAACCAGCCAAGTGAAATCCTATTGGAATACACAAATTCCTTCCCTTTTCTGCAAGGCAGCAGATTTAGGATGGTGGAGGTAATAATGTCATGTGGGACACCCCGCACCCAGGACAACCCTGACTCAGGATACACTAATATTACATGCTTGCAACATAGGCAGCTGTTCTCCCTTGCACCACCCTGGGAAGCATTTGTGGTGCTTTGGTCAGATCTAAAGGCCGCTTTACTGAGACTTAACACGTCACATCTGTCCATCAACCTTGTTTTCTCCACCAGATACAACCCCATGATCAGCTGTTTTGTTTTCTTTTCTCCATATGCAGAAATCATCTGTTCTACAAACCTTATAATTCTTTTGGAGGATGAAACATTTGCTGATTTTTTCAACACATTTCTTTCTCTCCCGGTAAGCATTCTCAGCCCTGAATCCAAATGTCTCACATGCCTAAGCGTCTGGTTTGTTAATTTCCGTTTTAAATTGAGAATGTTTTCGGACTTTAAATTTCTTTATTACATTTATTTTGTGTGGGGGAGGGGCATGGTGTGTATGTGGGAGGGACATAGTGTGTATATAGGATGGGCATACTGGGTATGTGGAGGTCAAAATAAAACTTGTAAGAGTCAGTTCTCTCTGTCCACTCTATAAGACCCGAGAACCAAATTCAGGTCATGAGGTTGGTGAAAAGCAACTTCACCTACTGAGCCACCTTGGCTGCCCTGAAATTTGATGTGAGCAAATAAACTGGAACCAGAACCAACTCTCAAATCTCCAGGAACTTCCCAATCAAATCATAAATGCGAAACCCATGTTTCCTGTCCAGAGCCATACTATGCCTCTGCCTCTGTCTTGGGTCTCGGGAGCTATTTTAAGACATGTAAATTAACCAATTCACTAATATCATTTATGTAGTTCACAGTAATGTTCTAGAAACAGTGGGATGAAAAGGAGGCTTTCCAGCCAAGGGTACAGGTAGATATAAAGGCTATTTCTAATTACAAAAGGGTTTAGATCTTCATTTTCTCTCTCCTAAGTTCATGAAAAGGTAAATATTGCAATGCATTAGTAAATGCATTCTACTGTCAAGGGCCTTAGCATTTCCACACAAGCAAGATGGCTCCCAGGACTACACAGGGTATATTCAAATCAAAAGTAAATCTTGGAATTAAATCATCTTGATGTTCTTGTTCAGGGCAAGCTGTTAAAGTGGAAAATATCACTTGAAATTGTAAAGTCGGGGAGCCTCTCTTTCCTTTTGGCTGCAGAATAACTTTGCTATATGCATGAAGCCTTCTTCTGCTTTCTGGACTAGTTGCTTTTCTATTGCTGTGATAAAACACCATGACCGAGGCAACTTGAGAAAGAAAAGGTTTATTTTGGCTTATGGTTCCAAAGGGATACGAGTTGATGAAGGTGGAGCAGAGGTCGCAGAGCAGAGCAGGTGGCAGGCATGATGGTTGAGGCAGAAACTGAGGACTCACATTTGAACCACAAACACAGGAGACAGAGAGAGAGAGAGAGAGAGAGACAGAGAGAGAGAAGGGATGAGTACAAGGGAGAGAGATGGCTTTGAAACCTCAAAGCCTACATCCAATGACATACTTCCTTCAACAAGGCCACCCCATCTAAAACTACTCAAACAGTTCCACCAACTGGAGATCAAGCATCCAAACACCCGAGTCTATGGAGGCTATCACCTTTATTTTTTTGAGATTGTATTTTAATTACATTTCTCCCTTCCCTTCCCCCCCCCTTCAAACTCTTCCATATACCTCTGCTCACCCTCCTTCAAAGTCATGGCTTCTGTTTTTACTAATTGTTATTGCATATGTGTATTTGTATATCACATATATTCCCATATATAACCTGTTTGGTCCGTATAATGTTACTTGGACGTGTATTTTCAGGTCTGACCATTTGGCACTGGACAGCCATGGTGTGCTCTTCCCCAGGGGTGGCTGCCTCTCTCTCACTCCCAGTGTTACTTGGGTGCGCGTAGTTCTCTGTGTGGGTTGAAGCCTCGTGAACTTTCCCCTGTCCTGTTTGGCTTGTCCATTGTTGTCTTCCTTCATTCAGTTCACATTTAGGCAGTCGTATTGGTGAGGTTTTATAAATATGACTTTATGTTATATTTATGTTACAAGTAGATACAGTCTCCCAGAAAAGTCTCTGATCTTCTGGCTCTTTCAGTCTTTCTGACCCCTCTTCCACAATGTTTCCCGGGCCTCACATATAGGAGTGTTTAGTAGGTTTATAACAGCTGGGATGTGGAATACTAACTCAAATCCTCACATTTTTCTTTACAGGTCTTTGGTCAAACACCATTTTATAATGTTGAGAAAGCACAATGGAGCTTGTGGCCAGAAATACCTTATGACTTGGTAAGATTCTTACATGGCAAAGGGCTCAGGGCAGAGGAAAGGGTAGGGGGAATTATCTGAAGAATTTAGAGATAGAGAGGAGGAAGACAACTGGAGGGTAGTCATGGAAGAAGGTGTAAGGTGAGTGAGTAGAAGAGGCAGCATTAAGGCAGGAAGACAGTGCAGTTTTACCCACCCTGCACAAGCAATTGCTGCTGAATTATTCTTTTATAGTCTAGTGAGCAGTTAGAAAACCTCTCAGGTCTATTATAGTTGTTGGGTAGTAGATGCTTAGACCACTCTGCTGAGAAGTCTGAGATCACACACCTAAGCAAGAAAGAATCTAAGACTTAGCAATAGTGTGAGGCTGGAAGCTGGGGCTATAGCTAAGATCAGATCTGCACTACGGATACAGACCGAGGCCAGATGCCTCTCTTCTCAAAGCATGACTTTCTCTTACCTTTCACACCTTATTTCTTTTCCTTTCCCTTATAAAGTATTCGTTTTTTGTTCCTTTTCCATTATATAGACATTAGATCTGCCAGGGGCTTTCTGTACTATGCTAGTGGTATGTGTTACTGGAGAGATCACGCTGAGCTTTGTTCACAGGAAGAGTTTGTTTCTCTCTGAGTTTTAGAGACCTAAGATAAGCCATCTTCTTGAAATAATTAATTAAATAAGTCTTAGCATCAGGCAGTTTCACTATCAGCCTTAATGGTTTACGTTCTGGAATGAAAGACACATACATATACCCACTCTGAGATTTATATATAAAAAATATTATTACACCATCTTCAATTATTAAATTTGGTTTCTCTACTATAGCTCAAAACATCGCTTTTTTCTTTCTTTCTCTGATGGATTATCTCTCAGGACCCCCCTGCTTCTAAATGGTGGTATGTGTATGTATTTTCTATATGCATTTGTCATAGTTGAAAGAGGAACTTGCTATGTAACTCAGGCTAGGCTAGACTTATAATTCTCTTGCTAGGAGCTGTCATTAGCGGCATACAGCATCACACTCGGCTTCTTTGTGTGGTTTTTACATGTGCAATTGACATGGGTTGGGGTCTTATGAGAAATTATTTTGAAAAAGAAGCAAGTTAGTAGAATTGGACCTGATATTTACCAAACAAGAGTTTTGCTCTTGCTGCTGCCACCTCCTCTTCCTCTTCTTCTTTCTTTTCTTCTCTTCTTCTTGGAAAAAAAAAAAGCTGTTTTCTTAAACAAATTCACTTAGGAATAAGGAAAACTTTCTGAGGATATGTTGGTTATTTAGCTTAGGTGTGTGTGTGTGTGTGTGTGTGTGTGTATGTGTGTGTGTGTGTGTGTGTGTGTGTGCGTGCACACGCGCGTGTGTGTTTAGTTTCAAACTCAACAACTTTCATCTTTGAGAACCTCAGCTCAAGTCTCCACTCCCTGTAGGCACAGCTTTGAATCAGCGCACTTCCCCATCCAGCCAGATATGCAAATAGAGCACTATTTCATGCCCCTTCCTGGGCTGCATTTCTTAAGAGTTCAGCTCCATTTATCTTTCTGTTATCTTGTTTGAACTCTAGATTGCCAAGTACAAAGGATTATTGACCTGGTTGGAAAAATTCCGGTTACCGTTCTTCTGCAAAACAAACTTGTGTTTCTTCTATATCCTCTGTCAGGAGCTTATCAGCTTCATTAAGTCCCCTGAAGGAGGTGAGCACAAGCGTGGAGAACTATGGGAAGCCATACTGCGCAATGATTCAATGCTTATTGGTTTTATGGTATGATACAGATACAGCCCAACAACTGTTGCATTAAAAGGTGACATCACGGGCCTCTATAGGCATCCGCCTTCATGTGCATATACCCCCACACAGATACATGCATACACATAATTGAAAATGATAAAAAATTTATCTTTTAAAAAAAGATAATTATTTTAGGGAAGAAAGTAAAAATTGGAGGCTAGAGGGCCAGGCTGGGAAATGTCACCTTCAGGTATGGTACAGTTATTACCATTATGGACTCAACAGCCTTGGCTACTTGCTCTAGACCTGCACAATACTGACCCTGTCAATAATCAATTATGGAAGGAAGAAGGGCTCATAAAGCCTTACCCCTTCCTACTAAACTATTAAATATTGAAAGATTATGAGATAGGAGGAGATTTTTATTTGTGTGACCACTGCTTAATTCAGCAAGCTTCAATGGAAAGCTCTAGATTGGGGTTACAGAGATGGCCCTGGTTAGACTTACAAGACCGAACAAGGAGAAACTCAAGAAAGAGATCTACAGGGAAGGGAGGAGCAGGCAGGGCTGAGAGGGAAGTAAAAGAAGGTGGAGGTGAGAGTAGTTAGTGTGCGGTCTATACAAGTATGAAGTTGTCAAAACGTAACTTGGATAATAATAATAATCCTCTCAGATACACATGATTCAAAGTGAACAGATGGAGCCATCCTAGTGTCGCCATGCTTAGGCCATGGTCCTGAGGACTGAGAGGCTCCAGGCGGTTAGCTTTCTATTGTCTCTTGGATACTGATCTCAGGAGCAGTTGTGAGGACAACCTGGAAGCAGAAATGGCATCCGTGACCTTCAAAATGTGATTATGAGTGTTCCCCTGGAGGAATGAACTCTCCTGGAGCATTCTCAAAAGGAGCCCCACGGAGGTGTGAGACAGGGAGCCTTTAGGATCCTGGATGTCGTTGAAAAAAGAATTACAAAACGACCAAAATACCAAAGATGATTGCAATAATTCAAGAGAAATTAAGACATCAAATGGAAAAAATATTAGGTGAATTCAATAGAGAAAGTCAGTAGGGAGAAAAATTCAGGTGTGTTCTAGATCCTCTTGTGAACATAAAAAAGGAAAAAAAACTTACAGAGTAAAGCCATGTAAAAAGAAGTTTCTCGGAGATTGCTCGGTGTGCATTTGCTCCTAAGAGACCACATCACAGTTGAGAGTGGACACAACCCACATGAGTGTCCTGAACATGAAGAGGAACTAGAAATGTAAGGAATGTGGAATGTCCTCAGTTCTCCCCAGAAATTCCTGAAGCATGTGAAGACTCACACTGGGAAAAAAACAAAAACAAAAAAACCCTATAGATGCAAACAATTACAGAAATAGGGGAGTCAGTCTTAAAATTCATATAGCATCTCAATGGATCCTCAATAGCCATAACAATTTTGAAATAGGAGAGAAAACATGGAGGTCTCATATATCCTAATTTTAAAACTTAATACAATTCTATAGCAATCAAAGCAGGATAGTGTTGGCATAATGACATCTTAAGACATTTGAAAAACAATATAAAGCCCAGAGATAAACTCCAAGCACACAGTCAAATGACTTTTGAGAAGAGTGCCACAATTATTCTGTGTGGTGAAAGAATGGTCTCCCAGTAGGCAATGCTGAGTGCTGGGGGAATGGCTTAGTAGGTAAGATGCTTGCTTGCCTTACAAGTGGGAGGACCTGAGTTTAATCACAGAAATCACAGAAAACAGCTGGGCACAGTGACTCATGCTTGCAATCTTAGCACAATGGGGAGGTGGAGGCAAGCAGATCTCTAGGGGACTCTGCTCAGTCAGCCTGTCCTACTAGGCAAGTTCCAGACCAGGAAGATCCTGTCTCAAAAAGGAAAGGTAGATGACAACAGATGAACTACACTGAAGGTTGTCCTCTGGCCTCCACATGCATGTACACACACACACAGACACACACACACACACACACACACACACAAACACACACACACACACACACACACACACACACAGCATGGGGGGAGAGAGTGTCTTAGTTGGGGCTTTATTGCTGTGAAGAGACACCATGACGAAAGCAACTCTTATAAAGAACAACATTTAATTGGGGCTGGCTTACACCGTCCAGTATCATCATGGCGGGAAGCATGGCAGTGTCCAGGCAGACATGGTGCTGGAGGAGCTGAGAGTTCTATTGTCTTCACCCAAAGGAAGCCAGGAGCAGACTGTTTCTTGGTAGATAGGAGGACAGTCTCAAAGCTCACCCCCACAGTGACACACTTCCTCCAACAAACCTAGTAGTGCCACTCCTTGGGCCAAGCATATTCAAACCACCACAGGAATCAAGTAAGTTGCTGGGACAAATGAAAGTCTTCATCCATAAGAAGGAAGCTGGACCTCTATACAGTGTGGTAGATTAGAACTAACAAAAATCAAAGACCTAAATATGATATCTAAAACTATCAAACCAGTAGAAAGTACAGGCCCGGGGTTTCACATCATTAGAGGTGGCAGTGATATCTTGGCTATGGCATCAGTGGCAGAGTTAACAACAGGAAATCGGACTTAATTTTTAAAAAATCTTAAAATTTAGACTTCAAAAGACATTATCAACAGAGGGAAAGAACAGAACAACACAGACCAAAAGAAAATATTTGAAAGCTGTATTGTTTGATAGAGAGCCAATGACCCGTAATATATATAATATATATGCCACGACATGAGGAAGAGGCCATGCTATGTGAAATAAGTAATTAGAAAATAAAAAGTACTAGATGCTCCATGTATATGAAGTGTTAAGAGTCAAAAATTATAAAAACAGAAGTGCATTAGTAACTGCCAGGAGCTGGAGGGACCGAGAAATGAGGAGTTATTATTTAATGGTTACAGTTTTGATTTTACAAGAAGAAAAACATTTAAGATTAGCATTGGTTTTATTTTTATTTTTTTTATTTTTTTATTTTTTGATACCTTATTTACATTTCCAATGTTTCCCCCTTTCTAGGTCTCCTCTTTGGAGACCACCTATCCCTTCCCCCTCCCCCATCTCTATGAGGGAATTCCACCTCCCACCTACCCACCCACCCACTCCCATATTCCCATCTTGACATTCCCCTTTACTGGGGCCTCTCCTCCCCCTGATGGTCAACAAGGCCCCCCTCTGCCACATATGTGGTCCGAACCATGGGTCCCTCCATGTGTATTCTTTGGTTGGTGGTCCAGCCTCCAGGAAGACGGGGGGGGGGGTGTCAGGCCAGTTGACACTGTTGCTCCCTCCATAGGGCTGCAGACTCTCT
>CM052711.1:37474045-37498910 GCA_028551405.1 Uromys caudimaculatus
TATAGCAACCTGGGTTGGCAGTTGTGTTCTCTTAGGGTCTGTATGAGATCTGCCCAGGATCTTCTAGCTTTCATAGTCTCTGGTGAGAAGTCTGATGTAATTCTGATAGGTCTGTCTTTATATGTTACTTGACCTTTTTCCCTTACTGCTTTTAATATTCTTTCTTTGTTTAGTGCATTTGGTGGTTTGATTATTATGTGAAGGGAGGAATTTCTTTTCTGGTCCAGTCTATATGGAGTTCTGTAGACTTCCTGTATGTTCATGGGCATCTCTTTCTTTAGGTTAGGAAAGTTTTCTTCTACAATTTTGTTGAAGATATTTACTGGTCCTGTAAGTTGGGAATCTTCGCTGTCTTCTATACCTATTATCCTTAGGTTTGGTCTTCTCATTGTGTCCTGGATTTCCTGGATGTTTTGGGTTAGGAGCTTTTTGCTTTTTGCATTTTCTTTGACTGATGTGTCAATGTTTTCTGTGGTATCTTCTGCACCTGAGATTCTCTCTTCTATCTCTTGTATTCTGTTGGTGATGCTTGCATCTCTGACTCCTGATCTCTTTTCTAGGTTTTCTAACTCCCAGGTTGTCTCCCGTTGCGATTTCTTTATTGTTTCTATTTCCATTTTTGGATCCTGGATGGTTTTGTTCATTTCCTTTGCCTGTTTGATTGTGTTTTCCTGTAATTCTTTAAGGGATTTTTGTGTTTCCTCTTTAAGGGTTTCTAGCTGCTTATCTGTGTTCTTCTGTATCTCTTTAAGAGAATTATTTATGTCTTCTTAAAGTCCTCTATCATCATCATAAGAAGTGATTTTGGATCCAAATCTTGCTTTTCCAGGGTGATGGTATATCCAGGACTTGCTATGGTGGGAGAATTGGGTTCTGATGATGCCAGGTAACCTTGGTTTTCTGTTGCTTACATTCTTATGCTTGCCTCCCACTATCTGGTTATCTCTAGTGATACCTGCCCTCACTATATCTGACTGGAGTCTGTCCTTCCTGTGATCCTGGTTATGTCAGAAACTCCTCAGAGACCAGCTGTCTCTGGGATCCTGGGATCCTGGGATCCTGTGATCCTGGGCATGTTAGAGCACCTGGGAGTGGAGCTTCCTCTGGGTGTTGTGGGACTGGTTATGGAGTTTGCTCCCTAGGCCTGCTCAGGGTACCAGCCCAGGCCCGAAGGAACCCGTGCCACTGGTAGGGTGGGGTTCCTGCGTCCCTGGATCCAGCTGGTCCCAGTTATGCCTCAGCAAGTTTGTTTTCTAAATCTAAGAATTCCCAGACTCCAGAGGCCTAAGCCAAAGAGGAACCCTATCTTGTTTGCAAGGAGATACTATTAATGCAATTAAAAGACAATTATAAATCATTGAAGATGACATCAATTAAGATAATGTATTTTTTCATTTCTAATAGACTTTTTAAATAATGTAGCTTTATCTTCTGCCAAGTGTCCTGGAGTCAAAGATTTTTGTCGCTGTTGTTTGCTTTTGGAGTCAGGGATTTGTAGAAGAATGTTGGGATGGATTCTTTGAGTGAGGAAAGCATCCAGGCTTTCTCAGAAGAACTCTCCAGACACCAGAGGAAGCTCAGAAGTTACAATGGCCATTTAGAGTTGTCCCTCTAGAGGGAAGGTATCTGGGCTTTTGTTTGTATTGTCATCGTGACCCAGATGAAGTGTTTGCCTCTGGGGCAGGGGGTCCAGTTACAACTTTCTGTTGGGTCATTCAGTTTCCCTTGGTTTAGGTACCAGGGGGAGCAGTGAGCTATCAGTAGTCTACAGTAGTCCCAGTAGTCTACTGCTGGGACAATAAGTGCTTTGGTCCTAAAGGGAAGATGCAAGCAGCCCCCAGTATGCCCACTTGCTTCTTATAGAGAGTCCATTGTATCTTGCAACAGCATCTCCAGAGATCAGGTTGACATCTTGGAGAACTTATTCTAGGAATGAAATGTACCACTGTGATGTATATGGAAAGAAGGACTTCTTTCTTCCCTCTGCTCCCTATGCTGGGCTCCTCTCCCACTCAGCTGGTACCTCTGCTGGTCTCGGAGTCTACCAGAGAGGGCAGAATGGCCTAGACTCTCGTCCCTGATGTATATGAGATCCAAATTGTCATGATTTCTCTGTTTATTGCTGCTTCTTTCACTTGACAGCATATCCTAACATTGGGCAGAGGAGTACCAAAGAGCAGCAAGAACATTGTTCCTTTACCCCAATATCCCTGAATGTTGGGCTTGTTCTAATTTTCTCCTTTTCCACATTTATTCTTCCCTTCTCTGATAATGAAGAACCTCATTCCTATTGTCTTAAATTCAATTTTTTTAATAACCCTGTCATGATAGTAATCTGTCTTCACTACCATCCCTTTGTCTCATACATACCTTTCCTCCCTCTCCTGGTCTTCAGTGCTTCGCACCAGTACCTCGGTGCATGAGCAACTCCTTACTTTTACTAGAACTCCATGGCCACATTCAAGCTGATCCTTTAAAGGGAAAACATTCCTCAACCTGCTCTCTTAAATTGACCTGAATCAGCAGGAATAAGGGACCCTAACTGTGAGGTACTGAGTGGGAGGACAGGGATGAGGAATAAAAACATGAGAAAAAAAAGACAAAAGCAATAGCTGGGACCCCAAGGCCTTGCATACGCTGATGACTTAGGCCAATTGAGTTTGTTTGCCGGAGTAAAAACATCTGACAATGTTGGTAAAGAGAATACTGGATACCTCATACACAACTGCCTGAGGACTGATAATCACAGTCCATGTGGGAAGAATTGGTCACCAGAAACCACAACCTTGGCTCCTACAATACACTGCTTCCAGCCTAGGACCAGTCGTTGTCTTTCATGAGGGCCTCTGAGAAAGTCTGAGATCTGTTCTGTCTGGCTCTCCTAATAATTTATGTTAGGCCATCACTGCATGTAGTCATTCTTTCTACCACTGAGGCACTGGCAACCACCCTCAACCTGGCTATCACTTCATGGGGATGTGTTCCTTGTCCTTGTTAGGGGCTTTGTCTATTCCCTGTATGGTTCTCTCCTCATCTTGCTTGCTTTCTTACACCACATGTGATGACCCCTTAACATGGATGTGAAGATTTGTATATACTTGACCCAGGGAGTAGCACTATTTGAAGGTGTGGCCTTGTTGGAGTAGCTGTGTCACTGTGGGTGTGGGCTTTAAGACCCTATTCCTAGCTGCCTGGAAGCCAGAATTCTGGTAGCAGCCTTCAGATGAAGATGTAGAATTCTTAGCTCCTCCTGCACCATGCCTGCCTGGATGCTGCCATGTTCCCACCTTGATGATAATGGACTGAACCTCTGAACCTGTAAGCCAGCCCCAATTAAATGTTGTCCTTATAAGAGTTGCATTGGTCATGGTGTCTGTTCACAGCAGTAAACCCTAAGACAATGGGCATCCTCCGTTTGCTCAGGTTTTGACATCCCATGTAGGCTTACATCTAGGGGGATTATCATTTCCAGTCTACCTAAGCTTCTTGGTTTAGGTAGATTGTCTGTTCATGTCAGCTTGTTTTCCTTCCTTTAATGTGGACATTCCTTCTCAACCCATTTGGACTCCTTACACTCAGCCAGCCTTTCATGATGTTGTTCTCTTTCTGCTTTGGTTCTGAATTCTCCAGTTAAGTGGCCCTTCTCCCTATGTATCCTCTGTTCACCAAGGTTGGGCTTCTGAACTCAGTGCAAGGAAGCCTCCTATAGGGAAATTATTCTTACTCTGCCCAGGATCTAGTTCTCTGGATCACTGTGGTTCATTCCTCCTGTTGGTACTAGCATTCATCTACCTTGTTCTTGGTTGACTCCTAATGATTTTATAATTTAATTGTTAAGAATATGAAGCCAGGGCTAGAGAGATGACTGAGGGGTTAAGAGCACTTGTTGCTCTTACAGAGGAGCTAGATTCCACTCTCAGCATCCATATGGCCTCTCACAACTGTAACTCTAATTTCCGTGGATCTGACACCCTCTTATGGCTCCCATGGGCAGTGCACACACCTGGTGCACATACATCCATTCAGGCAAAACATTGATATGCATAAATAAAAATCATTTTTAAAAATAATACAAAGTGATAACTTAAGTTTTAGAGTTTCTTTAAGAGTTTCACTGGTATCAGTGATTATTTTAGGATATAGTATTTGTTCTGGTTTTATCTAGGTAATTCCAAGTGGCCATTCATACTCTCACAGCCCTCCTTAGACCAAAGAAGTGATAGGGTTAGCCTGTTGATTTCCAAACAATCCCATTACAAGTAAATATTTTAGGGGCTAGAGAAATGACTTTTGTATAGATCTATGTGTCCAGTAAACCCACTGAACTGGGTCTCATCCAGGACTCCATCGAATGTAGCTGTCCAGCAGCCATGGATGAGCTGAGTCTACCTGAAAGGGGAACTGGAAATGAAAAAGGGACGGGGTGCGAGAGAAGAATGAAGCCAAGACAAAGTTTCTAATCAAGGCTCCAACTTTAATATTCCATACTGCTTATATAGGGAAAGCCAAAGACCCCATCCTTTGTTTCAGCAAGCTCAGCGGGCGGTCAACTCAAGGCTCCTGTAGGAAATTGCAAATGCAGTGATGCCAGACTGGCTTCAGCCAGGTTGTAAAACCATCCTGGGTTTGTTAATCCTACTCAAGGCTTGAGGAAGGGCACAATTGAAGTCCTACTTCTGATATGCACCCTCTTTAATGAGGGTCTGTGATGACATTCTGAATATCCAGGCAACAGTGCTGACTAGATATCATCTTTCTATACATGGAAAGTTTCCTTTCCAGCTGCCATGATAAAATGCCTGACAGAAGCCACTCATAAGGGGAAAGGGTTTATTTGGCTTTTACTCCAGGCAGAACGAAAGTAGGAACTTGAGGAGCGAGTCATGTCCACAGTCAAAGAGTAAAGAATCTTCCTCTTTCTTTTACTTATTGAAGGAATGTCCAGTTTCTTAAGCTTCTCTCATTTACAAAATTGCCAGTTATCTTAAGAAAAGTATAGTGTGGGAAATTTTTCTATTTTTCAAGTCAACTTTTCTTTATGCTCACTGTGGCTTAAACACTGAAAAGTATTGTTTCAACAAGCTCTTCCCATGTTTAACATCTTTTCCTTATCTCCATGTTCTAACTGAATTCTTGCAGGCTTGTTTGTGACTTTGAGATGTGTTTTGTTTTAATCCAACATTGTGTAAGTTTAGCCTTAGGAAAGATTGTTGCTTATACAGTTTGGTGGGTTTTCTTTCTCTTTTATATCAAGTCTTCTACAGTTTGAATTTCATTTTTCAATCAATTGAGTTTCATTTATTTAGAACCAATGTACATATCTGTTGTTTTTAATAATTTTTGTATGCTACCTATGACAGAAATATTTTCAAATCACACAAAAATACCCTGCATGTGCACATTCTATTCACTATGCATCTTAAGCTGTTGACTGTATAAGTAGGTCATGTTCTGGTTTTGAACAGTGAGATGGCTCTATGTCTGCCCTTGTTGATCTTATAGTCAGTGGTTTTCTCCTATAAAATTAGAGAGTCTTAGGCAGCCAAAGTTAGCCTCAAACTCACTTTATAACCAACAATGACATTGAACTTCAGATCTCCTGCTTCCACTTTGGAAATGCTAGAATTACAGGCAAGGACATCATATTTTGCAAGGAGCAAACCCAGGGTTTCATGAATGCTAGGTAAGCACTCTGTCAACTAAACATCATCCCAAACCCTCAAAGAGTTTTGATGACTGTGAGATCCATAGAATCTATTATTTTTCAAAAACATTTAAGTACATTTCTTTGAATAATTGGTCTAAAGTACATCACAGAGCAAGGCACCTGTTCTGAGTTGTGTATGGATTGCCAGAATACCATTGCAATGGAAGCCACATCCTTAGAAAGAAAGTGGTTTTAGTTAAAGCAAGAAGTCAAGTGGAGCCACTTTAAGATGAGGTTAATAGTCTTAAGTTCAGTGACTTTGAAAAGTAAAACCTTCAAGTGGCAAGCAGAAGTGCTTCCAAGAAATGTCAACAAAGACAGGGCACCATATGCACTGTGACTGGATGAAGAATTAGGTTGGAAGGTAGGTAGCATCTCATCTTCAGTAAGGTACAGTGACTACTGTACTTCAGTAAGAAGTACAGTGGACTTGATCTCAGTAGTCTCTTAGGAAGATGGGCTCTAAGCATAATGGCCAGCATCTCCAAGGAAGGTGGCCTCCAGCCTGATGGCCAATGTGCATAATTAATACATCTTGACCTGATGTCAGTGTCCAGGTATCCAATGGCCTGACACAGTAGTTGTGAGTGATGCCTGATAAATGTACCTTCTCATTATCTAACTTTGTATTCTTTCTCAGCTTTTACAGTGGAAATTATCAAGCAACCAAAAGTCTCATACACACAAAGAAAAATATCCTTTGTCAAAAAATCTATTGTAAGGAAGCCTTCCATGAGACCAAGGTAAGATGGTGGATCTGGCTACAGCATAGACTTCATTTCTGTTTGGAGGTTCCCAGATTGTTTTCTAAAGATCATATGCATAAGAACAAGACACTCTACATGTTGTTTATTTTATAAAGTACTGTGTAACATTTATTACAAAATAACTTCTTCAAACTTAAAACTGTAACAGACAACTTTTAAAATTTATATGTATTTCTATACAACACACACACACACACACACACACACACACACACACACACACACACACATCCATCCATCCATCCATAATAGTATATTGATGGGCCAGTCTTCTGTAGGTCTTGTGTAGGTCACTACTGATGGCATGGGTGCACGGTGCAATGGCCATGTCATATCCAAATGACAGCATTTCACAGCGCTCCTTATTCTCTACTTCCTACATTCTATCTACCTTCTCCTCTGAGATGGTCCCTAAGCCTTGGAGAGGGTTAATGTAGGTGTCCTATTTCAGGTTGATCACTCAGCAGTCACTTCTTCTGAACACTTTAACCAATTATGAACCCATGATAGGGGGTCACTATCATGGACCCCCTTCTATGTTAACCTGCGTAGGTCAACTGTCTTCCACACTGCAGCATATTTTGTTTAATTCTGTCCTTTCTCTAGGCATTTACATTCTCTCTCTCTCTCTCTCTCTCTCTCTCTCTCTCTCTCTCTCTCTCTCTCCTCTTTCTCTCATTGCTGTAAAAGTAGTACATGTACCTCCACTCATTTGGGAACTTTAGGTCCCATACTGCTATGGTAGCCTTTGGTCTCTTACTTCATGTCTCTCCACTTTCTAAATAGTCTAAGAGTCCATCACTGCTAAGAAAAGATTCTGTCATTTCCCACATAGGCACAAATGCCACTTAGACATAAAAGGTTCTCCAAGAGTTGCATCTGCTGTAATTTCCTGCTCTGAAGCTATATCCCCAGAGAGTACGGTCAATAGTACATGCTATTTTAGTGCTTTATCCTTAAGTATGCTTCCTCCTTTCTTGGCTATAATTTTCTCTTAGGACAATTTATTCATTTTATTCCATTTCTGTGTAATTGCTAGCTACATGAAAAGTTCATCTCTAGATTATGAAAACATAGTCGTGTATAAAAAGACAGTCAAATATCCAGAAAAATATTTTGTATATAAAAGAATGCCCACAGGAATGCTTCTGTTGCTGTAGCATTCACCAGAAGCTGTGAATCTTCTGTCTGTTCGAAACACTGAATTAATCTTCCTCCCCTTGGATAATGTAAACCATTTCCTGATACTCAGTCAGCTATCCCTCTTTAGATTCTAGTCTGATCTAGTTACTGTTCTCTACTCAGACTACAGAAATGTTTCCAGCCTAGTTGAGCATGAATAATAAAAAGTCTTTTCTAAATCGTGTAAGTCACACAGCCCATGACTTAAGATCACAGTTAAGGTCAGAGATACAACACGTGCAGTTCTTCTAAGCATGTCTCTAGTTCTCCTTCGGTGTAGTTATTATTGATCACGTGCTATGTCTTGGCCATCAAATGATGTTGATGATAATGGTATAATACAATACACATCATAGTAATAAGAACGTTCTTATCTTTTTCTATTTGTTGTTTGCTTTTGTTTTGTTTTATTTTGTTTTGTTTTGTTTTGAAGATAGGTTCTCATTATGTAGCCCTGGCTGTCCTGCCTCTGCCTCCCAAGTACTGGAATTAAATGCTTGCACCACCACACTCTTAGATTAAGGGCAGGAATTTAAGGGCGGTTCCTGCCCTTAATCTAAGACACAAACTCGGGAAAATACAAAGCTGACATTTAAGTGTTATGATTAAGTTTTGTCTGATTCCTATGGGCATATAGTAGAAAGAGAAAAAAATCTGAGTGTGAATTAAGAAAAGTTAGACTCTAGGAAGAGACCTAAACTACACCTAGGTGCTTCACTTCACAGAAAAGAGACCATGTGTGGAATCCCAGATAGAACAAGGCTGGACCCAGTTAGCCATTTTTCAAAGAATGGGGCCTTGGAGATGGCTCAGTGGTTAAGAGAAGTTGTTGCTTTTGCAGAGGACTGGAGTTCAGTTCCTGGCACCTGTATGATGCTCACAACCTCCAGGTTTAGGGCTTCAACACTTTACACTTGTTACACAGACAAACGGACAAAGAGCTCATACACATAAAGCACAATGCATACATCTTTAAAATACTTTTTTTTTTTAATTTTTCGGTGGGTAAGTGCATAAAATATATTCAATAGGAAAAGTGTGGGATGCAGTAGGAAGCCCCATGGCCTCTGTTCGGGATTACCATTTGGACTGTGTAATAAGTTCATTGTGTTATACAGTCTTTGGGTCTGGTTCATTTCAATATGGGATTTTTTTTTTTAAATTTGCCTCCTTTTTATTATTTTTATTTATTTTAAAAGAAACTTAAGAGAATAAAAAACATTTAAGAAAAAGCAGAGGGGTACCATGTGAACATACTGTGAGGAGCGATCGTCTCTGGAATCACCCCCAGTGAGTCAGTCAAAGAAAAACAAAAGCAAATAAAATCATCAACAGCAGCAACTTGTGAAAAGTGAAGCATTAAGGTGGACTCCACTCCAGCTTTGCTATGATAGTCACACAAAACAAAACCAGGCAAGCACGGGCTACATAAGGGGCAGGCAGCAGAGAGAAGCCGGCTGTGAGCTGATTCCTAGTGGGACTTTTCAAAAACATCTAAGAAACTACTCAGCAAATAAAGGAAATTCCATGTAAAGGACTGAAGGAATCTGTGATAGCAATCATTAGTCAACTAGAGAAAATCAATAATGAGACAAATGATACAAAGACAAAACAACATTCAGATCTGGGGTGGAAAAGCATGACAACTGGGTGAAAGAGAGCACGACAGACAGGGTCATCAGGTTTACCTGAAGGAAGGCCAGGGAACTAGAAGTCGGCTCGGCGACATTGCCCAGGCTGGAGGACGAGCACCCACCCAGTAGAAGGAGCCAACTCCCAACAGTACCCTTTAACCTCCATATGTGTAGCAGGAAACACACAGCACAAACAGAAAGACAAAGACACACAAATGCACAAACACGCAAAAATAAATAAGTGCAACTTAAAGTTTGTTTTAAAATCAGGATTGAAAAAATTCACTGTACAGACACTGAGATTGTTAGGAAATACAAGGATCAAAGTCAACAATTAAATGGAATAATCTTCTAGAAATGCCCAGATTTCTAAAAGCTGATTCGAGGACAACCTGAAAGTGTTGGTAAATCTATAGAAACAACAACAAAATCGGAAGAAAATAGTGATAAAAACTGGGTCTCCTTCAAGCAGCATCGAAAAGTAGTATTTTCCAGGTATAATGGTGGACATCTTTAATCCCAGCATTTGGAGGCAGAGGCAGGCAGATCTCTGGGAGTTCATAAAGTCATTTCCAGTACAGCTAGAGCTACACATTTAGACTCAGTCTCAAACAAAAAACAAAAGTGGTAGATCTTTAATAATTTAATTTTTTTCATCTATCATATCATGGGTATCACTGGAGAATTCTGAGAGATATTTAAAGGAAAGATAGTACCAACATTAGAATTGCTCTTTGAGGAATTAGAAGAAAGTCTTACTTATCCTATGAGGCCAATATCATCCTGATTCCCAAAGCAGAGGCATCATAAGAACCACAGACTACTACTACCCTTTGAATCTAGACACACAAATCTCTAACAAATAGGAAACTAAATCCAGTAACAACAACAACAAAAATATCAGTAGCATCAACAGCTGGAATTTATCAAAGGAACACAAGATTCAGTTAAAATCCAAAAGTTGAAATAATATTCTGTATTAGTTGGGCTTCCCTAGAATAACAGAGTCGATAGAATGAGTACATATTAAAAGGGGATTCTTAAGATTGCCTTATACAATATAATTGGTGTAGTCCATTGGTGTAGTCCATCAAAGGCCACCTCACACTAGAGAGGTTCGGAACCGAGTAGTTGCTCTGTTCATGAGGCTGCATGCCTCGGGAGTTGCAGTCTGGTGTTGAAGACCTGGAGGATTCTTGGAGAGACACTTAATTGTAAAGCTGAAGAAGCTAATTCTAATATCGATGAAGAAGTGCAGCAGCAACTGCATAGATGAACTTGCCAGTGAGAGTGAAGGCAAGTAGGCAAATACAAAATATTTCTTTCATTTCCCTTTTAGTTGGGCTGACACTGAAAAGTACAACTTATATTTAGGATGAACCTTTCCGTTTCAAATAATCTGATCAAGAAAAGTGACGTACCTTTTAGTCAATTTCAGTTCCAATCAACTCAACGACCAAGATTAACCATCACATATGCCATATTAAATAAATGAGGTAGAAAACTTACATGATTATCTCATTCGATATCTCTTAAACCATGATTTTAAAAATCATGATTTAAGAAAAAGAACTTTCAAAATGAGGATAGAAAAAAAGCTATGCCATTCTGATAAAGGATGTCTATCTAAAACCTATGGTTATTATCCAACATAAGGGCATACCTCCATAAAGGAGATGGGAAAATTGGTCAAACGCTGGTTACATGCAGGCAGCTTTGAATAATAACTGACTGTGACGTAAGACGAGGTTTCATGAGCATTTAAAATTGGAGAGGGGAGTACCTAAAGATACAGTTGCACCCTGCCAATGAATATGAAACACCAGAGGGAACACAGGCTACTCAGGAAAGACTGTGAGAGAAAAGGAAAGGGGATTGTGGGTGAAACATTAGTTTTAACTCCGTTCAAGGCGCAGTCAGGTGTGCTGGGGTCCCCACCTTTAATCCCAGCACTCGAGAAGCAGCGGCAGGCAGGTCTCCCAGGCCCAGAAGCTATACTGTAACTCATGTTGCGCTCCATTCCCTACTCAGAACAGTCTCCAAGGTCACACTATCCTTTCCCTATCCGCACTATCCAATCTTATCAACAATACAATGCTCTGTTTTCCAGGAACTTAACAGAAATCCTGCTAAATACTGCACACCTGGAGTACTTCAAAGAGTTCCTCAAAGACCGGAAGTCTGAAAACCCGTTGCAGTTCCTGATAGCCGTACAAAAGATCATGGTGGAGACCAATGAAAAGACTTATAAGACAGCTTTGGAAAATATAACCAAGACTTATCTCCACGGCAAAGTCCCTGCTGGTGTGCCTCTCTTTCTCTTGATTCTCCCTTCAGTTTCTTGGGAGGATAAGTGTGGGAAATAGCCCTGACTCCATCAGAACCGCTAGAGAGAGCCTAAGAGGGAAATAGCCACATGGGGGGCAGTATTGAGACACCGAGGATGAATGCAGAAAACAATTTTAAACCCAAAGGCGAAAGGAGCCACAGTGAGATACAATCATATACTGCTCATTAATTTCTCTTTATTGTTGGGAATCTAACCTTAATCCCAGTAAGGTAGGAATAAGTAGCTGCATTTTCTAAACAAAGACAGTACTACGCATTGAAGTTAGCTAACTTATTCCATTTAACAAAAATTCCAATTACTTAATCATCAGGGTGACTAGCCTGGGGCTAGCTATAAGCAAACAAACGGGTGGTGCTTTCCATCTCTAGAAGAAGAGTTGAGCTGGGGCATGGCCTGTCTGACAACCATTTATAAATGTTGTCTTGTTTTCCTGTCTAAGGTGGTGGTAAACTTGGCCTGTGGAAATACATCTTAGCTGGAGATTGCAAGTAAAGTTTAGCTTGTAACTCTAGCAAAAGGAGATGACAGCACAATGCCCTCCTAAAGCTGTAGAGCTGAGCTTCCTGTCTGTCACAGGGGAACATACAGAGCTTATGTAGGCAGAAAGGGGCTCATTTATTTGATGTTTTTTACTTGTTTATGTGCTTGGTTTTGTTTTGTTTATCCAAGACAAGCATAAAAAAACAAAAAATAGAAAAAGTTCAAAAGTAACAAGTCTCTCTCGTTTGTTTGTTTGTTTGTTTGTTTGTTTGTTTGTTTGAAACAAGGTCTTGCCACATATTGCAGACTGGCCTGAAACTCAACTATGTAGCCCAGATTGATCTTAAATTCTCAAACTCCCAGCATCGGCCTGCCATGTGCTAGGATGTACAAAAACGTCCCAGTTCAGCATGTCAATTTGTATGCATTAATAAACTCAAAATCACCAATATTGCATTAATGTCACATTAATGAAATTATAAGAAGTTATAAAGCACTTCCCCCTCGGTCTGCCTTAAATAAGAAGGAGCCCAGATTTGATTTTCTACGTTTCCCATGTCTTCTGCCTGGAACTAAGTCCCACAGCTAGCTCCACAGGTTCATTGACAGTCTAAACTATAATTCTTATGTATATGAGTACGCTGTAGCTGTGTTCAGACACACCAGAAGAGGGCATCAGATCCCACTACAGATGGTTGTGAGCCACCATGTGGTTGCTGGGAATTGAACTCAGGGCCTTTGGAAGAGCAGTCAGTGCTCTTAACCACTGAGCATCTCTCCAGCCCTCTAAACTATAATTTTTATGTCTAAGTTACCATTGAACTTTTGTATAGATAAACCCAGTCAATATTTTATCTTCTGTCCTTACAACTACAATAAATAGTTCATTCCTTTTACAATATTTAGTTAACGGTTTTAAGTCCTAAAAGAATGTTTTCCTAAAAGAATTGTAAATCTGTATGCCTGCTTTCCATCTAGTGCAATTAACTCATGACATGTGAAGACTGGCAGAGTTCTAATTGCAGTTTTCATATCAGAGAGGACTTTAATTACAACCCTTATTATAAAGGGCTCAATAATTATTAGTATAAATTTAGGAATTCTTATAGAATTATTAGGAATTAAGAAATCATCTATTTATCTATATAACATTACTACAAGACAATGATCTACAGAAAAACTGCCCAGTAGGGCAGGCTAATCCCCAGGAATTATTATAATAATTTAATAATGACAGGAAGGACATATCAAGAGCAAGAATCAATCCTGAGATTAGTCTCTTAGGGTCTTGCCTCCAGAGCTTGTTCACCACTATTTATGCAAAATGGTAGACATTTCAGAGTAGTCTTAGCCTCTCCTAGATGGCTCCTGGAAGCCTTCCATCGTCTTCTGTTTGTAGTATGAGTCTGAACCTGCACCTGCCTGTATGTTGTGACTCTGTCCCTGTGTCTGTGTTCCTGTGTTTGTCCACGGCCAAGGATTCTGCTCTCTTATTCAACAGCACAGAAAGCACGCTATGAAGAAGGAATGGGTACTTTACAGAAATCTTTAACAGAGTCTTATAAGGGATGAAGTCAATGATTCCAGCTGATTCCAACTGACCCGGATAGCAAACAAACCAATGCTATCAAGCGATATCTGTACATTGCTCCAACATTTTTTGTGGACATTCATTTTATAAAGCTGGTTTGGTCCTATTTTCTATCCTCAGCAAATGATTATCATAACATACATGCACACATACATTCATCTTGGGACAAAGGCGTGGAAGAATACATAATTTAAGATTTGCATCAATTGTAAAGATTAATTACATGGGAAATCCAAGGCAAGGAAGTTCAGTTGTTACATTGTTCTCTTAAAGGCAGGTTAAACTGCCAAAGTATACTGCAGTGCTACTCCTAAGCCTTAAGTGACCTCAGGGTACATTAACTCTGTGAAGCCCACCCAAAGTTCCTGTCACTGAAAATGTAAGAGATATTTTTATCATTATGCATATACAAGAAATACTTGTTTGTCGAGTTTCAAGATGAGTTCTATACATCATTATGGAGGGTCTCAGAGAGAAAGCAGTGCCCAGATCCTCTTCAAATGCGTTCTCATGTCTCATGAACAAGCCTGCTGTCTCTGGGCGCAAGGAGCATCCTGGTGCGCTCCATGGGGATTTTCATATCTCGGGCTCTCCTTCTGCACCTAAAGACTTTGTTTTGCTCCTTTCCTCTTAAGCCTCTCTCTAAAATGGAAAACTTCACCCCAGCTACAGAAATGAATTTAAAAATTTTTAACATTTTATTTTCTTTCAAGCTTGCATCTTTGAAATGGGACTAAGAAAGATAGTGTTTTGTCTACAAAAATAGTTTCCCAGAACATATGAAACATTCTTTGGAGATTTGCAAATTGTAGAAGGCTTGGCTCATAGTGAGGCCAGAATAAGGGCAGAGGATCATGAGCCTCTCTTGTGAAACCACCAAACAACAGACAAAAATGACTCTCCCTTCCTCCCTCCTCTCCCCCTCCCTCCTTCCCTCCCTCTTCCCTCCACCCTCCTTCCCGCCTTTTCTCTCATTCTTTAGAAGAAATACTGCAGTGTGATGCTCCTTTTATCAAAGAAATTGTTAACGTGCGTCACATCACCACCACCACACTGCTGATGCTCCAAGGCTACGTCATGAAGTCTATAGAAGAAAAGTGGTGAGCATGCCCAGAGGAGGTGGGGCTTCTTCCGGAGTTGCTTCCTAGCTTTGAAAAGCCACATTAAGGAAAGGTCTAGACATCCTAGTGTACCGCCAGAGCCATCCTCCAAAAGAACACCAAACTTATTTTGAAATCTCCTGCTTGCCTGTGTTTTCGACACACACTCACACACACACACACACACACACACACACACACACACAAATATACAAACCCATATACACACAAACACACACATATACACAGGCACACATATACACATATACACAACACACACACACACACACACACACACAGAGGAAAAGAGAGAGAGACAGAGACACAAAAAGAGACAGACAGAGACTGAGGAAGAATACAGCACTGAGAAGGACAGATAGGCTGCGTTTATGTAAGAGTTGAGATAGCAAGAGCAGAGCTTTTGAGTATCCCACCATTCCCACTGTAACTCCTGCGGAAGCTAACATGGAACAGGGTTTGGTGTGTTTCACGCACCATGGTTTCCTCTTCTTTAATATTCTCTATCTCCTTTCTGGTAGGTTTAAGGAATACCAAGACTTGTTCCCACCACGTCCTATAGAGTTGGATCTTCCTGAAGCACAGGCTGTCCCTAGGAAGCCCTCAAAGTCAACAACACACCTACATGACCTTCAGGTCAGTGAGAAGGAAGAGGGGAGGACATTACAGGCAGAAAAGCCATTGTCAAGGCACTGTCAGCTGTACAGAAGATTGTCCCTGTTAGGCCACTTATATATCACTGAAAGAAAGAATCATTCTTGGCTGTGTGAGTTGTGTTTTAAGCCCCATTTTATAAAAGGATATCCTGAGACTCAGAAAAACTCACTAGGAAGTCCCTCCCTGATCTGCCTCTCTCTGGCACCAACTAAGTGAGAGGTACAAGATCTCTGAAGATGACACTGTCAGTGTTTCTGCAGCTCATGATTATTTTAAGGATGTGAATTGGCCATCGGGCCAAATGGTTTTGCTAATCTTTCTATACAAAGATTTAGATAGATTAGCCAAGTCTACACATCCATGTTTACACTGGCAATGTAAGCCTCACCTTGCAGAATGACAAAGGGTGGGCCTGGAACATGTGTCCCACAGACCAGAAAATCCCAGAAAGATGATGCCAACAGCTGGCAGTGAGCGTGCCCATTTCTCCTCCCAAACACAGTTGCTCCTCTTATCCTTTTTCCTGTAAAAAGCGAAAAAAGGAGAAGAGACAGGAATGGTGCTCAGGTGTGGAAAAGCAAACCTACCTCTCTAAGGAGCCTCATACTCACTGTGAGTCATTTAGATAGAAAAGATGGAGTTCAATTCTATCAGATTCCAAAGATGAGGTTAAAATATATCTGAAAATAAGATTTAAGCCCAATACTGTAGATATGAAAATGTGCTGGTTTTCCCCTCTCCACTCTCTCTGTTTATGAGCCAAATCTGGCAGGAGATGTTGATGGTTGGACACTTGGAGGAACGTGTTTGTCGAATCAGAGAGCTTTGTTGTAATTTCAGCTTTTCCAGGTCAGATAAAAGGAAACCAGAATGTTGTTACTGCTTGCTGTGGGTTACACACTGTTACACACATCCTAAGGCTCATCACAACCCTGAAGCCTGGTTTTTTTTTGTTGTTGTTGTTTTGTCTTACACAGAGACACAAGTAAATTGACCAAATTACACATCTATGGAGGTCTACCCTAAAAGTTTCTAGCTCCCAAATCCACTGCATTTTAGTACTTCACCACCGTCTCTCTAAAGCCGTGTTTGCACTGACCTTCCCTCTCCAAGGACTGGGGTAAAGGCCTGAGCACTCTCAGCAAAAAGATATTTTTTGGCTCGATGTATCAAATTTTCTGGAATGAGCCCAGTACCTATTAAAAGAATGCAGAAACAGAATGTGTTTGCTTGTACCAAGGAGGGGGCCCAAGTGGGGGAATGGATACCTTAAAGTTTTCTTAATGGTTAGAAATGGGTTCACACCTTTAACACTGAGCCATCATTTCCTCCTTGCCCTCTGTTCCTTCCCGTTTTTGAATGCTGACCTTCACTACTCGTCAACTACTTAGTCTGAGACAGACTGACTTGGGCTCCCTCACCCTTAAAATGGGAGCTCAAACGCATCCCTTTATAGAAGTGAGGATTTCCAAAGTAACAAATATCAGGTTTATGGCACACACACATAGAGTAGGTTTTTTGGGAACAGTAGCCATGCTAATGGATATCCTCTTCCTTCTGCAGAAGAAGGGCTGGATAAAAATGACCAGCTTCATCAAGAGTTTTTGTAGCTACCGCAGATTCATAAGTGATGCCAACAATCGCCAAGAGTTGGCAGATTTCATCTACCTGGAAATGTTCAACAACAAAGAGAGTGAGTCACCTCCCTGACACGGTGGCAGCCCTCATGAGAACTCTAGCTACTTGCTTTGTGCCAGGCCTGCATCAGCCACAGCGAGCCTGGGTGACCAGGCCTCAAGGCCTGCATGGATACAGGTGCTTCTCAAAGAGCCAGAAAGTGTAGGAAATAGCAAGGGCAATCCGACGCCTCACATTTTAAATATGTATTTTTATTAATTCTTTGAAAATTGTATACATGTGTACAGTATATTTTGATCATTAGCTTCTTGTTAATTCCTCTCTGATACTCTCTCTGCCTCTCTACCCCATTCCAACTTCCTGTGTTCGTTTTGTGTTTTTACAACTCATTATGCCCAATTTCTGCTGCTCATATATTTATGGGTGTAAGACTGTCTTACCAATGAGGGCTCACTTTTTGTGAAATGGCTTCTTTATATTGTTTACTGTGATCTCTAAATCTATCTTTAAATTTTCCTGCTATATAATCAATATATGCTATTAATGTAGAGGCAACAAAATTACAAGAACACGTAGGACACAAATAAAAATCTTTGGAACATCATCAATGTCTTGAAGCCTACATTCTGATCATATATGCATGCACACATATCTGTGTCCATATAGCTCTACATAAAATCTCCTTATTTTCCATTTATAACTTACCATTTCCCTTACCATTTTAGATTGAACATACTTTTCTGTCGGTGAACATCTATCTGATACGTTTTCGAATGGCACAAAGTGTCCACTGTATAGATTTATTCAACTGCCTCATTAATTCATTCATGACCACTGCCAAGAGTGCTTTAGGGTATGCACTTCACCAGGTGCTGAGACTTCAGCGGTAAAAATACAAATGATGCTCTCCCCTTATGATCTACAGGTTTTCTACAGAAACTGTAAGCCACAGATAACAGAGCATGTCTCCCACTTTTATTTGAATGAATGACTCGTGCCTCCATTCCTTCCTTCATAGAATGGGAATAATAACTATTCTTACCTCACTGAGTTGTTCTGAAGTTAAGAGAGGTGACAGCTTAGCAATACTTCGAGACAGAATAGTTTTAAGCGGTCTATTGTTATCACTCTGTAAGTGTGGTGAGTGAATTCAATAATGCTTGCAGATGGACCCTGGTTAATACTGGCAAGGTCAGGGACGAACTCTTCCACCAGAGTGGCATGAAGTTGAGGTTTCAGGAGTGAACAAATTAAGCAGGTGCAGTGGGAGAGAGAAGAGTGTGCACAGACCCCTAAACCAAGAAAGTGGGTGGTGTGACCTGGGAAGTTCAAACCGGATGCTTGGACTAGAGATGAGACAGGAAAGTACCTGAGGTGACAAGGAAGAAATGGGCAGTGACAGATCATGTCTCTCTGGACTTGTGAGTTATTCTAACATTCACTCAAACGTACTAAGTTTCTATGGAAAAAAACACCTTTGAGTTCTTCAGTTTGGATTCTACAGAACTATTGCACCGATTCACACTTCTACTGAGGCTATAAATCAGGGTCTGATTCTTCACAGTCTCATCAACATAGACTACGATGTATTTTAAAACCTCCAACCATAACTGTCCTTAAAGTGCCCTACCACATGCTATCTGCCTGTGGTACCATGGCCTGGGGCTGCTCAGAGCTCCCACCATGCTGTTGGTATGAACAACCCTCCAATATGTGTAACCCCCATTAATCCATCTCAGTGCTCCCCCCCCCCGAGAACTTTTGAGAACTTCCATTTTCTATGTTAGCTTTCTATTCTCCTGCCCTTTAATTTTGAGGTTTGTTTTTCAAATTTCTTCCAGGATTCCTCCCTGATAAACCTTGAGTGACTATTGATCAGCACCACATTCCCACCTGAAAAGCTGAATCTTCTGATCAGTTTTCACGGTCTCTGCAGAAAGCTTTATGGATTAGCAGGGTCCCAGTCTGATTGTTTCTATTCGGCAGGTGCCATGAAAACACCCTTCAACATTCAATCCCTCTTGTAATTAATTAGTTGGTTAACTATCTCTTGATTGAATGTTGTCACACACCTGAGCAGAGGTATTCTTCAGCAGCTATGCACATCTGAGTAAGTGGCTGCAGTGGACATAGGGTGTGGCACTTTCACTAGGTACAAAACCTAAGTCCACGGTGGTCAAGCCCAAGGTGAAGGTTTAGGACCTGAGAGAAACTTGATCAAACCAGACTGTAATTCCTTGTTGTTGTTTCTCTGTTAGATTTTTCTACATCACCCACTACAACTGCACGTCATACCCCATTAAACCCTAGTGCCCGGAGCACAGAACTGGAAAATGGAGATATGGTCCTTGTAAAACGCCGGATATTTGGCCACAGAATTATCACTGTCAACTTTGCCATGAATGATATATATTTCTTTTCTGAAATGGAGAGGTAAGTTAGTAGCTGGCAGAGAGGAGAGAGTCTATGTCTGTGCTCAGTGTTCTGACCTATGAACATCTGAATGATTAGTAGCCTTACATTTCCAGCAAAAATTCAGCCTGAGATGACCACTAGTCCTGTGCCAGGGGCTCAGCTGGCTTGAGACTACCACCAGTCCAACCCCCAATGGCTCCCAGGACTGAGAGCAAGCATAGACTAGAAGAGCCCCACATGGGACTGAGGGTCCCTGGTGGGAGTGAGCCTGAGATAGACAACCCTCACATAGGGCCCTCAGGTGGGCCTGGTGAGAAGTGAGCCTAGGTAACCACCAGATTGGCACCTCGGAGTTTGGACAGGGAGCTGGCCTGAAATAACCACCAGTTGGGTGCCAAGAAATCTGGGGTAAGGGGGGGCAATGCCAGACTATGAGATGATACCTGCCTAACACCGAAATGCATGAGCAAGGCATAGCACTTCTGAGACCACTCCTGAGATAACCCTAGACACTCAGAGATCCTGACTGCCTCTAAGAGGAGCAAATAAGTGGTGAGCAAAAGGAACAGAAAGAAAAACAGAGGGATGTGGACCCAATGAAGAGAGGCAGAACTGGAGACTCAAGCGTAGTGAAGAACAGCCTAATGTGAGTAGCTAGTGATGCCACCTGCCACCATGGTAGGGTTCAGGCCTGTGATGCCACCAGGAGCCATATCTAGGTTCATGGCCCTGAAGCAGCAGGGATTTGTTACCATCAAAGGCCAGCCCTGGGACATGTTGATGTCTAAGTGCTGTGCAGAACTGGCCCCACCCCTCATCTGGGCATCGTGGAAGAGCTGGCCCTCGGTGCATGAGAGCAGGAGAGCTGATCCAGCTGCAGTGCCCAGGAGATTGGCCCAGCACATTGCGGGAGTTGCAAGAGAGCCAGGCTGCCAAGGACACTAGTGTGGGAGAGCTGGCCCTACCACTCATCTCCTGTGCAGTGTCATGCATGATGGAAAGATACCCTCTTCCCCCCTCACCTCTCTCTACCTGCAGCAGGCAGGAGACCTGACCCTGGGGTCACGAGAGCAGAAGAGCTGGCCTGGCCCCTTACCAACTGCAGCACGCAGGAGAGTGGTCCCTGTACCTTGCCTGGGCAGCACAGGAGAGCTTGGCCTGGATGTGGAGGTTGTGGGTGAGGTGGTTCTGAGGGCCTGAGTGTGGGGAAGCCAGAATTGCCTCTTGTCTGCTGGGTGGTGACCAGGGAGAGATGCCCTCCTCCCCTCCCTTATTTCTCACCATCTATAGCAGGCAGAAGAGCTGGACCCCGGGTCATGAGAGTGGGAGAACTGGCCATGCCTCTCACCAGCTGCAACACTCAGGAGAGGGGGCCCTGTACCTCACCTGGGCAGCAGGGTAGAGCTGGCCCTGGTAGTGGTGGGTTGCTGGTGAGCTGAACCCAAGGGCATGAGATTTGGAGAGCAGGTGGAAGGACCAGCTCAGATCAGGCCCACATGGAGCACTTTGAATTGCCCCCCCCAACATCTACCCCATTGATGAACTGTTGGAATGCATGAAAGGATGGTCGTATAGATCCAAAACCATAGGATCTCCACGACTCAGCAACAACAGGCTCTCCAAGAGGAGTCCCATTGGTGATCTGGTATTGATGGTGTAGCAGAAGCCAGAGGCCTTGTACTACTCATTGCAATGAACAAAGTAAAGAGGCGTGAACAAAAGGGTATCCTGTGGGACACATTGTGACACACTACAGCTTCCTCAATGAGACTGTCTTTTCCTCTGTTGTGGGGGAGGTTGCAAAGGTGAAGGGTGGTTACAAGGGAAAAGTGGGTATGAATTGGATTGGGGTGCATGATGTGAAACTCACAAAGAACCAATTAAAAGTTAAAGATGTCAAAAAAAAAAATGGAGAGGTAAGTTCTCATCTTCCTTTCCTCTTGTGGCCTTCACACTTAAAACTTCCCAGCAGGGGCTGGGAGATGTCTCCCAAGCATGAGGACCTAAAATCCTCAGGGGATGAGGTGGAACTGCTCATCTGGAAGTCTAGCACTGAGAAGACAGAGACCAGAGGATTCCTGGGGCTTGCTAGCTAAGCACCCTAGTCCAAGGGGGGCTCCAGGTCTTGAGGGGAAGGGCCAGGGATGAAGAATAAATAAAGAGATAATGAGAGGAAAGTCCAAAAGCTGGACTCAGGAGGACTGAAGAGGCTGACCCAAGTCAGCAATCCTATAAATGTCACAGTTCTTTTTATACCCCTCAAATGCAGAAGCACAAAACAATTCAGCAAAGACCATCAGACAACAGAGTTACTGAGAGCTCAGAATATCTAATGTTGCTTTAACAGGGTACACGCTGGGATGGCTAACAAACCATTTTACATCTCAGTGTCTGGAACATTTGACTACATACATACAGTCAAGTGTCAGTTCCTGAACTATGCCCTCCCACAGCTGAAGCCCTGGTGCCAGTCCATAGCCGGCTTTGTCTGGCAGAACTCTGGTCTTGTGAGAAGTAAAAAGTCCACATCTCATTGTCAGGCTGTCCCCACAGTCTCTAGTCCAAGCACGTTCCCAACCTGTAGCCAAGAAACAGCCTGACCTTTGGAGGATGAGAGGGGTCAATGAGATAAGGTTGTTCCCTTAACAACTGTTAAGGGAAGTCATGAGAAGGGGGGGGGGGTAGAGATTGTGGTGAAGAAGTGTACTAGACAGAGAACCTGATGCGTGCTCTGTGCTCAGTTGTTGCTAAGAGTTGAGATTGAGTGAATGAGGGCACAATCTGGCTCAGAACTGGCCCTGTCCTTTTCTTGCTAGAAATAAATTTGAGTTAGTCACCGGACCCAGCACCCACTTCTATCTTCTCTTGTTGATGTCTTCCATATGCCTCTTTTATAGATTTAATGACCTGGTGAGTTCAGCTCACATGTTACAGATCAACAGAGCATACAATGAGAATGACATCGTCCTGATGCGGTCTAAACTTAACATTATTCTGAAGCTTTACCTGGTTTCTGATCTTCCTCCAAAGCTGAGGGTAAGGGGTGATCCTTTCCCCTGTAAAACCCTAAAATTGAATTACTGGGCATCTCATAAGTTCCAGGTCAACAAAGTGGGCTTTGCTTAGCAAAACCACAGGAAACTCTGCCTTCTGGAGAGGTGGTCTTTTAGGGGATGTTAGGGGTCAGTAGAAGTCATTTTCCTTTCCTGTAGCCTCCAACAGTGACACGCTTCCACCCTATGGGTAGGTGAACATCTCCGAGTCTCAGAAGGACATCATCATCTCTTCCATTTCAGAAGGCCACCTAGACCGGACCATCTTCCATGGGGCTATTATGTCCATCTTCCCTGTCATCATGTACTTCTGGAAAAGGTACTTACATCCTCTTACTCACTGACTACCAAGCCAAACAGTTTTCTGCCTTCATGTGTCCCATTATTTTCAGTTTTGTGAGGAACTAAGATGGCTGATCTTACCCTACCTGCTCAGCTCCAACATCATGTACTGAGTTAAAAGGCGGATAGAAGAGTGAGACCAACCCAAACCAGAATGCTAGCTGCACACCTCTTCTCCTCCTGTGCTTCCTTGGATCAGGAGCATGAGGTTGTACCTAAGCCCAAACTTCCCCACTAAGCATGAGGTAGACTGCAGCTCCTGAGGGACAAAGTCTGTCAGGGCAGACACCGTCTATAATAAAGAACCTCATGGAGGGAGCAGGCCCAGCAGTTCCCATTCTATCTGATCTAATCGCCACTGGAGCTCAGTTACTTGGAGAGAAATCAGGTGCTCAGTTTTAGGTCACCTCTCCCTCAAAAGTCAAGTGGCAAATGTATCAACTAACTTAACATGAAGACACGGCAGGGAGTCAATGAGGGCCAAAATTCAAAACCTAAATTACCAAAATACCTGCCGACCAAAGACAACGGTGCCAAGAGCCATCTAGGAGAAGCTAAAAACTAGCAGGTGATCTTCCTGAGACGGTTCCCCCATGCACTTTAAGCTATGACAGATTTGCTTCTTTAGGCAAGGCTGAGATTACATGTGAGGAAAGATTCCTGCCATTAATATGCTTTTCCTGTTATTATTAAATATATAATAATCATGAGGTATTGATCCACCCTTTTGAGCAGATTTCTGAAGACCCACGAAAATGTACTATCTTGTAGTGAGGCTATAAAGACAAATAGATAATGATTCTATAGAATTCCTGATTTGATTCAAATAATTTAAGGAAGAAAGTTTTTAGAAATGGTCTTAGTTGTGTTGCCAAGAAGATGTAATAAAGTTAGAATCAAGAATAGAATGTGCCCACTCCTCAGAACAGTAAGTAAAGGCTGCATAATAAGAAATACAATGAACTGTCATAATTACACTAAAAAGGGAAATAGACCTGGGACAAATTTGTTTTCAAGGAAAAGCATTTAGGTCCAAGGATAAAGTCACAGGTGTGCACTATGACATGGCAAGGCCATGTAAAAACTGCTGCTTTGAACTTTTAATGAATGTTTTATAATAAAACACTGCTTTGAACTTAATATCAACATCCTTCTGTAACTCTCATTCTATGTAACATTTTATCTCTGAGGTAATTTTCGAGAGAACTTTTTCTCTAAGAAGGTATGAAAAGACCAGAGAAAAGAGATAAAGTGGGGTCGGTAGCCAACGAGCTCCATAGAAAGGTAACCTCCCAGGAACTTGGAAGGGCCGTGAGTGGGGTTGAGGGGAGCAGCACCTCTCGCCCAGACCCTCCCGGATCTGCCGGGACCCGGGGCCTAAGAACCTGGGGACAGAAAAACTCCGAAACTTTCGGATTTCACTCGCGGGCAGAAACCTCTGCCTGTGCCGCCAGGAGTCGGTAGCCAACGAGCACCAGAGAGGGGTGCCCTCCCAGGAGCCTGGAAAGGTCGTAAGTGGGGTTGAGGGGAGCAGCACCTCTCACCCAGACCTGCCCGGATCTGCCGGGATCCGGGGCCTGAGAACCCAGGGACAGAAAAACTGTGAACTTTCTGATTTACACTGGTGCCTGGGGACCTCAGCCTGGGCCACAAGGCTCCACGTGAACAGGGAATCCCAGAAGTGCTGACACACTTTTGAGCACAGGAAAAACCCCACTTCTGGATCAAGAGAGACCTTTACAGAACCTTTGGGGCATAGGAACCAAGGGACAGCTGGGGACAAGATCCTTCTGACTCCATTCTGCACCCCAGAGCAGACCCTGAGGGACAGCTCCCCAAACCCAAACACCTCTCAGAGAGAGCTGGTCTTCAAGGAGTACTGACACAGAGATCTGCAGGAGGGGCAAGCCACAACCGGACAGAGTAAGATC
>CM052711.1:37505817-37524775 GCA_028551405.1 Uromys caudimaculatus
TTAATCCCCGGGGAGGGGAACTCTTTTCTTTTTTTAATTATTTTATCTATTTACATTCCAAATGTTGCTCCCCTTCCCTGTCTCCTTCCCAGAGTTCTTCAGCCGATCCTCCTCCCCTTTACCTCTGAGAGGTTGCTCCCCCACACACCCACCTCCTTCACCCACCCACCCCCAGCTCACCCCCCCCTCCAGGCATCAAACGTATCATTCTTGCAATTTTGGTTTTTCTAAATGACACAACTCAAAAAAAAATGTAGTACATAATCCGCTAAACAAAAACCTTTTCTCAAATGGCAAGAAAATAATCTAGTCTAGAAGTAAATGTGTATAAGAAGCCAAAAATTGATTCTTCAGCAACTGATCCCTGCAGTGCAGGAGGAGCAGAGGGTAGGGGTCTTTGTTTTGCCACACACACAGGAGGAGTGTGCTGTGCATTCTGACTTCTCTGTTTGTATGTATCTCAGCTTCATCTAGTAACCTTACCCAGCCAAGACGACCTGCCGCCTCTTCTGTGCATTTGGGGCCTTCTACCCTGAGTAGACACATGCTAGAAATTCTTGGCCCAGAGATGCTCTGTCTACGTACATGATAGCTGACAGGATTGACTTCTTAGAATCGAACTCCACATTCTGACACTGCCCTGCATGTAGCACCAACTGAAGCCCAGTTCACCTAGCAGTCGGGGGGGGGGGGGTATCTCTGTTGGGGAGGGTGTCTTTGCTCACCTCTATTTAGGAGAGGCATTTCAAAGTATTTTCCAGTCTGGTCCTTCTTACTTCTAGAGAAAATGACAACATACCAGCATTTTATGTAATTTTAGTTATTTTATGAAGTGACATCTCTCTGTGTGTTTAGCTCTGTCTCTCTCTGATGTATGTGTATATTTTCATGTATGTATGCACATGTGCACAGGCACACATGCACATCTGTGGGTGTGCCTGTGGAGGTCAGAGGTCACTGGGTGCCTTCCTCAGTCACTTTCTACCTTACTCTTTTAAAGCAACTTCTTTCAGTGAACTTGGAGACCATTCGTCCAGCTAAACCAGCTGGTCGGTGAGTCTTAGGGATTATCCCGCCTCTGCCTCCCCAGCGCCGGACTCCAGGCACCCACTGTCACACTGGCTCTCCACATGGACGCTCAGAATCCAAACTCAGGTTTTCATGCACTTTGCCAACTAAACCATCTCCCCAGCCTCATCCTGTTCCCCTTGCATCTCTTCTTTTAGACCCAAAATTTCCTACATTAAAAAAGAGAAGAAGTAATCAAGCCAAGTCCAAAACAGAGGTGGACGATTCCTTATCAGCCTCCCAGTACTGACGGAACCCTTTTGGTCAGAAATGAAATGTCCTCGCACCATGTGGAAAGATCAAGGAGGAGAATGGGGCAGCCCAGACAGAGCAAGACCAGACCACAGCGGGTAAGATGTAGACAGAGTGTAAGAGACACACCCCATGCCCTCTATGAGACTGGGAGCCTCCGAGTTTGTGGATTAGGTCATCTGACCTGGGCTTAAGATATTACTCTACAGTTCCTGGCTACAAATCCTGGCTCTGGGTTATTGAGAAATCTCGGATGGATGGACAGATGGATGGATGGACAGATGGACAGACATGTCACTGAGTACCACAGGAACTGAGGTGCTATTACTCTCACTCCCATCCATTGTCTGAGTAAATCTTGACTGTGAGGCAGGTGAAGGAGCTGTTGGGCTGAGCAGGCAAGTGACTTTCTCATGTAGCACTTCCTGTTCTTTGTCACATTCTCATCCATGGTAAACATCCCAGCAACTTTCTGAGCAGGGAAACAGTTACTCTTCCCTGAGTTTTGAACAAAACTTGACAACTAATAGATTCCATAATTTTTTTTTAACCAAAGCACCTAAGCAGCAGCCTTCATTTTAGAGTAACTAGACTCATTTTATGTCTATTGAAAAAAGTCAGGAGTAAAACAACAGGATTTTATGAACAGTCCTTCAACCGGAAGGAACTGAACAGCTAATCAATGTCCCTGTGGATGACAGAATAGAGAACTACAAAGCACACTAGAGAATCCTTCCAAGTGGGCACAAGTGTGTCCTGCACTGATCATTTTTATCCTAGGCTTTCTCAAAGAATGAAATATGTTACGATGTTACAACAGGGCCTATGGCCCCCAGGGCTGAAGATATCTGGTAAGGCTGGAGTTGCAGCAGGTAGTGAAAGACAGGAGGCACAATTGTCCTCAGAGGATGTCAGAGGTAGGCAAGACCCAGGTGGAGTGCTTCAAGGCCCCCAGGACGGCCCATCTCGGGCAAATATTCAGCACAATGAAGATTCAGAAGAAAGAAATGAAGCTTCCCTTGTCTCACAGGACTGAGGCTTAAGAACAGGACTTCAATTCATAACGAGAATACTAGCATCGTAACAGAATTATAATTCTTAAAAACCAGGTAAGATCCCAGAATTAAAGAAGAGCCTAGTTACTAGGATTGAGGTCATCGGAAAGAACTTAATCATAAAAGAGCAAGAGGCCAGCACTTGAAACCAGAGAGGATACAAGGACACCCCTCAGGTTACTGATGAGAAGCTAGTGAGATGCCCACTTTGGGGCCACACACTAAATGCTCTCTAGGTGGATAGCTGAACCTATTGGCAGCCAACAAGTCTCACTTAAGGAAAGAAAAGATGGTTTCATTCACGAGAGAGAGAGAGAGAGAGAGAGAGAGAGAGAGAGAGAGATTTTATTGATCATTAACAGAGAGATAAACTCCTATAACTTTGCTCCTTACAGGCATGTGCTGTATAATTTGTAGGGCAAAGGCCATGTTTTATTTTTCTTTGTACTCCCAGTACTCAACACAGTGACACCTTTGTAGTTTCTTTCCCCATAAATACACACCCAACAATGAACTGGGTAAATGAACTGGCCACACCACTGGGAATGTAGTAGAGAAAATTAAACCATGGAGTTATGCTTTTGATTTTCCTGGCCTTAGAATTTCCTGACCTATGGCCAGAAAATGAAATCCATAATCAACTACAGCCATGATACCACAGCAAAGAGGGAATAGCAATGACTCTCTTTTGTGAATATCTTCTATGTTCCAATCATGCCTGGTACTTTGAGAACTTTTTAATTTTTTTTATTTTTAGGGAGTTCATACAGCCCATTTAGATTAAGGAGTGACCAAAAGAGACAGAAGAAAGGCGCAAGAGACAGAGGATCCACCTTCAGAGAAGCCTTTGCATGTGCACGCATCAGAGTGTGACATGAGACGTATGAGGGCATCTATCTCTCACGTCCACTGCCGCTGGGTCCAGATGTGTCCTCAAGGAGAAGAATTGGCTTATGTGTACAGGACCTTGGGGTAACAAGCTTCATCTCTGTACAATGCTCGGGCCTACAGGTCATTAGCCAGAATAAAGGATATGCCCTATGTAGCATCTTACATTCTTACCCATGTGTTGAAGCTAAAGTAGCTAAGCTCACAGAAATAAGGGATAAGATGTCAGTTACCAGAAGCTGGGAGTCAGGGCGGCTCGAGATGGTTAGCAGAAGGTACAGGCATGCAGCTGGATAGAAAGAAGTTCAAAATTCTATAACAGTATAATGACTATGGTTGATAACGGTACACCGCTAAGTAGTAGAAAGGATTTTGCAAGTTCCCAACAAAGAAGTAATAAATATCTAAGGTCACGGACATGACAATGACCTAATATGGATGGTACACGTTATAGATGTGAGTTGAAATATCATACTGTGCAACACAAATTCATATAATTATAAGCAATTTAGTGGGGGGAACAGGGCTAAATACGTAATTCAGTGGCAGAGTACTCGCTTAGCATACACAAGGCCTTGTATTCAATCTCTAGTAACTCTTCTTATTTTTAAAAAGCACAGAACACCTAGTGTGGTGTTGTGTGGGTGGGGCCTAGTGGACCCAGTGGAAGGACCTGGTGGACCTGGTGAGGGAGGCTTCTATACCGCCCTGACAGCATGCCCATGTTCCCCGGCATACAAGACGCAAAATAGAGGATCCTAGCAAACTAACGGATCTCAGAATGGGCCTGGAACAGAGCGGCGGCTGCTTCCCTGTCTTTACAGACATCCTCTCGGGTGCCGGCACCTCTCTTGTGGATTGCTGTTTGTATTTTCTGCTCCCTCAAGAGGGGTGCCCATATTCAGGTGAGGTCAGAGGAAATCTTAATTGGTCAGATAAGGCTAGAGCCTGTGATTGGGTGGTGGAAGGGAAAGGCAGAGCTGAAAGTTTTAGAGAGGGGAAAAAGGAGGAAGAAAGGAAGAGACAAGACAGAGAATGGAAGAAGATGGAGGAAGGAGAAGAAGATAGAGCCTGACCCACGTTATCTGGAGAAGCCACAAGTAGCTACGAATTACATAGATGGGCAAAAGAGTAATGTAGGGTACACTTGCCCAATCTAAGTGTGCATCTTGTATTGATATCTATTGAATTTTGTGCTCTTTGCACGGGCATTTTGGGGTTGGAGATTTACCGTTATAAATCTGGCTGGTATATTACAAGTCTCTAGTATTATCATTTTACTGGGTTAAGGGGATCCAAGCAAGTAGTAGCTGACTTTCTGCAGGCTAGCCATAGGGGGTGGATGGCCTGTGGAGTATGATTGGCTTGGCAGCAAGCTGACCTTGGGGGTTGGTGAGACCACCGGTGCCGGTGCCTAGACAAATTTAGAGTGGATCGTTTTTTTTAAAACTACACACTACACCTCCCCATAGTGACAATAAGATAGCTGGCACCTCCAGACCTCCTGTCAATTCCCCATTGGTCCAAAGGCTGTATAAACATGGTTGCTGCTGAGCAACACAGTAGATCAATGCTGGTCTGCAGTCTGTTCTCAGGATTGGTGACCCTGCCTCCCTCACCCCTTCCTAGATCCTGTCTACCTGATTGGATTCAGAGCAATGTTAGAGAGTACTACATCAACTAATTCTGTATCCGTGTGATGGCTTTCCCAGCCACCAGGAGATCCTGAGGATTCTGACCTAATGAGTGGGTCAATCCACTGACAGCGTAACTTGGTGCCATTACCGGAGGCAGTGAAAGGTGGGCTTAGATGGAGGAATAGGTCGTTTAGAGGTATATCTTTCCCAGGTCCCTTCTTCTACTCCATCTCTCTGCTTTCTTCTGACATGATTTAAGGATGCTTCTCCCAGCACACACTGCCACAATCATGAAGTCCTGACCAAGCTAGGCTGAGCATGAACTGAACTCCAGGATTAAAAAAAAAAAAATACCCCTTTAATGTGTATGTGTAAATGTTCTCGAATTTTTTTTTTTTTACCACTGTGATAAAACATAGAAGCCCAGATAAATATGAATTTCAGATAAGCAATGAATAGTTTTTAGCATAAGCATGTCTAAATACTATATGAAAAAATTAGCCATACAAAAAGAATTTGGTTTTTGTTTGATATTTAGATTTAATTTAGTGGCCTATAATAGATCTCTCAACCCTCCAAAAATAGCATGGGCCTGAGAGTTTGGATTCCTAACACTGGAGCTGAAACTGGGGTAGGACGCTCAACAAGAAAGGCTCTGCTTTGGTGGTGGGAATTTCCCTTCTCCAAGCCTGTCTGTCCCCTAGGGCATGCTCCTGGATTTCCCAAGGGAGAGCTACAAGTGCTGAATGCCTGCAGGGAAAGAGAGGTACAGGAAAGAGAGGAAGAATCCTCTGTGCTTAAGGAAGTTCTGTAGAGAGGAATGGTATGTGTAAAACTAGTCGCTGTGTTGGGTATTGGTCTAAATAAGCATTTGATGGCCTCATTTGCCAATTCCAAGCTCACTGTGATTCTGCCTATAGCTATGCTCTGTCCAAAAATTTAGAAACTCACTCATATGCTGAGGGCTAAAAACCTATACGGGGTCAGTGGAAGTGAGGAAGACAGAGGCCACAAGGAAGCATGGGAAGGGGAGAGATGATGTTCTCAGTTTAAGAGGACCCCAGGCTGCTGAGGAAGAGGACCATTTATAAAGGCCCAAGAAAGAGCTGCAATACTAACAATATCTGTAGTGTCTCAAAACTTTAACATTTTACAGTTTTGAATCTGGCTATCCATGAACACGGGATAGTTTGCTATTTTGATTTCATAGTTTCTCCCATATACTTCTTATTCGTGTACTTTAATATTTATAGCTCAGCTATTCATTTGGGGAGATGTGAACAAAATACAACCAGATTATTACAGAACATGTGGGAAGCCATCCAGCCAACCAAGCAAATGAGTGCAGAGGGGGAAAAAGGATTCTGGGAAATTTGGGGCTTGGCATCTTGTTCTGTGTTTGGAGGCGCATGTTGTATGTAAAATGCTTTGTGCCTTTCCACATGGCTATGGGATCCCCTATAATTGCCACTGGTTCAAAGCGGCCATCTTGCTGAGGACTGTTTTGCTAACATGGAAGTAAGGGTAGCATTATGCCACTGCACAGGGTGGCCATTGCTGTGCACCAGGCAAGTGCACACCAATGTCCGATGGCTGCTGGAAAGAACATTAGTTACAACTTGACTGCTGGAAAGAGAACAAAGAAATTCGAGTTACAACTCATGAAAGATATGCATCTGTCTCCCTCTTACACTTTCTAATCTGCCTGGGGAAGCTTAGTCTATCATTTTGTGTGACTGCAGGACAAAAGTGGAAGGGAAAACGGACAAAACCAATTATTTCACAATCAGCATGCAAAGGGATGCTTTCAGTCCCTGGAGGAGTGAGAGGCACCTGCCATTGAAGTGGCTGGCGATAGAGACTCTCCTGCCTAGGATAAAGGTTGACAATACTCCTAACCAGGAGCTGGCCATCTCTCTCGAGAAACTGGGATTGAGACTCGGACTCTGCCATTGCTGAGCCGTTAATCTGTCTGTTTATATGGTGAGATTCTGTAACATGATGGGGTGTCACTCCTCTGATAGGAAATGAGCCTGAGAGAATTAATACAGTTACTAGAGCAGGGGTTTTCAACCTGTGGGTCGTGATCCCTTTGGAGGTCAAACGACCCTTTCGCAGTGGTCACATGTCAGGTATCCTGCAGAACTGATATTTATATTACAATTCATAAGAGTAGCAAGATTACAGTTATGAAGTAGCAACAAAATAATTTTTATGTGTGGGTGTCGCCACAACATGAGGAACTGTATTTAAAAGTCACATTAGGAAGGCTGAGAACCACTGTACTAGGGCATTAGACAATACCTACACAATTCCTTCCAGATCCAAGGAGATATCCCCGTATAGACTGAATTAGCTTAAGCATGAGAAAGTCATGGCCAAATCAAGAGGACTAAGCAGGAAATACAGTCTGCTGAACAGTACTGAGGAAGCCCACAGCTTTGCTTGGAAGCCGAGTATGCAGGGAGTATTCGGGACATTCAAGGAGGCAGCATAACTCACTTTTACAACTGGAATTATAAAAAGCAAAAATAAGAGGACACTCCCTCGTGAATGGTCTGTCCTCTCCAGGGGTGTAACCACACAATGCAAGCAGCTCCCCCCAAACTCACTGGGTTATTAAACATATATACAGGAGAGTAGGGGGGAGGCTTGCTGGGAAGAACGATCCCAGGAGGGAGTGAGACGGGAATAAAGGGGGGGTGGTGGATATGATTAGAATATATTATGTACATGTATGAAAACGTTAAAGAGTAAATCAGAAATTTTTTTGAGAGAATAGTATGTCCCTTTTCTTTGCCTCCTGAGCCCAGTTGTTGAATAAGCTCTTCAAGATGTAGGCAGGGCGGTTCACTGGACTGAGAGAGGGAAAATGTGCTCAGGACAGAGAGCACAGTGTCACAAAGTCTGATAAGAGAAAAAAAAAAAGCAAATAAAAATGAGAAAGAAAAGAACTGAGTCAGTTAGGACATGGAGAGAGCAGGGTAGTGTATCGCTTGCTCCATGCCAACACCATCCAAAAGAGGACAGGAAAACCCAACAGCATCTTGGTAGCCTCATGGAAGAAACTTAAATCTGAGCAACTTTTTCCTCTCTGCTCTCTGGCGCTCACTGCTGGCAATGAGGACAAATCCCCTCATCCTCTGTGGCTGGAGATGGAGCAGGAGTGCTCCAAAATAAGCACTGTACGGATGAGCAGAGACCAGTATCTTTGTTCACTGGCTCCTTAAAAACACAGGGAAGGTCATCAATAAAACAAGCATTGTTGCACTTTCGAGAACCCCCAGCCCGAATTTGGTGCCAACCTTGTCCTGGAAAACTCTCTGGGAGTGGCTCGTCTCTTGAAAGAGATGTTGAAGAACTCTGGGGTCAGGAAGGGGAGGGGAGTAAGGTGGGGTTGGACTCTAAGTCCAGGCAGTAAAGGCAACATTGAGGGAGAAACGGGACCCTATTAGCTCTACAGCTTCAGGCAATCAGGTTCTACAAGCTGTCAGGTAGAGATTGGAGAGGCAATGAAAGAACTGAAGAGGGTTGAGATTTTATGGCATGCCCAGTACCTTCAATATCTCTGGGTGGATTGTATAAAACTTTTGAAATCCAACTAGAATTTGAAGATGAAATACAGACTTGCAAAAACTAGCTCATGTTTACCTTGGAGGGAAGGCAGTAGACATTCCTATGCTGCAGCTCAGCTACCTGCCATATTAACTCCCACCTGCCTTGACTACCCAACCCCTTTCTACTCTGATTAAATTTTCTTCCTGCACAATATTCCCACCTAGTAAACCGTATCTTTACCATCACATCTCTATATTATATCTTTATTACCATCTCCATCCCCGCCCCACACCTAGCCAGGTTTTTCGAAGTCAGGGAGCAGAACCTGATTTGCCCCCTGTGGTATATCTAGTATGTGAACACCAAGGGAAGAATAGCCCTGCTCTGTGGGTGATTCATGATGTCTACTTTCTGGGCTGCCCAGACACCGAGGCCCAAACATACCAGAAGCAAACCTTCCAGCGGGGTGATTCATCACTGGGTCTCTGTTTAAAAGAGCAAACAAAACACCAGTTACCTCAATGTTATAAAATATACACTGGGGGGTGGCGGTAAGCACACACTTGAAACTCAAAAGACAAGAGAGCTTTTCCCATGGAAAACTGAAATGGAAAGTGAATAATCTCTACATTTCTTGTAGGTTGGTGCTCTTCCTACTGTAGCTTTCAAATCCCCTTGGGACTCATGGCTTCAATGTTAGAAGCCAGTATGACAGCTAACACAGCTATGGTGTTATTTTTGATGCCTTAAGGATAAAAAAATAAACATTGTTTGCATTTTATCTGCCAATGGTTTTCTAGAGTATCAGAACAACCCATTTCCTTATTTCTTCTTCCCACCCTGTTCTGCCCTCCTGTCAGAATATCTCATGTTCTTAGTCTGAGCATACAGGCCATAAGGTGACCGGAAACTACAAGCATGGTTTGTAGAGATGAGGCGTTCCACCATCTTTTTTTCCTGTAACATTTATTTCCTGTGAGAGAAAAGAGGAAATTCATAAGCCTGAGGGGGGAGGGGCAGCTGTGTTGTGTGCTAAGTGCTTGGCTTTGTTACTTTGGTACAAAGGTTAAAGGGTTCCTACAACCTGAGATGCCAGAGTACATATCAGTTTAGGCTGCTGTAATAAAACACCTTAGACCGGGTGGCTGGAACAGACTGTAGTCCTTTCAGTTCTAGAGGCTGAAAGTCTACGATGAACTTGCTGGCCGTTTCATTCCCCTTGTGGTATACGTATAAGTAGTTGTCTTCATTCTGTATGTCCTTCTGGCAAGGAGAGGTAAAAGACAGTCTTTTGTATAAATTAGGTCTCTTCCATTGTATGAATTAGGTCACAAAAATCCCTTCATAAGGCGCCACCCACTTCCAACACTAACTGCTTTCCAAATGCCTCATCTCCAAACACCATCTGATTTAGGGACTTCATTCAGTCCATAGCAGTGATTCAGAATAGCAATAAATAGGCTGAAGAAATGGCTTGGTATGTAGAGCCCTTGCCTATAAGTGTGAGGACCTAAGTTCAAATTCCTAGACCCTATTTAGAGCCAAATATAGTATGTGTCTATGATCCCAGCACTTCTGTGGCAAGATGGGACAGAGAAAGGAGAGTTCCCAGAAGCTTGAGGGCCAGCTAACCTTGGATGCACAGAAGTGAACCACACCCTGTCAAACAACATAGAAAGTAAGGAGCAACCTTCTAGGTTGTCCTCTGACCTATACACACACACACTGTGACATACAGATACCCACACACTGTGACATACAGATACCCACACACTGTGACATACAGATACCCACACACTGTGACATAAGATACCCACACTCATGCAAGGAAAGGCGGCGGAAACCTCCACCCCCAGGCTGCTGTTATCCAGCTATTTCCTCTGAATTAAGAGGAGAAAGACTAAAACTTCAGAAAGCTATGGAATTTAAGAGCCTTCTCCCATGGTCATATATCTGCGGTATATAATAGGCATTTGTTCCTGTCTCTTCAGGAAAAGTCACCCAACAGCTGCTGAGGAGAGGAACTGAGAAAAGTCCTCGCACACCTGAACAATGACCAGTGACCAGTTCCACGTTTACACATTTGCCATTCCAGAAAGACTACCAGCTTGTATGTCCATCCTGACATTTCTGTTTACTACGTGTACACAGGTTGGCATCCTAGCAACCCTTTGAGAACATCAGTTGTCTCTTCTATATAATGGGAATGACATCATCTTCTGGCACAGTCATGGGCATCTTAACACACCCAGAAGTTCTGGGCATTAGAAACCACAAGATTGGAAAGTGGTAGCTTTATTTCTTTTACCCTCATCCATGCTGTTTGTCCTGTATATTCTTAACATGCACTGACACCTCTTCATGGAAAGGCCAACTACACCTTGCTTAAAACAGTATCTACTGTGTGACATGTCCAACAAAATATCTGTAATGGTGATAACTGAATGAAAAATATCTATCAAATGGAATGGAATGAAAATAATGGAATGGTGTGTGTGTGCGTGTGCGTGTGCGTGTGTGTGTCTGTGTGTCTCTGTGTGCGTGTGTGTGTCTGTGTGTCTCTGTGTGTGTGTCTGTGTGTCTGTGTGTCTCTGTGTGTGTGTGTCTGTGTGTCTGTGTGTGTGTGTGTGTGTGTGTAATGCAGGCGGGTATATGCCATGGCATGGGTGTGGAGGCCGAGGACAACTTCAAATGTCAGTCCTCACCTTCCCTCTCATTTCACACAAGGGTTTTGTTTTACTTTTAGCTTTGAATACAAAATCAGTTGTCCCACAAGTCTCTGGGGATTCTCTTGGCTCCACCTCCCATCTCCTTGTAAGGGTGTAAGGGATCACAGACATTTGCCCTATAATTCTGGATCATTCGTGAGCTCTGAGAACTGAACTTAAATCCTCACGCACGCACAACTGGTGTGGATAGCTCTGGTGCTGTTTGTATTTTGATGCTAATTTCACATCCGCAAGAGGGGCTGCCTGGGACAAGGAGTGACTCATATTCGGGTGACTTCATGTGAACCTTCCCCTAATGAATAGATTTCAAGGAACCAATCACTGGGCGAGTAGGCGGGACTTTCAGGTCAGAGAAAGGGACAGCAGAGGAGGAGAGGAGACTTGGCTGGGGGACAGGGAGAGTTTGGAGGACGAAAGATAGCTAGCAAGAGGCCCCTGGTTTAGATGGCGGCTCCGCCAGGATTCGCCACCTTCGGAGTTATATTTAGAATAGCTTACAACATTAGGATGCTAGCCATTTGATTCTAAACTAAGATTGTGTGGTGTTTTCCTTCATGCAGCGACTCAACTGAGTTCCAGAGAAAGGTACAGTGGCTAGGCACCCCAGCCAACCACGGGAATTTGGAAGCATGGGGCTGGCAACAGTGGCCCTGGGAACCTATGGAGTCGGGTGGAGAGATTTCGGAGCTCTGAGGCAGAAGGTCTACCGGGCTGAGACCAGCGGACCAGACTGCTGGTGCCTTGCTGGCAGTAGCATGGGTGCTTTTTTTTTTTTAAATATTTCACGCTACACACAACACTTTGACCCACTGAATCATTTTCCCAGCCTGTCTTTTTCACATTTTTAAAGAACAAGGCTGAAGAGATGGCTCTGTGTGTAGAGCCTTACCTTCTACACTGTTTGACAGGGCTTGTTGTTCCCTTCTGTGCACTCTGGGCTAGCTGGCGTCCAAGCCTGTAGAAACTCTCCTGTCCCTGTTCTCATCTTGCCATAGAAATGCGGAGATTACAGACACATGCTACTAACCACATTCTTCCTTAAAATGGACGCTGGATTTCTTTATCGTTTCTAGACATTTTCTGTCAGTCTTTGGCATTTATGTATAATATTGCATCGTCTGTAAACGGGGTAACCTAACTCCTTGTCCTATCTGCATCCCTTGATTTTCTCCACTTGCCTTACTGTCTCAGTGTTTTGAGCACAGTATTGAGTAGGAATACGGACAGTGGGCAGCCCTTTCTCATACCTACATCAATGGGACTGCTTTAAGCTTTTCTCCATTGAGGATGATGTTGGATGTGGGTTTCTCTAGATAGTTTTTATTATGTTGAGATATGTCCCCTGCGGTAGCTTCATGTTGTTCCCTATATTCTCTGGGACTTTTGTCATACAGGCATGTTAGATTTTGTCAAAGACTTTCTCTGCATCTGCTGAGATGACCATGTGATTTTTTTGTCTTTAAGTCCGTTTATGCGGTTTATTACATTTATTGACTTACATATGTGAACCCTCCCTGCATTATGGGGACAATCCAAGACGGTCACGGCGGAAAATCTTTCAGATGCGCTTCCATTTGCAAGTATTTCACTGAGTATGTTTTGAGTTTACGTTCATCGGAGATATTGGTGTCATTTTCTTCTTTCGTTGTTTCTTTTACCTGGCTTTGGTATTAGAGTGATATTCACTTAATGGAAGGGTTTTTGGAGTGCCTCTTCTGTCACCAAGGTGACCGCCTGAGCATGAGCTGAGCAAGGACACCGATGGGCATTCTAGCTCAAAAGGGGAAAACTCACGAGGTCTCAACCTTACACAAAGAACTTCACAACTTCAAGTAACTATGTAACTACAAGTATCTAAGGAATGGCAGGAGGAGGAGAAATGGGCTTCCCCAGGGAAGAGCGCACCAGTTGGTTATCTAATACCAAATGGTCAGCCCTGAAAACGCACACATAAAAGTAACATTCTACAGGCTGAGCAGGGTGTCAGGAGTGTATTCAGGGATATTATATTGCTATGCACATTGCCATATATATTCATGGCCTCTTTTTCATTTATTGATAAATATATCAATTAATCATTAATTGATTTATATTGATATTGGTAATATATCAATCAGTGAATTTAAGGACATGAATTTAAGAGCAAGGAGGGGAATATGGAGGGGTTTGAAGGAGGTAAGGGAAGAAGAAAAAGATGTAGCCATGATCTCAAAAAAACAAAACAAAACAAACTTAAGTCAAACACTATTTGGAAAGTTTTCTTCCTGTGATATTGGCAGTGTGGGGCATTCTGGGAGAGATGTATGACTAAATTACTAAAGAATATTTTAAATTCTATTGTTGCAAAAGTAGATTTCTATCCGTAAGCATAAAGAGTAGTTGTGAAGGACAATGTGTCTCTTATGAAAATGAAGTCCACTCCATTTTCAGCAGAGCCAGGAAGGGCTTTGGGCAGCCCTTAGAGTTCTCATGTGGGGATCGCTTATACAGCACATGAGGTGGAAAAGATGGGGTTTTTCCTAACATACTCAACAGGTGGAGCTTAGAAATTTCACCCACATAATTTCTTGAAAGCCTACAAACTGAAAACTCGTAAGTAAAATGGTTTCATACAACAGAGCTAACAAGACAATGACTGATAGCCGGGCCAGACGGGCTGAGTCTCCACCACTCGTCTACTCAGATGTATTTGGTTTCTCTCCTTGCCTCCTAGGACTAACTCTCTCAATCAAAGCACAGATATTAAAGTTCCCAGGAACTGCTGATTCATCTATTCTATCACAAGTCACTGACAGAAAATCCAACTTAATGAAACAATTCAAATTTTTATTGAGTATTCTTTACACATGGACATTTTGATTGACCTATCCAAGTCAGACAACAAAGCTCAATTTTCAACTTAATTTTTAAATTTTTAATTTAATTAAAATTTTTAATTTAATTAAAATTTAATTAAAAACTTAATTTCAAACTTAATTTTTAAATTTTAAATTTTAAAGCCATCTTTTAAGCCATTACTTTGTTTCTTCCAGCATACCTTAACTCCTTACAGTGACAGCCACCTATCTGCTTCCAGATGCCTCCTTTTGGAAGGAATCAAAAAGAGCATTTAGTTCCCATTCCAAAACCTCCATCTTAGCCACCGCAATGATAGGTGAAAAGAACACCAGATGTCACACCAGAAAGTCTGTCCAAATCAAGGCAGTGACACCTCCATGCCATATGCCTAGAATAAATAGAAATATTTCTAGCCTTGTTTTCCTCATTGCCAAAATAAAGATTACAGTGCTTACCTTACAGTACTGTTTCAAAACAAAATTAAATTTAAAAATATGTAGATATAATATGTAAATTCTAAGGTACCATACAATTTATATCACCATCATCATCATCATCATCACCACCATCATCATCATCATCACCATCCATGTACAAAATGGACCATTGATTATTCAGTGAAGCTTTATCAAGCATTACAACAGAGCAAACATTTATACTAAGCAGTAAAGATACAAAGGCTCTAAGGATAGGGCTTTGATTGGAGGAGGGCTGGAGCACAAAAGGACAGAGTAGAATGAAGCCTGCACTGAGGTGACTATGTGTCAGGGAGCTCGAGAGAGCACCCCTAATAGAGCAGGGCACCGTGGAGCATGGGAAGTGAGGGAAGGTGAGGCCTCCTGAGTGGACACAGAAGGAGCTGCTTCATTTCAGATCCAGCATCAAGAAAATACACCCACGTCATTCTTCTGTGGGTGTTCAATGCACTCCACGGTCCTGGGTCCAGGGCCAGCTCAGAAGTGTTCCAATCCTTTCAGACAGTCTTTCTCTGCCTCAGCACCACTGGATGTCGTCCGCCTCGTACGGTGGTGCTTCATGCATCCCCGGAATGTTTGCTGGTATCGCTGGCTCCTCCTTACTCAATGCCAGTAGTGCCGTCCACCTCCCTCCCCAGCTGTGACACTGGTAAATGACTTCAAGTGAGAGCTATTACTTGAAGTCATGAGACACCAGTACAGATGCTTCCAGAAGGAATGGGATTCATTTAGCGAGTACCTAGGCTTAGTGTTCAGCAAACACTGAAGCTTCTCTGGAGCCCTTTCGGCACACATTGGCCTATTCCTGAATTTCACCCAGAAGAGATGCTGGACGAAGCCCCCGTGTGCGAGCCAAGGATAACAAAATGTCTTTTTTTTTTTTTTTTTTAACAGTGCTTTGCTCAGATTGTGTGATCCTGGGCAAGTCTCTCAGATTCTCTGAGCCTCAGTTCTTTAATGGAGACAATAAATTCTGTTCTGTAAGCTCACTGGAAGGAATAAATGGCATAAATATAAAGCATACAGCCACAGGAGTCTGGACACTCATCTCTTTGAGGCAATTAAAAATGGGAACCATGCCGGTGGGCATGACCCAGTGGGTAGAGATGTTTGCCACAGAAGGCTCACAACATGGATTCAATCCCTGGAACCCACATAAAGGTAGAAAGAGAAAACCAACTCCACAGTTGTCTCCCCCCCCCACACACACACACACGTACACACACACTATTTTTTTTAACAAAATCTTAACAGAAGGCTCTCCCAATTCCATCCACTAAAATGGAGTAGTATAGTTTTGTAGTATACTGCTTTTGTGGGTATGCAAATGTGTAGAACTTACTGTATCAGAAACTGACACACTGGCTATTTAACTCATTGGTCACAAGCAACCAGGCTGCTTAAGAGACCAGAAATGTACAGCTTGCCAAGAACCATACTGATTGAAAAAATGCTCCCATGAACTTGTAAGACTCAGCTTTGTGTGCCCCTTGGTCCCACTGCCTCTGGCATGCTGAGGCGTGGTGGGGCCTGAGGAAAGTGTTTTCTGTACTCTGTTTCCTTTAGTTTCTTGTAGATATAGATTACAAGATCTGGAAATGTCTCCTGAAAATAACGAGAAGGGTCTCCAAGTATCTCCTTCATTCTGAAACGAAACACAAATAGGTCAGCCCAGTGGCCCATAAGCTCTTCCTCCTCCTTAGAGTAAGCCCTGGCAGCTTGCTGGACTTGAGTCCAGCAGGCACAATAAGGACTTTGGTATCTCATGGTAAGATGCTTCCCGACCCTTTAATAAGTATGCAACTTAATCTTTCTGAACTTGTTTGCTCATTCATAAAAATGGCAACAACACAGGGAGCAGGGAGGACCCTCACAAGGCCCGACTCCTAGATGAGGACACAGGAAGAGTTGATAGGGAGAGGGAAGAGTGGAAATTATGTAAATACAGTAGTTATGCACAAAATTCTAAAAGGTATATGAATTAAACAAAACGGTAATAACGGTAAAATAATACCACAATCCCTTATATACAATCTCCAATAATAAAAAAGAAAACACTCTGAACTGCAAAGTGGTGTGCGTGTATGTGTGTGCGTGTGAGTGTGTATAAGAGTGTGTGTGAGTGTGTATGTGAGTGTGTGTGTGAGTGTGTGTAGGGATGAGAATGCGGGTGTGTATCTGAGTATGTGTCTGTGTGTGTGTACTTGTGTGTGTGTGTTTGCAGCTAACGTTTTTTGACAGCAAACAATGATTTAACTAATGTGGGGCTATACCCAACTTTTGTAAGCCTATGTTTGCTTTACACAGTGGTCCTCTCTTCTACGCGTATTAACACAGAAAGCTTCTTCTGTTCAACAGAACTCAGCAAAGCTTAAAAGGAGGCATGTCTGTAATTGATGATAAGACCAACAGGGTCTTACTGTGCAGTTCTGGCTGGGCTGAAACTCACTGTGTAGACCAGGCTGGCCTCTCAGAGATCCACCTCCCTCAGCCTCCTGATTTGCGGAATCAAAGGCCCCAACTTGCTTTTCTTTATCAAAGTAAGTTTTCTTCTTTCTATACTGACAGACTTAGAAGTGGATTTTCTAACTGTTCTCGGTCCACGTATAACTCACAGAGATGAAAGCAACACTTACTTCCTATTTTTTCCCTCATTGATGTGTTCTCCTATATTCCGAATAAATTTCAGTAGATCACCTACAGTATCCTGATAACACTTTTGGCGGCGTTGAATATAGAAATTATTCATTTCCTGCATAACATATTTGTCGATCTAAAAAACAAAACATTAGTCCAAGATATGATGACAACATAAAACAAATCCTGACCATATGTTAATATCAGAAGGCCAAATACAAACTTGAGCAAATGCCCTCAATCAAGGAACAAAGCAAGCAGACAGAAACAAATGAAAATGCACGATACACAAAGCGTGCTACACAACTCCATGCGGTAGTGCTGCATTTGAATGCATGATTTTAAGTTACTAATTTCAGTTCTGTCTGTACTTACCAAGTTTCCAAGAAATTGTGCCTATTAAAAACCTTTGTGGAAGTATTAACTAGTCTAACCACTATGAAAATCAGTATTGAGGTTCTTCAAAAATCTAAAACTACACCTACCGTAAGAACAGCTACAATTCTGCTGAGTATTTACCCAAAGGACTCTCAGTAAACATATCACAGGGATATTGAAGAACTGCTCACAGTAGTCAGGACATGGAACCAACTAGGTGTCTCTCAATAGCGAAATGGTTAAAGAAAATGTGGTTTGTACACATGGTGGAATCTTTTCAACCATAAAAAGAACAAAGTTATGTCATTTGCATAAGAATTGACGAAAATGGAGATAGTCATAACAAGCAAATTAAGTCACTCTTGGATAAATAACATGAGATTTTGCTTAGATACATAAAACCATGTATGTATATTTGACATGAAAATTGAAGTAAAACTGTCTCTAGACAACAGGGACTCAGGAGGGAGGCTGTGAGGGAGGGTAGAAGACCATGGGGCAATATGTTCAAGGTATATCACCTATGTGGTGGTTTGAATATGTTTGGCCTCATAGACTCATGTGTTTGAATGTTTGGCCCATAGGGAGTGGCACTATTAGGAGGTGTGGCCTTATTGGAGGAGGTGTGGCCTTCTTAGAGAAAGTTTGTCATTGTGGAGGTAGGTCTTTGAGGTCTTAAATTCTCAAGCTATGACCAGTATGAAACAAATCCAGTCCCCTTCTGCTGCCTGAGATCAAGATGCAGAACTCTCAGCAATTCCAGCACCGTGTCTGCCTGCAGGCTGCCATGCTTCCCACCATGACGATAATGGACTAAACCTCTGAACCTGCAAGCCAGCTTCAATTAATTGTTTTCCTTTATAAGAGTCGCCTTGGTCATGGTGTCTCTTCACAGAAATAAAACCCTAACTAAGACAATATACTTGCTTGTATAAAAATGTCTTTACTTTCAAGTTCTTCCATTTCTAAAAATTTAAAGTTTGAGCTATAGTCTTGTAGGGGTGGGTCTAATGCAACGGTCCTGTTCCCCAATTGGTTCTTGATCTGTCAGTAAAGAACCATGGGCCAATTGTTGAACGGAAGGAATAGGCAGGACTTCTGGGTCCTCACAGTCAAGTGACGGATAAGGGAGAGAGAAGGGGAGTTTCCCATGCTTTGAAGAGAGAAAAGCCAAGCAGCCATGTGAGATCTTGGCAGAGTGGCCACAGGCCACTTCTACGTTCAGGCAGTTGGGGCTGTTGAGCAGTGACTAAATGTAACTGAGCAACTAAAGTTGAGGGCAGGTGGAGGAGTACAGAGCTAAGAGTATTGATAAGAGCATGCTTCTCCAGGCAGAAGATAAGTAGTGCCCAGCAATTGTGCCAAAAAGGCAAGTTGAAATTGAATAACTGTGTGTGTGTGTGTGTGTGTGTGTGTGTGTGTGTGTGTGTGTGTGTGTGTGT
>CM052711.1:37525275-37603220 GCA_028551405.1 Uromys caudimaculatus
TTCAAAATAAAGGCTGACAAGATGGCACTTGTCACCAACCTAGATGTCCCGAATTTGATTTCTGGAGGAAGGAAAGAACTAACTTCTGCAAGTTGCCCTCTGACCTCTACATATGTGCTGTGGCATGTGCATAGCCTCCCCTCCCCAATAAATGAATAAAATACAATGTAAAAGAACTCATAAATGACAGTTAGCCACTGAATTAAACACCTACGTGATTATGAAGCAATGAGAATTGGGCACAAAGAGAGTCAGCTGTAGAGGCTCTCATCCTGGAGTGGGAATCAGTTTGGGGGGACTGGAAACGTCAAATGAAATGAATGAACCAGACTGTGGTTCAGGCGGTCAGATTCATGCGGCAAGGTGGTGGGCCTGGGATGGGGGGCTCCTCTAAGTGGAATCATTCTGAAAGAGCTCAGAAAGGCAGCTTTTATCTCAGAGGTAAAGGGATTGGCAAAGGAGCTCCGAGCTGAGAGGCAGATACAGGGTAGACAATCCGAGCGGAGGGAGCAGGTGCATGGGCGTTTATGTATGTATTTGAGAGAGCAATAAAACCAGACAGAGAAGCAGGACCAGCTTATTGTCAGGCAAATAGAGGAGCTGCAACGGAGCCCATCAACGATTATTATACAGATGATCTGCTTATGGCGTCTGTTCAGTGGGTAACTGAGGTTTGCGGGTGGGCGGGGGAGGAGTGGGGCAGGGAGATCCGTGCTGGGAGCTGAACAACCTCTGTACCAATGGGTGGGAGGGGGATGGAGCTAAGGAATAACTCAGAAACACAATGATCAGATTGAAACACCAGTTTAGCAAGAGGAGTGAAGGAGACGCCAGAAATATCTGCACTTGGTACCCCAGGGGTGAGGGTACAGTGACGTCATGGGCAAACAGAGGGAGACCCTCGGGAAGGAGGGGAGGGCTCAGAGGGTTGCTGGGGATACCTGGAGCCTGTGGGCCTGAGGTGCAGGGGGCTGGAGCCCTGGTCCTGCAGCCCTCATTTCAGAGAGGTGGTGACTGGTCTGTGCCTGGTAAGGGGGTTCCAGGGTGTGGGATGGAAATAGCAGAGGGGATGCTGGGTCACCCACGGGGCCAGATCAGGACTGGCCATCACAGCTTTGCTGGGAAAAGCCAGAACTTGGGGGGCCAGTCTTCAGCCAGGATGTCAGGAGCAGTAGCCACAAAAGCTTGACCTTACCGGCCATGGCTCTGAGCCTGGCGAACAGAATCCAAGTGTGTGAATTCTGGCTCCTAGGACTGTAGAATCTTGTCCTTTTCCTGCCTCCGGCATCCAGGAAACCGTGGTAGCATGCTTAACTTTGGAGCCAGCTTAATGCTTACTCTGGTGATTTTGTTGTCTTGAGACAGGGTCTCCCTCTGTCATCCAGGCTGGCCTCTATCTAGTGGCTCTGTCTCAGCCTCCCCAGTGCTGAAATAACGCCCCATGCCCCTCAGGAGTTCCTCACACAGACTAGCTCTTTAGAAGGATCTGGTAGAACCCTCCCGTAGACAAGGCTGCGTTAGCTTTGTACTTCTCGGGCTGGGTATTCTATGGTTCCACGTTAGTGCTTAGGAATGTGTTGGTAGAAACTTTTGGACTAGCTTTGATTTTCTTCTTTTCCAAATGTTTTCCACGGCCCTATTCTCTTTCTCCTCTGTCCTTTCTTTCTATTTTCTTTAAAACTTTATTAATTATGGTATCTTTCCCAATTCATTTGACTTATTGACTGCATTATTTCTCTAAGGCTAATTGAAGATTCTGATGTCTGGTTAGTATTGATCAGCTCCTGCCTCAGACCCAGGCCCATCTGCGGCTCCTCCCCCTCTCCCCAGTGCCTTTCCTTCCTGGGTATCAGACAACAGAAAACTCTGAGGAAGCTTTGCCTTGTATTATCCCTGGTGGGGAAGAACCAGCTAATGACATCACCTTTGTGTTAGAAGGAGGGGCACAGAGGCACCAAATTAGACACCAGACATCAGCTCTGCTATTTACAAATGACTTGTCTCTGTTTTTCCACCTGTGAAAGGGGCTGATAAAAATGTTGGCTTTGTAAATTTGTTGGGAGAATTAAATTAACTCAAGGGCAGTGCCAGGGACAGTGTCTAGCACATACAAAACCATCCTTAAATATTAGCTCTGTGGACTCATCTTAGGATGTAAACATATCCTAGATATCTTAGTTATCCTCGGAATTTTTTTTTCTTATAGTACAAAACACTAGGAAAGGGTCTAGAAAGTGAAAAATTCTCGTTCAGCTTAACTTTGAATTCTAGCTAGCATCGTGTTTCAAGACATCTCATTTGGTAACATGGAGTCGTCTTTGCCTAACAGAGGGATGGTATGGACGTTACTGGAGAGAGACAGTGAGTCACTGTGGGGGCAGCATCCAGATTTCTATTTCATGGTAGCATCAGGCAATGAATGATTACAGCACATTAATTTCACTGTCAGAACACGGGTCACGCACCAATAGATATGCCCAGAGACCGTGTCCCAGCATGACATGGGAGCAAAAACTCCCCTGTCAGAGCCATAAGACAAAATTTGGCCCTTGTGCTGCGACCGTGTATTGTGTCACGTTGAAGAAGGAATTTTATCCCTCTGGCCTCAGCTTTCTCATCTGCGGCATAGGTTAGTAATCATCCTGAGTGTGGTACATGGCATTGTTGACTGACAATACATGAAAATATTTTATACTTGGTTTGTAAATGATGGTGTGGCTTGAACTCCTGATCCTACTGCCTCAGCCTCATGGGTGCTATACCATTAACTTAGTTTTGCTGTAAATATTTTTAAAAAGGTTAAATAAGCTGGACCTGATGGCATAGGCCTATAACCCTAGCTATGTAGGAGCCAAGATAGAGAGATAGCAGTTTTAAAGCCTGCCAGGGCTACAGAGTGAGTTTAAAACCAGCCTAGGCAATTTAAGGAGATGCTGTCTGAAAAAAGAAAAAGCTAGAAGAGGGACCTAGAGCATAGCTCAGTGGTAGGGCACCTAGAATATCTAAGGCCCTTGGTTCAATCCCTAGCATTGAACAACAATAAGTCAAATAAACAGAATAGATTACTTTTATGATAAACCATTACTTTCCATGGAAATGTAGTCTGACTTCTCTTTTGAGAAATGATTTGCCACAAAGGCCAGGTGTATTTGGAGCTGGTTTCTGAACAGAGGTGGGGGACACACTTAGAGACTCAGCACCTAATGGGGAAGAGAAGGCTTTATCAGAATCCCTAGGCGCACTGGGTTGCATGGGCCTGAGCGCCGGCATGCCGGCATGCCCCCAGGTGATGCTCTGGGTACGACTTTCAGAGAACTAGGACATACAGGAAGTATCTTCCTTTCGGCACAGAGGCAGGCAGTGTGAAGGTCTATGTGGGTATAGAGGTTTGGAAATAAAATTGAAAAAAGAGAGAGAGGAACATAGAGATGACGAGCAGATCGGGCAGAACAAAGGGAAAAGTCGCACTCCATCACAGATGCAAGTGGGGGAAGTTGCTAGGTGATGGATGAGGGAGAGAGGTGAGTTTCTACTGAAGGAAAACCCAGGTGAGAGGCAGGAGCGTGGAGCTGGAAATCTGCACGTTCCAGGAGGGAGAGGAGGTGGAAATCTTTTCATTAAGGAGTGGGGATCGGTGTGGTTGGTCCTGGTGGGGTGGGTGGGTGGTGGGTGGGCGTGGAAACAGGCTAGGGGAGTGGTTCCTCTGTTGAGCAAGGGGACAGCTGAGACTTGGCAGAGAGGGGTAATTTCAGGGCTGTGTGGTTTGGCTTGGGAGTGCAGCGCAATAGAATTGGGAGAAAGGGGGTGGAATTTAGATGCGCGACCTGCCCCGTAGCTTTCTCCCTCTCTGCATTTATCACATCACACCCAGCAAGACAGGCCCCCTCCTCCCGGCTCATTAGGAGATTTGATTCGGCTTGGCTCCTGCTGTCAGCAGCTGTCTGGGGCAAGATCTTTATGCTCCCTGCTCCCCAGCGCAGCCACCAGCCTCCAGCTTCCCAGCCAGCCGCAGAGCTCATTAGGAAAGTACCCTTTCCCTGGATTTTCAGCTACTTGGTGGCCTGAGAAGAGTTAATACCTACTCTTGGCTGGGGGGCAGAGCAGCTGCTGTGGGCTGGGGAGAGACTTCTCCCTGAGCTGCAGCCAAAGGAGCTGCAGGTTAGTGAGACCGAGGGAGGAAGGCAGGCGCAGGATGCATGCCAGGTCAGCTCTGCTTGGGGGCATCTCCTGCGTCCTGCCAATGAGGATGGGTGTGCAGACTGTGCCCGGGAGCTGAGCTGCCGCCTGCTGGGTGTAGGCTGCTTCAGTATTTACTGGATGTGACAAGCAGAGAGAAGAGCTTTTGGGGCCGCCTGCTGCCTGGCTCAAGTGGTGGGAGGTGTGTTGTACGTGCATGCTTATGTATACGTGTATGCATGGGTGAGCCTGTGTCCCTGCAAACATGCCTTCCACCTGCCAAGGATTTCACTGCTAAAAGAAAGATCTACTCTTTCCTTAGAGCTCCTTAACCAGAAGCATTTCTGACCATCCACTTGGTAAAGACCTGCAGGCCATGAAGACCGGTCAACGACAGTAAGTATTGGTTTTGCCTTTCTCCTTTTTTCTGGGACGTTGGAAAGCTGGCTGCAGTATACATATTTAATTAATCTGCCTCTTCATGCATATTGATTGCTTTCTCCCTGCTGAGCTTAATTTCTCTTCCCTTCTTTATAAATCTTTGCTTTTTTTTTTCTTATGCCCTCTCTCCACCTTGAATATCATCTTTTTCTATGCTGTCTGCTCCAGTCACTTGTGACTTGGTGCCCACTTTTAAGGATACATGCATTATTGGGGGGGGGGCGACACATCCATCTTTGAACTTCCCAGGCTCTGGGTAACCCCTTAGCTGTCCCTTATAAGTCAGTCTAGGGCTAAGTGGGATAAGAGACCTGAGGGTTCTGGATCCTGGAATAGACTAGGCAGCTGGGGCAGAGTGTCCAGCTGGTTCTGATTTGTGAGTCCAAAGCTGACCTCACTCAAGGGGTGACTTGGGAGGTGCTGGGGGGGGGTGGTTGGAGAGGAGACAACTGAATAGCACCAGCAAGCTAGTGTGGGCTGACAGCAGGAAAGGGAGGGAAGAGAGGCAGGCAGGGACAGAGCCAGTAGTCCCCTGCCCTAAACGACCTTGCCTGTGGTGTATATGGGTTGTGACCTCTGGTCTGCTCAGCTACAGAATAATGAAGGCCCCTGGCAAAATCTTCCCCCTCCCCTGGGGACTATTCTATAAACAAGAAGAAATGAGGCATAGGTGTCCCAGACATGCTTTCTGGAGACCCTGAGAGCTGTAAAGGGCTTTGATGACTTCACTTCTGGAAAGCAGGAGCAGTCCCAGTTAGGACAGTGATTAAGGAAATGTCCCCTGTTGGTAGAGAACACGACCCAGTGGGATGAGCCTTTACATAAAGCCTGGTTTTTGTTGTTGTTTTCTGTTTTCAGTGTTAATAAAGTCACCCTTCTCTTTTGCTAATGATATAATTATTCTGAAAGTGATTCATAAAAGTGTCTGTGAAATGTTCAGGGTAATACCAAAACCATTTAAATGGCTCAGTCACACAGGATTCTTATTTATCCAAATTAGGTTTCTTTTAAAATGGATTCTACGTTTGGTGGCAGGGTTCCCCAGGGGAACCTTTTATGGATAGGTAGGTAGCTCTTCCTATCAGCTCTCTTTTGTGGGAACAATGGTCTGAAACACTGCCAATGACACCCATGGGAAGGAGAGGCTACAAGCCAATCATCCTTCAGCCTCCATATCCCCTTCCCCCATCCCCAAATCTTCCCTGTTTTGGGTCAAGAATGGGCCAGGCTGAGGAAGGCTCACCCTTTAGGAGCTAGAGTGACTTGCATATTCATTTTTTTGGCCTGTGTCTGGGATCCCCGCCAAGGAGCATGCCCAGTGGTGAAGGTGTCTGGTGGCTTACCTCAAAGTCCCTTCAACCCCCTCCCTTTTCCAAAACTCTGGCTCATTCCCACCTGGGGCAGGTGTCCTTGGAGGGAGGTGGGAACCAGAGCAGCATCCAATCAGATTATTTTGGAGCAAGTGCTGACCTTTCCTCCCTGGTCTCTTCCGGGCTGGTCACTTGGGCATCGATCTAGTACGATAAAGAGAACAGTAATTTTTGGGTTGCAGGCCCATGCCTCCCTAAGGGTACATGTCCCAATTTTGGTTGATGGCCAGTGGTTGGGGAAGTAAGAACTTCTGACCAACAGTCAGCCATGTGAAGCCACTTGGCATTTGTTCCTGTCAGTCTTTGATCGGCTGCACTTGCTAAGAATGAACTGACATTTGTGGGGGCTGTGGAAAGTACTCAGATGGTGGAGAGCCGCTGGAAGGGTGTATCTTGCAGACAGATGTGAGGGGGTGAACCCTCTTACAGCAGACTCTTTGATTTTAGGTGAGAGGACGTGAGAGGGTAAATCCCTGAACCCAGCAGTCTTATTCCTACCCTGACGTCCCTGCAAACCAGCCCAAGGGGTAACCGTAAGCGGATGCCTGTATGGCTGCCTTACTGATGCCACGCAGGTAATGAATTGATGACCTGTCTTCCTGCCCCTGCCCTCTATTCTTTGCTCCGCCTTCTGGTCTCTCAGCTTTCCTGCTGTAAAGCTCTCCGTGGTCCTCTTGTGCTAGTTCTGCTGGACCTCCAGTGTGTGCACTGTGTTATTCTTGCCTTTGTGCTGCTTACAAAGTTATAGCCTTGCAAGTCAGACCTGCATCAGCCCCATGCCCTCCTGGTGATTTGGTAGAATCTCTTGGTGTTGACTTTTGGGGTAGGATAAGTGGCTGTGCATGAACTTGAACTTGTATGAAACTCTGTGAGTTACTGGGACAGGGGTTTGTAGAGAAAGATGAGGAAATGATATCTTTTCCTTTTTCCTTTTCTTCCTTTCTTCTTTCTCCCTCTCCTTCCTTCCTCCCTTCTGTCCTGGCTTGTTTGCTCTCTCCCTCCTTCCCTCCCTCCTTTCCTTTATCCTCTTAGCCTCTCTCTCCTGTGTCTGCTCCCATCATTTCCTACCTGGCTAGCGAGGTTGTGATTCACCTCTTGACTAGAAATAGAGAAAACCATTTTGTCTCAAGTAAATTTGCTTTTTGTGAACTATTTGAACACCTCAGAGTGGCCTTGGAGCAAGCAGTGCCCTTTAAACTAGCCTGTGCCAAACCTTGGTGCATAAAAGCTGGTGCGGATTTGTCTCTTTCTGAGAATCCTGTTTGTTGCTCTTGAGGTAGTGACCTGCCTGTTTTTATGATTGATGATCCTAAGGCACCCGAGTCAGCTGCAGGTTGGGGCCTGACCCCTGGTACAGCCCGAGCAGGACCTTTGCTTGAATTCACAGCAGTGATGATTCATAGGGCTTTTAATCAGTTGCTTGAACGGCCTGGTGTGGGGTACCCTGTGATTTGTAACAGTGAGTGGACACATAAGATGCTCTCTGTTTCAGGAGAGAGAATAGCTGTCGCAACCCTTTTGAAATGTCACAAAATAGACGGCAGCACAGTGCAGCCTGCCTGGGAGGAGAGGTGGGGCAGAGACCTGCAGGCAGATTTCCTGTGGGAGAAGATATTTCTGGAAACTTGGATGCTGTAGCTCCAAGGGGGCTCTGCAGAGATGTGCCGTGGAATACAAATGTCCGTCCCTGCCAAGTACAATACCATCTCAGCAGACAAATGTCAGATAAGATTTCTGTGAACAAAGACAATGAACAGGCCAGGGAATGGAAATCCATTTGAAGTTAATGGAAGTGAATGAATCAGATGACCCCTAACTCCCCTATCTAGTTTTAGGGTTTGTGCAAAAGAGGGAAAGGAAGACAGGCTAGAAAGACTAGTTTTTAGCATGCAAGGATGACCTGTTGTAGGGCCGTTTCCATGGTGATATCTACCAGGATGCATATGGTAATTCCTTTATCAAGTCAGACTGAAGGCCTGGTCTGGTTATACCAATTTTTTCCCTCCATTTACTTTTGCCCTCAGTGTGAGGAATTGTCACCGTTAAAGGTAAGAGGTTAGCAAACTTCTGTAGTCATGAGCCTGAGAGTCACTATTCTCAGCTCCTTCAGGCTGAGGGTATCTAACTTTGCCCTGGAAGTTGAAGGCATCTTTAGAAGGTCTGTGAACAAATGGTGGTATTCTGTTCCTGTCAAACCATGTATATCCACACCTTGTGGGACAGTAGTTTGCCAGTCCCTGGTGGAAGGTGAGTGAGGAGACACTGGTTCTCCTCTGTGGGTGGCAACCATCGTTCTTCCATCCCTGCTGGTCCACAGCCATTCCTGTAAAGACAGCCTGCCGGGACAGGATGAGCTGAGAGAAACTGTTTAGGAACTGATCCCCCTTGAAGCCCCACACTCTGTGCTCTGACCCTCTCTGTTGTGCTCCCCTGCATGAGTCACCCCTCTCCTCTGTGTGCTTCCTAGTTACGCGCTGCCGCCATCACCAACCCTGTCACTCTGTGGATTGTTACTTTGTAACTGCTGTGTTTCCACTCCCTATGGAGAATCCTAATTTAGAAGTCCCCCCAAGCTAATGACCTTCATTGCCTTACCATCAACTTGCCATGTCAGCTTTAAAAAGCTTTCATTCTTTAGGGGAAGGGCAGAAGAAGGGCCCCGCACCTATTATTACTATTTCTATAGTGAAATAAGGTGTGAGCACAACCCTTGTCTCTGTGCTTGCTGATGGATTCTTCAGGGGGCACCTGGGGTGGGCAGGGCAGCAGGTGCAGGGGCTTTTCCTGGAGCTGGCAGTTGTGGCATGGCACAACAGCCCCTTCCTTCTGCCCCCACCCACTGCAGGAACAAAGGCATGAGGACCCGACTGGGATGCCTGTCACACAAATCAGACTCCTGCAGTGACTTCACAGCTATTCTTCCTGACAAACCCAACCGAGCTCTCAAGTGAGTAGTAGGGCTTGCCTTGCATTCTTGGACACCCACACTCTGGGGTATCTTTGGGACCTTGTTCTCTAGCGAGTTGTCAACCAGATAAACCATAGTACCATAAATTCTGGTCTCTTGGCAGCTCTTTTTCTACCCCTGCATGTGAGTGATAAAAAGGGCACAGCTCAGGTGGGAAACCCCGTTCTCCTAAGAACCCATCCTGCCCATTATGCCTGAAGCCGTGGCTAGGGAAGAGCACTTCTTGATTCTACATACTTGTCAACCTGAGCTCTCAGTATGGAAATAAGCATCCAAAGTTACTCTAAAAATATGCTTAGATTTGGATCATCTGGATTCAGCACCTGCTCTGCACAGACACTGTATTCAATGATGTCACCTCGATTCACCCCTCCCTCACCTCTATAAGGGGCATCACTGTCCCCATTCCAAGAGGTGAAGACTTTGAGGTGACAGGAAGAGGTAGAATTGTGAGCTAAGCCTAATCTCCGAGATTAATCCCCCCCCCCCATCACCTTGGCATCTTGAAATTACATAGCTACAGACCTTTTTGTTCAGACCAAAAGTAATATATAGAATTCTGAATACCCACCCAGGGCGATTCTTTTTTCTGGTATTGGGGAAGCAAACCTAGAACCTCATTATGCCAAGTCAGCACTTTACCTCTAAGCTATAGCTCCATCCCCCACTTAGAGGTTTCCCCAGCTATTGCTTGAATATGAACCAGTTCACGCCTTTAGAATTGCAGGACTCCAAGGAGTCCTGGGCGAATGTGAGCCATGGCTGGGGGTGGGGGAGAAAGGCGATGTATCTGAAACACTCAGAGAGATGCTATTGCTTCCTAGGAGACTCTCTACAGAAGAAGCAACAAGGTGGGCAGATTCCTTTGATGTGCTTCTCTCTCATAAGTGTAAGTAGAATCACGTCGAATCAAATCATCCATGTGGCAAAAGATGGAGCGAATGCTTCCCAGGCTCAGGACCCAGAACTGGGATACCAGCCCTCCATGGTCCTGCACACAGCAAGGGGAGCAGATTGCTGAGAAAACTGATGTCTTAAAAGAAGTTAGGTTAGGCCTGTCTTTCCTGTTTTCTGTATTCAAACCATTGTCCCAAGATGCCCCAGGCTCTCAATCATTTTATTATGTTATCTTATATTATTAATCAGATCTGTGCTATCATTATTGATCTATCTTGGTTACTGGATACTTAGGTAGTCATGGTGGAGTTCCTGGTTTGTTTGTTTGTTTTTAGCAGATGCCATTAAAAGTGACTTTGCTTTTCTAGGTCTGGGAAAGGTAGCTCAGTGGTCAAGTACTTGCCTAGCATGTGTGAGGCTCTGGATTTAATCCTTTCCAATCCTTTTTTGGAAACAGGGTATCTTATAGCTTAGGCTGGCCTCAACTTTGCTATATAGCCAAGGATGGCCTTGAACTCAGGATTCTCCTGCTTCTACCTGCCACCTTCCAAGCACTGAGATCACAGGCATGTCTCACCGTGGCTGGCTGCTCAGCAATTTTGACCAGAGAGGATTCAGTTTAGGTGACTTGAGTGATGAGCTAACTGGAGGCAGAGGATCTTGGTTCCAGGCTCAGTCTCATAAGGGAAAATGACTCCCTTCCCCCAAGTCACTGGAGAGTGCTGACTGCTTAGTCAAATGAACACTGGGTGTATTTTAGCAATCCTTTGGATTGACAGGACCCCACTCCTGTCCCAGCTGCATGTGTCCCCCCTCCCTGGCTAGAACACCGCTCCGCTCTGCTTGCCTCCTCTTCAGTCTCCTCTGTGTTCAGCTGGCTGTGTCTTTTGTTCCCTGTAAAGGCAGGGAGGGTTGTGCACGTTGCAGTGTGCAGAGGGCAGTTTATCATTAGGCAAACTTTTTAGCTCTCAACATGAGCAAGTCGAAATTCCTTGGGCTCTGAAATCCCTGGGACATTAAGTGCATGGCAGTGGTAAAGCAGGGGCGGGAAGGAGAGAGCGGGTGTTCTGAGGAGACAGGAAGGTTGCAGACAGACATTCAGTGCTCCTCCTCAGTTTGTCACGGCAGCATGAGATCTGGGAGCAGAAGGGCTGCCTGCGTTTGGCTGTGTTGTTCCTACATTGGGGAATGCGTTTCTGGACAATTAAATTGAACGCTGGGGTTGGGATTCAGATCTGTGACCTCAATTGTTGACCTGGCTTGGTTACTGGATGCTGGGGTGGTCATGGTGGAGTCCCTTGATTTTTAGCAGATGCCATTAAAAGTGACTTGGCTTGTCCAGGTCTAGGAAGGTAGCTGAATGGTGAGGCTCCAGGCTCAACCCTCAGCTTTGCATCACCATCTCCTCCTCCACCACCACCACCACCACCACCACCACCACCACCACCACCATCATAAAATCAAGAAGTGATTTTGCTCTAAATTTGATGAAGTTACGTGCTCTGACTTTGCTTCTTGTTCTTAATAAACAAATTAAGAAATACTTTGTGTGTGGGGGGCAAGTATGCATTTGCGTGTGCCTGAGCCTGTGTACACATTTGTGCATGCGTATGGAGGCCAGAGGTTGCTGTATCTTCTTCTTTCACCCTCTACTTTGCTTATAATTTATTTATTTATTTATTTATTTATTTATAATTGATTTATTTATGTGTGTGTGTACATATGGGTGTGTGGGTGTGTAGGTGTGTAGGCATGTGGGGTCATTCCTGCCTCAGCGTACTTACTGAGGTTAGCAGATAACTTCTGGAAGTTGGTTCTCTGCTTCCACCATGAGGGGCTTAGGGATTGAATTTAGGTGTCAGGCTTGGTTGCAAATGTCCTTACCTGCTCAGCCAGTCTGCCAGCTATCTACATTATTATTGCTGTTGTTGTTGTTGTTGTTATTATTACTGAGACAGTCTTTCAGTACTGGAGCCTACCAGTCAGGCAGTATTAGCCAGTGAGATCCAGGAGCTGTCAGAGTCTTCTTTCCCAGGAGCACACCCTCACATTTACCATCACCCTTGTTTTTTTATGTGGGTGCTGGGGTCTGAGTCCAAGTCCTCAAGCCAGCACCCAAGCACTTTATTAACTGAGCCATCTCCCCAGCTGAACAAATACTTTTGAGTACATTTAAAAATAAGCGGCAATATCTAAGAGTAAGTGCACTTTATAAAACACTTGTGACTTTGGTATTCCATGGGATAGACTTAGGTGGGGAAGATAGCTCAGCGTGGGGTATGCAGCATACGCGACGCATAGCCGTGCTCAACAGCAAGTTTGCGGGGTGGATCTGCCAAGGTGGTGGCACACGTGTGATGGTATCTAGAATTAGGTAGTATTGCTTTTTTAAAAACGAGGTTATTGATTATTTTCTGGGAGTCGCGTTCTGTGGAAGAAGTGTCACTACCACGCTATGTCTTCTTTTCGGGCTGGCTTTGATTCAAGGTCATCCTCAAGTTCCATTTCTATTTCAGCCTCAGCTCAAGTCCCTCAGGTTGTTTCCTCATTCTGAAATGGGGTTAGAGATGCCTGCTTGCCCCCACCAGCAGACAGGGAACTAAACAAGTAATTGTCAGAACGGTGGCCTCTTTCTTCAAGATGTGATGTAATGATACCGTGGCTTTTTTTTTCTTTAAGATACATTTATTTATTAAACACAATACCTCAACAGTGAACTTTGTATCCAATTGTCGATATTAAGCCAGCTCGAGACCTATCTGGTTAAGGAATACTTTGGTTTCCAGGAACGCTGTGACGAGAATCCTGCTACCTGGTCACAGCTGGCACCAATTTGCTACTTTGCCAAAGTACTAAAAAAAAAAAAAGAAAAAAGAAAGAAAAGAAAAGAAAAATCTTTTTTTTAAATTCTTAATTCTTCTTGGAGTCCAAGGCTCTCTTTTTTTATTTCTGTTTAATATAGAAATAAAAAGCCAGCGATCTGAAAGTTCTTAGGAAGGAAAGGTATTTAGGGTCACTGGCGAAGAACTTCAAGCTCTTAGGCTTTGGATGTTTATTGTTCCTAAAAGCTGTGAAGTCATCCTTAAAAGGTGCTGACAACTTTCTAAAACTTTCTGAATTTGGGTTGGTATCGTGACTCAGTCAGGGCTGATTAAACTTCTCCAATGGGATTTCACACGTGCCTGTCCCCAACAGCACTAATGGGACAGGTGGAAGGCTTCCAATTAAGACATAATATCCTAAGGAGTAAGAATTCCTGCATGGCTGGGATCCAGAACAGTGGGGGTTAGTCTAGAACCCACTCCTCTGTCATTCTTCACACCGAGGTATCCGTCCTTCCCAGGCCGTTTATTTTGTGGAATCAGGTAATTATCCACTCCCACCCCACCCCACCTCCACCCCCACTCCCTTTTCAGCCTCTGGTGCACCTTTGCTTCCCTTGTTTTGATGTCTTTAGTTCTGATGTGCGCTTGTTCATCGTGCACACAGTCTGTGCAGCAGGAGGGTAGCACAGGACAAAGAGCCCATGGTCTATCTCTGATGGAGAATGAAGGTCTTTGACAACTCAGGTTCTCAGTGCTCACAATAAGGAAGGAAAAGAACCAGTGTTCTCATCTCAGGCCAGGTGGCTGTCGGAGACAAAGGCCTTGGCCCTCCAAGGCAAGGCGGGCAGCTAGCGGTTACAGGTGGCCTTGGGATTGCAAACAGAACCCTGACTTACAGTGCTGCCCTTAAATCCTGCTTCATCAGTGCCGGATGGTTTCCAGTAGGCAGGGACCAACCAGGCTCTTGGACATTTAAGTGAAGAATATGAGCTGATTGTGTGTGTGTGTGTGTGTGTGTGTGTGTGTGTGTGTGTGTGTGTGTGGTCTGTGTTCCATTTAACCCTGGAGATTGAGGTGGCCCTAATGGAAACCTTGGCTATTTAAGAAGTCAGAGTTCTCACCTGTCCAACAAAGGAGCTGGAACCGGATGTGTCAGAGGTTGAATTCAGTTCTTCCCTGGCCCCAGGGTGTTCTCTGGAGCAGACAGGGAGGCTGGGTGATAACCACTCACCTGTGGCAGGTGGTTTGACTAAGCACTGCCTATACGGTTACACAGTGTGCTTTTACCTGAACCGGTCCCAGCAATCAGAAGGGGGATCAACGTACCTATGTTCTTCTTCCTTTTGAGCACTGCACAGACTCAAATCTCAGGGGAAAAAGGCCACTTTACTATCTTCAAAACCTTAGAATTAAAAAAAAATGTGGGAGGAAAATACTTAGAGTAGTTTTATTTTTACCGTATTTGTTTACAGATGAGCACAGAGGAAAAGCGCTCACGGAGTCTGAGAGGTCATCACTTGCTAAGTGCTTTCCTTAAACCAACAAACACAACTGAAATGGGCATTACTGATGGCTTCATTAACTAGATGGGTTTCTAATACGTGCTAATTTGGAAGCTTTCCCCTGTTCATCCAATTATAGTTAGACTTGATATCTGAATTGTGCATGTAGTCAGCTCTGAAGGGGCATTCGAGTGTGTGTGAGTGTGTGTGTGTGTGTGTGTGTGTGTGTGTGTGTGTGGTGCATGTGTGTGCCGTGTGCTCGCATGTATGTGTGTGTGTATGTGCCTAGAAGTCTTTCTGCTCTGAAGCTAATACCTAACAGAACCAAACTTCCCAATTTGTGGGAGATCTACTCTGTCAGGCAACTTGAAGACAGGAAAAGAAAACAAGTGTGTTTACCTTTTGCTTTTATTTTTCATGAAGTTTAGGCATGTGCTTATTTGTCCTGCTTTTATAGAGGTATTTAGCCCTGAACTCTGCAGAAATATTCTCTTTCTGCTTCCCCCCTTTTCTTTCCTCCTTCCTTCCTTCCCTCCCTCTCTTCTTCCCTTCCCCTCCTCTCCTCTCCCTCTTCTCTTCCCTTCCCCCCTCCTCTCCCTCTTCTCTTCCCTTCCCCCCTCCTCTCCCTCTTCTCTTCCCTTCCCCCCTCCTCTCCCTCTCCTCTTCCCTTCCCCCTCCTCTCCGTCCCCTCTTCCCCTCCCTCCCTCTTCTCTGTCCCCACTAACTTTCTCTTTCGCATTCTCTCTTCTTCCTCCTCTTACTTTGCCTTGCTCCTGCATCTTTCCTTCCTTTCTCCCCCCCCCCCTTTTGACATAAAATTTGAGTTTTCAGTTATAAGTAAACCTACAGACTGCACGTTTTGTACCTGACCCCACCTGGACTGCCCAGCGCCTCCCTCTGGGGTTGATGAGGACGGCCATCTTGTTTAGTAGCTCGCATGGAATTTGATGGGGGGCTTCTAGTCATTGAGAGCCCTTTTACAGTAACAGCATTGCCTGTCTCTGTAAAACAAGACCAGTGGAGAAGCCTGTGGCGCATAAAACTTAGCCCCTCTCAGGGAAGGGTTGAGAAAGAAAAACACAAAATAAGTTAAGCTGTTTACACAGTTTCTACGTAAAAGACCCCAGACCAATGATCAGATAAAAACTAAATGATCAGCTCATGGGAACACTTGACATTGTTCATCGAGGCAATCTTTAGCCCTAGGGCACACAGGTAGGCTTCTACTTACTATACAACTCCCCCATACTGTTTAAGACAGAAAATTCTAGAGAAGTCTTATTCAAAGTGTGAACCAAGGCGTCTGCAGCAACACCTGCAGGAGCTTGTAAGAAATGAACATTTTTAGATCTTATCTCAGACCTGTGGAACCAGAATCCCTGAGGACTGGAGACTGGGGTATGGTTTTCCCACAAGTCTTGCAGAAATGGCGAGTCCCCTGGAAGCTTGAGAAACTGCTTTCCAGCACAAGCCTGCAAAGCAGGAAAGGACAGTGTCCTGGTGGGGTGGGTAGCCCAAGCTCTTTTATATAGTATGGAGGGCCTCTGGGCCACAGGCAGCAGCTGCCTGCAATGGTGTATCCGAATCACAGGTCCAATATGTGTGGTGTGAAGGATCCCATAGGTAGTCAAAAGAAAAGGAAGGAAGGAAGGAAGGAAGGAAGGAAGGAAGGAAGGAAGGAAGGAAGGAAGGAAGGAAGGAAGGAAAAGGGGCAGAGGCTGGGTTAGCTATGTGGAATGGAGGTGGGTGGGAAAGAAGCTTCTCAGCTCTTCTGTCAGCACCGATGTAAGCTTCTCTACCTTGGTGGGAGGAGCAGCACCCCTGTAAGCTTCCCTTGTACCTTGGGCAGCTGGGAGGAGAACCTGGGCAATGGGCAGCTCTTCAATACTCATAGAAGATCTGAAGAGAAGCAGCTGTGCAAGTTTCTAACCCCCCATCCTGTCCTTCATCAGCTCTGTGACCTCATGCCAATCACCCAATGTCAAGGAACCTCAGTTTTCTTCATCTGTGAAAGGGGAATAAAGGCTTGTATGGTGTAAGAATTCAATCCAAAAAAAAAAAAAAAAAAAAAAGAAAGAATTCAATCCGGTTGAGCTCCCCAAATGCTAAACGAGGTGACTGGTACATGGAAGGCCGGATAAAGGATAACTGTCTGATAATTTTTGCTATAACACATTGGCTTACTGAGAAAGTATGCATTTTGTGAGTCCCATGTGCCTGACCTAGTGTAAAGCTTACTGATCCTGTGGACAGCTTGAGGCAGCAGATGAGAGGGTTCCCAGTGTGACTTGATGTTTCTTCTTACTTAGTCCTCCCAAGCTTTTGGGATTCTCTCTTGTCTTCCTACCCACCTCACCTAATGGATGTGGGAGAACCCTGCTGGGGGTGGAGTTTTTACAAGCCTAGGGGATAAAATCTGGTATGTTCCCTGGTCTGAGGGTCTCAGCAGTATTCTTCCATATACTGCATCTGAGAAATAGTTTTTCATACTGAATATGGAGATCTTTTAGGCTATCGACTAGCATCTGTGAGGCTCTATAGTATTTTGTTGTTGTTTATTTTTGCTTTTTGAGACAGGGCTCCACTACATAGCCCAGGCCGTCCTCTAACTCACTCTGATCTTGAACTCGAGACTCTGTGTCCCGAATGCTGGCATTAAAGGCATGTGCAACCACCACCTGGCTTTATAGTACTTCTTTATTGGGGTAAGATCACTGGGGTAGCAGTTGTAAGCCCTGTATGGCCTTTCTTCTGCTTCTGTATCTTAGGAATAGGAAGCCTGATATACTGTCATCCTAACACACACACACACACACACACACACACACACACACACATGTGATATATACCAGTAGAGATCATTTAAGAAAACCAGTAATCATCACTGTGAGATTATAATTAGCATCACAATTGCTTGCCAGAAAATCTCATAGCTGGCAATAGTTTGTCCCCTAAGTAAAATCCATACATAAATCTTGATTAGCCACAGTAATTTACTTCAAAACCTTTGCCTCACAGATGACACAGAGGAAGATTCTGACCCTGATGTGATTCTCACTGCAAAATTCAAATCAGTGGCTTGGTTCCGAGTCAAACAGGATTTGCCTTCCCCAGTAGCTTATGCACTTTAGCTTGTATAAACACATTTCCCTGTTCCTAGCCTCGGCTTGACTTTGGATTCTATTCAATGGGCTATTTTCTCCCATTGATCAGGAATGCAAGAGGACACTGGTTTTTTGAGAGAGTGCTTTGGTAAACATAGTGTTTAAAAATATTTTTTTCTTGTTTGTTTTGTGTTTTCCCAAGCCTGGGAACTGATCGAGGCTCAAGTCCACCCTTGATGCCAGCTAAATTGGGACTGCTGGACCTTGAACTGTTACCTAAGCCACCCTCCCTGCTGTACCAGCTGCACTGCTCATTCATAGTGACCCAATTTCTCCCCTTATGTAAGCACCCTGCAGGAAAGAACCAGAGGGAGACAGCCAGCAGCCGCAGCATGTGCGGCCACGGCATGTTCTTGGAGGTCTGTGGCTGTTCGAAAGGACGCCAATATCCTGCCCACTGTTCCAGGAATTCTGAACACATGCCTGTCCCTTCCTGCTGCTGGCAAGGCACCAGTCTCACAAACTTTGTGCTGTTTCCAGAGCCTTGACTCCTGAGAGGGTTATTCAAAGAAAGCCCAAGTGAAATGCTAATAAAATCACTAGAAGAGGGCCCTCACCTCTCTCCTCCCCCTCTCCTGTTTTTCTGAACTGTTCACTATCTGTCCACTGCTTTTAATTGGCCAGGACTGCATTTAGCATCATACGTTCAGTTCTGGATCACGACTCCCTTAGAACATGGGAGTAATAGTCACCAACAAGCACCAGGCATTCCTGCTTGTACGTCAGGCTCTGCCTGTCACTTGTATGTGTAAACCCATTGCAGTCCCCTTAACCTTGTGGAGGAGGAGCTGCCAGCCACGAGAACCAAAGAACAGAGAGATCATACTTCTACACACTAGCTCATGCCAACTACTGTGTGTCAGAGCCAGGGCACAATAGCTTCAGGGGTTGGAGACACATTGCCCAATGTGTGGGAGCTCAGGAATAAGGTTCTAGAGTGGAGTTCTGGATCAGAGCTCCAGTCTTCCCCAGCTAGTGTGCTGAGGACACAGGCCTCTAGCTAACGCACACATGGCCACCCCTAGAGATAACAGCAGATGCCACTGAGCTGTTTAGTGATAAATCAACACTCTGCATTTGGAACCAACTATGGTTTGTGGACAAACAGAAGGCAGGGAGGAGGGTCCTGCGGAGGGAAAGTGAATGGTGGAAGAACAGGGCAGGATAACAGTAAAAGACAAGAAACAGGGCCGGGGTGGGGAAAGGTGCGGAGGAACCCATGCAAAACTTGCTGGGAGCCAGGATGGGGAGAAAAGATGTGAATGAGAAGGAAAACACGTCACTGCTCCTGTCCCCAGTAATTCACTTGCTGGGTCACATCAGCAAGATTGTGGACCAGGCCTGGAGCAAGTGGTCCATCCTGAGGCTGCTGCTGCCCCCTCCTGCCATCTGCGACAGGCAGGAAGAGGCAGGGCTCCTGAAGCAGTGGTGCTCCCTGCAACCCCCAGAACTCTCCCATCCCCATCCTCACTTCTGTTGTTCCAGGGTGGAACTTCTCTTTGCTCAGTGACCCTCCATGGTCTGCCTGAAGTGACACCTGCTCTGAGAGTATAAAAAAGGGTAGGGGGAGGAGGCTGTGGCTGAGAGCAATTGGCTAGAGAAAGTGGGTGAGTTGAGAGGGACTGAGGGCAGGTGCATTTCGCAGGCCTTTGTGATGGCTGCCATCTTGGCTGTAATCTGTTCTTGTTGCTTCTCAGGTCCAGACACCAGGAGAGTTCATGGCAACAGGGCTGTTCTTTCTCTTTTCCTGGCTCCTCAAACTCTCTCTCTGCTCACTCCAAAGTGGTGTGAATGCCTGGGTTTAGTCCTTGGGTTAGTCCTTGCTCCCCTGATCCCATCCTGAACTGCAAGCAACCAATTGATTTGATGCCTGGGACAGCACAGTGTATTGCTAAGGGTATGTGTAGTCCCTGACTAAAGGCTGGGAAGGAACAATAGGATGTTGAGAAGGACAAGTTAGCTCTCTCTCAATGAAAGAACCACTAGTGGTAGGCTGACTGCCAGGGTTGCAGGAAGGAAAGAATTTAGTTAGATTCCAGGCTCTTGGAGATTCCTAATAGCCTCAGTTCTCACCGTAGGAAAGGTGATGGGAGGTGTCCTCCAGCTGGACAACCCCCAAGTCTGTGAGCCACATGGCACCTTTACAGGGCTGTGGCTTACATATGCTCAGTGTGTTTGCCTGACTGGGGTTACCATTTGTCCCCACTTTGAAGAAAGTGGTCACTGGAGAGAGGAAGGTCGTGCTCTGATGTCACCCAGATGTGTAGGCAAATCTACTTTGCTCCTGTTACTGGCTTGGTGACCACAGGCAATTCTACACTCAGATCTCACATTCCTTTTGTAAATGAAACCTAAGGGCTGGCACTATTGACTGCTCATAGTGAGTACCAGGCATTTTTGGATAGATTGCTTCATTTGATCCATGCAGCGCAGTGAGTTCTGGCGTGGTCTCCATTTCCTGGGTAAGATTTCCATCTTGGGCTTCAAGATGTTAGGGTACTTTCCCAAGGTCATATGAGATGAGTCCATCTCTCTCTCTCTCTCTCTCTCTCTCTCTCTCTCTCTCTCTCTCTCCCTCTCCCTCTCCCTCTCCCTCTCCCTCCCTCTCCCTCTCCCTCTCCCTCTCCCTCTCCCTCCCTCTCCCTCTCCCTCTCCCTCTCCCTCCCTCTCCCTCTCTATCCCCCCCCTGTGTGTGTGTATACATACATGTGCAGATGCACAAGCACATGTATGCAAATGCAGCTGGAGGTCAGGTGTCTTATGTCAGGAGCCACCCACCTTGTTTTTTTGAAACAGAGTCTCTCACTGACACAGGCTGAGCTGGCTGGCCTGCTTTTTGTTTTGTTTTACGCAGATTCTGAGGACCTGAACTCAGGTTCTCATGCTTGTGCAGTGAGCACTTATTGACAGAGCCATCTCTCTAGCTCCTGAGCCTTTTCTTAATCACATTGATGTCATGGTGCATCGGGCTATAAAGTTAAGATGACAATGGCCTGGAGTAAGTCCTCTGTGTGTGGCAGTGATGGTGTTGAGGGGAAGGAAGGAGGAGGTAGGATGTCTGATGAGGGCAGGTCGAAGTACACAACAGAGCCATAACTCTACTTGGAAAAGGTCTTCAAATCTATTCTGTCCTTCTACCGTGAGGATCATGAGATCAGTAAGGCGGAATGTGTTGTGTAAGGTCATACATAAGTGCGGGCTTGGCTGTGCTGGAATTGGTGTTCTCGAGTGAGGCCTATGCTGCTTCCACTTGTGGGAAGGCTTGGCTATCGTTGGCAGGCTGCCACGCACATCCCTCTGGGTTTCCTTCAGTTTCTTGCAGGGTAATTCCTCAAACTCTGAGGCCACGCCCATCTTTGTGTCTATGCGTTGTTCTTCAACTAGATACTTCTCCACCTCAGTGGCTTTCTTCATCTGTTGCTCCATCCCACTGGCTACTGCTGTCACTCACAGACAGGGAATCCACAGGCTTCCTCATGGCTCCCTGTCTTGCCTTGCGTGGAGCTCCTTCCTCTTGTTCCACCTTAGCAGCTCTTAGGCCCCAGGTCCTACAGGTCTGGAGATGAGCCCACCAACACATATGCTAGTGTTGACATTTTCCTTATTTTAGATTTACTTATCTTATGCATATGAATGTCTCGCCTTCATGTATGTATGTTCACTACACGTGTGTCCCGTGCCCCAAGAGGTGCGAAGAGGGAGTTTGACCTACAGAACTGGAGTTACAGATGGCTGTGAGCCACCTTGTAGGCGATGGGACTCAAACCTATGTCCTCCGCGAGAGCAACAAGTACTCTAAACAGCGAAGTCACCTTTGCAGCCCCCTAGTGTTTGCTGCTTAACGTGGCTTTCCTGCCACTAACGGATCACCGGACCAAGGCAAGTCATTTACTTTCCCTACGATTTGTTTTTCCCTCTTCTCAAATGGTGAAACCATCAAGATCTGTTCTACGGATCTGCCATGAGGTTCAGAAAGCACTTGGTGTGGCCAAAGTAAGTGCTCAGTAAATGCTTGTGGACAGTGTTTCAAGGCGTGTATTCTAACTTCAGCATTGTTTTAAAACTCCTTCTGTTCGTCTGCCTTTCTTTGCTCTGACTTCCAATTCCCAAATTGCTGCTCTCTAGGGTCAAGGACTCTTTGAAGGATGACTATATCCCCAAATCAGAAATTTCTGTTCCCTTCTTCGGGCTTGGAAGCTCTCTCCAGGAATCAAAGACTAAGCTATCACGATCGCTTTCTGTTCCCTGCTGCACCAAGGTTCACTTGCCCCACGGTAGCTGGCTGCTCTGGCTCTTTGTGACCCTCCCAGGTGTCTCCCCTGTAGCACATGGGGCCCCTTCTCATGACACGATCCATTATTTTATATCATTCCTTCGTGCTCATCACATTAGACTGGCTGGAAATTGAGGCTTCTTTGTGCTGTAGCTCAGAACCTAGTTCTTGAGAGTAGCCTCATTTCCAGCAACCTCACCCCAAATGAGTAAAGGTCAAGGCTGTCCAATTGCATGTATCTCAAATCGGTCCCTCCGCTGACTGATTCTGTCTTCATCTCCGTTTTGAGTACTTCGTCCTTAAGGAAGGCTGGCCCTGCCATTCCCTCTCGGTCCCTCTCTAAACCCTGCCTTCCCCAACGCTAGCTTTGTGCTCCTGACGTCACCTGCTCTTTTCCTTCTTATGAACACTGCTCTAAAGAGCTTGCCATGGAGTCACGTGGCTCTGGTAAGGCAGCTTGCACACCAGCTATGCAGCGGGCCATTTATTCAACTTCTCTAAGCTTTAGTTCCTTTCTCTGTGCTCTCCCTTCCCCTTCTCCCCACCCCTCCTCCTTTTTCCTCTCTCCCTCTCATCTCATCAGGCTGGTCTCGAACTCACCCTGCCTCCATCTCTCCTGTGCTGGGGTTATGGAATTACAGACTTGTACCATAACATCCAGTTTTATGTGCCGCTGGAGATCGGAACCCAGGCTTCATGCACAGAAGACTAGCACTCTACCTACTGAGGCAAACCACCGGCCCCTTTAGTATCTTCCTGTGGGAAATGTGGGCTGCTATCTATTACCGATCAACATTGTTGTGAGAATTGATTCAGCTGGGGTTTTGTAAAATCCTGAACAAAAAGCCTGAGACGCAGTAAATAGAGTTCTGTGACCCAACTCCTACATGAATGAAAATGAGCCCATCACCTCCCTCAACCACCACTGGAGAGAACTCCTCCCCACCCTACACGAGGCTCCCCTGCACTGTCCCACAGTTGTCCCTCTTTCTCTCCATCGGAACTGTGTGCTCAGATCACCTCTCTGCTTTCCTGCCAAGCCTTTCTTTAATTCCTCTTACTCAACGAGTCTTTTCTGACACATCAACATTTAAATGTATGGAAAGCATCCTGAACAAGAACAGAAATGTCTCTGATTTCAGAGCTGTGCTGTCTACTCTTCATTAACTTTTTTTTTTTTTTTTTGTCAAATCTTTTTCGAGAGACACCTGCATGGACACTTCCTTCCTACTTCCTCTTCTCTGTCCTCTTGTATCTACCGATGAGCAGCCAGGGCTGCTCACACCTGAGACATTGTTCAGACCAATAGTTTCGGCCTCTACATCCAGAGGCCCTGCGCAGTCTCAGCCCAGGCTGACCTCTGAGCTCTAGGAGGCGGGCAGACAGCGGCACTTCCTCCTTCCTGCAGAGTTCTCTCTTCCGGCCTTTTGTAGGGCTGAGCACCCACTTCCATCGCTCTGGGACTTTCACAGGTGTCTCTGTGTATGCCTGTCTGAAAGGGAGGCCCAAGCTAGTTTGATCTCATTAACTACAGATCTTTCTAAAGCGTTTCACATTATGCTGAGTGCTTTAAACTTCTCACCTCTGTACATGTGGCTCTCCCTGACTTCTCCATCACCTCCTTCCTTTTTTCTTCTCCATTACTTCCCCCAGCAGTTGAGGAGCTTCTCCCTGCAGGTCTTTGTTCCCTCTTCAGACTTAGTTCAGGGGATTCAGGGTTCCTTCAGAGCACCTTGTCCTTCCCTGTCGTCTAACTTACCCACCACATCATAATCATCCTGAACATGTTTTCTTCCTTTGCTCTGCCTACTTTTGTTGGTATATTGGTTAGTGTTCTTATCGCTATGACAAAGTATCTGGCAAAAGTGTCTTTAGGAAGGGTCTCTGGGCTTATGGTTGGAGGGCGTAGCCTAGCGATGCAGGGAAGTCATAGTGTCAGAGGTGTGAGGTGTCCAGTCATATTGCGTCCACATTCCGGATACAAAAAGAAATGTGTTGGTGCTCAGCCCACGGTGTGTATAATACATCATTGTGTCTGTTCTCTGCACCTGTTGGAACGACTAACAGGATGAGTGCATAAATCAATAAAGATGGAGTTGTTATTTCAGTTAATAACCCTTAATCTCTAATACAGTGTGTTGTCAGCTATGAGGTCAGGCAAGTTCTTTCTCAGCTTCCATATCTTCTCTGTAAGCTGGGGAGAAGAAGAGCCACATCAGGGTGTACAGAGTAGATATAAGCTCTTCTAATCTCCACCAAAACCTACGAAAGCTGGGATCTAGGAGAAGAGAGATAAGGTCTGTGCCCTGGAGAGCTGGGACCATATAGCCTTTCCGTAAAGAGCGGCTTACTAATACAGTAGAGGGAAGCAGAAATGTAATATTCTTTATCTGCGACTCTGTTTATTCTTCAAGCATCTGTTTCTGTTTAGAGGGAAACAAAACAGTGAATTTGAATTCTCCCTTTTAAGGACTTTAATTCCCTCTAGCTTAAAAACCGGCAGAGCTCGTCTGAGTCACTTCCCAGGTCTTCTAGACCAGTGGTTCTCAACCTGTGGGTCATGACCCCTTAGAGGTAAACTGACCCTTTATAGGGGTTGCCTAAGACCACCAGAAAACAGCTATTTACTTACACTTCATAACAGTAGCAAGATTACAGTTATGAAGTGTTGGGAATTGGTTCTAATGTTTTGTCTTAATTCGGCCCCCAAAAGGCAATCTGTGTATCCAAACGCTGAAGGTCTTTGTCTCCAATTGGTTTTTGATTGATCAATAAAGAGTCAATGGCCAATGGCTGGGCAGGATGAAAGAGGCAAGACTGTTAGGTTCCTGGGGGAAGAAAGGAGGAGGAGAGATCCAGCATGAGAAGGGATAGGATGGATCACACCAGGAGGGAACAGGAGGGAGTAATGGCTGAAGTGTAAGGACAAGAAGGAATGCAGCCCCCAGAAGGGCTGCCCAGAAGTGTCTTGGCCAGCAAAGATGGGGAGTCACCAGAAGGAGCAAGGACAACAAAGATAAAATATAGATTTAGGAGGCGTTAAGTCAAGAATCCTGGAAGGGAGTTTTAGAAATGCCCAGCCATTGAGCTAGTCAAGATATATCAAGTTTAAGCTGATGTGTTTGTCTTTCATTCAAATCCAGAGAGCTCTTGGGCAGATGTGCACATGTGATCCACGAGTAGCCAAAGCGGTTTAATTCACCACAACAGATGGCGCCCAACAATGAAGTAGCAACAAAAATAATTTTTGGTTGGGGCTCCCCACAGCATGAGGATGGGTATTTAAGAGTGGCAGCATTAGGAAGGCTGAGAACCACTGGTCTAGGTAAATGCACAGTTTGAGGGTCGTTCATGCTTTCCAACCCTCTCCCTGCTGCAATGGAAAGTGTGTGAAGATGAGGCAAGAACCACATGACCTCGTCTATCCATAGCACCTAAGAGTAGATCTTGTTGAGGTTTAGAGTGGCCACTTGGGGCTGTGGAGAATGGGGAGGGAAGGTGAGAGAGAGGGACCTGGAAAGGTTGTTCATAAGGTCTAGTTAGAAAGGAGAGAGAAGGTCTGGGGTATACAGGAGGGTGACTACATATTGTATAACAGTGTATCGTACAAGCCAGACATGATGGCTCACACCTGTACTCCCAGCACTTAGGAAGCTGAGGCAGGAGGATTGCTATGACTTTGAAGCTAATATGGGGACATAGTTGGTTCCAAGTCAGCCTGGGCTAAAAAGTTAGACTCTGGCTCTAAACCAAACCAAACCAAATGTGTCATACATTTCTAAAAGTTAAAAGCATTTTGAAAAATTTTAACACCGAGAAAGGGTGTTTAAATGTTTGATTTAAATATTACACAATGTCTAGAACATATATTATCTCACTATCATGTATGATTTCTATGTTTGTATAAATCAGTTAAAATAATTTTATTATAAAGAATAATCACTGCGGAGAAACAGGAGGGATATGGGGAGACTCCATGGTCCTTGGGTTTCCCTGCGTCTGCTGTAGGTCGCTGCTCAGAGTCCTCTCTCTTGCTGACCCAGCCTCTTCTGGGGCTTTTGTCTTTCCATCTAACCTCTGCTGGTAGCTTCCACTGTGGAGGATTATCTGCAAGCAGTGACTGTCTCCTGGCATGCATGCTTGTAAGCAAATCTGAGGTTCTCCAGAGCATGTAGACCTCCGTGGGGATCTTTGAGGGCATAGAATGTGGGAGGGTCCCAAAGAAAGAGTCCCCAGGGTGTTACTGGGCCGTCATTTTATGATTTGCCCTCTGATCTATCTCATCCAAGGTTTCCCTGTAGCCTGTGCCATAGGCAGCATCTTGAACAGAACCGTGTAGACCGGTAGTCTGAAATCCATAGCAGATGGAGTAACTCTCAGGCCTGCACCCTGCGGCTCATTATTCGTCACTTGGATTCCTAACTTGCAGTGTTTCTGCTGGTTTTTTCCCTAGGGGTTTGACCTGTGTAGGAGTGGGCATGGGAGGTACCTGGAGCATCCCTCTTTCTCTTGAACCTAGATCTTACTGGTCTCTTCTTCCTCCCCTGGCACAGGAAGGTTTTGATTTCCATTCTGCCCAGTGGGAAGGAGCCTTACATGATATTCTGATTTCTCCATACTGGATACATCCTAGGCCTTGCCTGTGGTGCTGTGACTTAAGCCACTCACCCAATGCAGTGAACAGCAATGTCCCTTTCATGCAGATGTCCCTTGCCAGGATGGAATGATAAATCACACAACCACCGTACTAGTCTCTTTAAAACAGCCCTCCTCCCCAAAGCCTACATCTCTGGGAGCCCCATGAAAATGCTCTCATTGGGCTGGAGAGAGGGCTCAGCAGTTAGGAGCACTGGCTGTTCTTCCAAAGGACCTCTGCAATTCTCAGCACACACATGGCAGCTGACAACTGTCTATAATTCCAGTTCCTTACACAGACATACATGCCGGCAGACACCAATGTACATAAAATAAAGATAAGTAATAAATTATTTAAAATAAAAGAAAATGCTTTTCTTTCTCAAGTCCTTGGCTCTTTCCATAAAACGTTGTAGCTTGTAGGATTGTTGTTCTAGTGTAGACATTGAAAAACCGACTTCGGGGGCTGGGGAGGTGACTCAGCAGTTAAGAGCACTGAGTTCCTGAGGTCCTGAGTTCAATTCCCAGCAACCACATGGTGGCTCACAACCATCTGTAATGGGATCTGATGCCCTCTTCTAGTGTGTCTGAAGTCAGCTACAATGTACTCATATAAATAAAATAAATCTTTAAAACAAAATGTCTACTTTGGGTAACGTGTGATGGAGACCCCAGCACTCAGGAGGCACAGGAGAATGGCAAATTGGAGGAAAGCCTAGGTTACAATATGGTTAGATGCTCTAAATAAATAAATATAAATAAACAAAAGAAAGAAATATGTAAAATGATATTTTTTTATCAGGAGAAATAAAAACATTTTAGAAGAAACATTTTTAGGGCCAGTAAGATGGCTCAGTGGGTAAAGGCATTTGCCGTGTAAACCTAATCACCTGAGTCCAAGTCCCAGAACCCACATAAAAGTGCCTGGAGATAACTGACTCCACAAAGTTGTCCTCTGATGACCACATGACACATTACACATTTCTCTCCACACACATGATACAAATACAGACAGTGATGATGATGATGATAATAATAATAATAAATACATTAAAAAATAAATATTTAAAATCGCGTGTCCCACCAATGCACTGAGTTGTCTTGGCTAGGGACCTCCTGGCATATATCAGTGGTTATCAGGTGTCCAGGTCATTGATGACATGGAATTAAAAAGTGCTGGGGCCTGGGAGATGGCTTAGTAGGTAAGAGAGCTTTCTTTGCAATGATGATGGCCTGAGTTCGAATTCCAACCCTCATGTTCCAGGCTGGGCATGACTGCACATGCCTGTAACCTCAGCATTGGTAGGGAGAGACAGTTGATTCCTGAGAGCTTGCTGGCCTTAGGAATCAACTTACATGAAACAAGAGTCAGCTTCAGTGGGAGACCCTCTCTTAAGACAACAATGTGTACAGTATCTTGTTCTGGCCCCAGCTTGGCCATTCATAGGTGTATACAGCTGCACACTCAGGTGTATGCAGCACACACACACAGACACACACACCCACACACACGCTGACACACACACACAGGGAAGAAGGTTACAAGTTTGAGCCCTGCTTGGGCTATGGATTGACATTAGGCCAGCAACAAACTACAAGGGGGAGAGATGGGGACACACCTCAGTGGTAAAGCACTTGCATGGTATACCGGAGGGTTTGGGTTCAGTGCCCAGACCCAAAAATGGTAACATTTTATCCTTACATGAATTTCACAAAAGAAATAAAAACGGTCATTGAGTCATGTTTTAACCATGTTGGCACCTTATTCTAGGGTGCTCTTCCTTTTGAGGACCCTTTCCAGAAGGGCATCATTGTTAACCCAGCAGAAGGGACTGCTTCCAGAGTTAAGACAGTTAATTAAAAACTTTTTCAAATAAAAGCAACTACTGGAAATCTAGGCTATAAATAGCTGTTATTTCCTCCCGACCCAATGTGGTGACTCGCCTTCTACGTGTGGCCTGGAAGCGCTGCTTGGCAGTACATATGACATTGATTAATAAGAGGAAAGATTGGATTAGCCATTAGATAAATTGGCAGGAAAGTTATGATCAACCTCGATTAAAGCATTCGACCTGGGTCAGTGAGATGATTTAGCAAATAAATACAACTGTTACAAAGCTTGATGACCTGAAGGTCGTCTCCAGGACCCACACACACACATGGTGCTGTTGTTGTTGTTGTTGTTGTTGTTGTTGTTGTTGTTGGTGGTGGTGGTGGTGGTGGTGGTGGTGGTGATGGTGGTGTGTGTGTGTGTGTGTGTGTGTGTGTGTGTGTGTGTGTGTGTTCATATTGGGCCAGAAAAACGGCTCAGCAGGTAAAAAGTGTTTGCCACCAAGGCTGACCACAAGTCCTTTGACTTCCATGCTCCTGAAAGTTGTCCTTTGACCCACACACACACACACACACACACAGAGAGAGAGAGAGAGAGAGAGAGAGAGAGAGAGAGAGAGAGAGAGAGAGACAGACACACAGACACACAGACACACACACAAATAAATGTAATTTTAATAACTTTTTTTAAAAATCCAATTTGGTAAGCAAATTTCAAAGTAAAAAATGAATAGATTAAAACACCAAATACATGCCCTCCAAAGTTTTCTAAATGAGACGGAGAACACTATTCATGCAGCAGAAGCAGTACAGACTGGATTTCTGTTGGATAGTTCTCTCATGGTGGTAAAGGGTTGGCCCTGACACATTCATGTTCCTGTCCATGACTTATGACTGCATGAGTCTTCTCTCTGGTGTGGACTCAGCTTAGAGTATGGAATGTATAGTGCCGATTACCTTGGCTTACCAGCAGACTGGAGTTCAGCCAACTCCCTATTAGTGGAAGGGCAGTAAACTCTGAGGGTTTAATCAGAAGTGACCACTGTTGTCACTATGGGACTTAAACACTTCTCCCTGATACTGCATGCTGACCCATGGATAAGAAGCATAGCTTGCTCCTAGGGTGGCTGTGTGTCATTAGGGGGTGTGAAGGAGCAACAAACAGCTTGGCTAGTGAGGATGCTGGCAAACACATTGTGTCTCCTTCATCTGCAATCTTTGGTCTTAAACTTCTTCCTATCTGTCTTTTCTCCCACCTCTTTCTGTATCCATAGATGGGGTGGCAGCCTTCCGTGCCTTCCTGAAGACAGAATTCAGCGAGGAGAACCTGGAGTTCTGGCTGGCCTGCGAGGAGTTCAAGAAGACCAGGTCGACTGCAAAGCTAGTCACCAAGGCCCACAGGATCTTTGAGGAGTTTGTGGATGTGCAGGCTCCACGGGAGGTGAGTTTGTCATGACAGCTGTCTGCTGAGGTCTTGGGGTGCAGTTGAGCCATGCCCTGGGATTTCCTCTTATTCCAATGGGCCTCCTAACCCTGGTGAGTGGGATCCTGATGAGAAAGGCGTAGCTTTTAAGGAGGGGAAGCCCAGAGTTTGCACAAAAGGCCCTACATTAGGAGTGTTTTTGATGTCTGCCTGACACGTGTTACCCAGGATGTGATTTTGCCCCAGTGATTTTGCAAGAGTAAGTGCCATGGAGCGCATGTCTGTTTTTCCTATTAAAGGCGGCACCGGGACCTCTGAGATGACTCACTGGGTAAGAGGCACCTGCTGCCAAGTCCCATGACCTGAATTTGATCCCTGGGACCCACATGGTGCAGGGAGAGATCTGACTCCTGAAAATTGCCCTCTGACCCCCCCTCCACTAAACAAATGAACAAACATGCAATAAACAGCTTTTAAGGATAGCAGAGGTTAACGGAATAAGTACCCTCTTTTAAAGGATTTGTCTGCAGCCTCAGTTCTGCCACGATGAGGGACCATCCTCAATTTGTTTATACACTCTGAGCCTTACTTTCCCCAGTATAAGAGAGGATAATGTCACTCACCTTTCTAGGCTACTCTGTCAGAGATAAGGCACCTCCTGAGTATTTATCATTGCTCATTAATGAATGTTTATAGTCACTTGCATTACTGATTAGAATTATGTATGGCTGTTCTGAATTTTAATACAGCATGTCCCCTGGGAGGGTTTCATTGGACAGCTTGCTCTCTGTATTTAGGCAGCTTTGACTTGGGTGTAAGGTCTTTACCAGTTGGGTAGAGTGCTATTAGCCCCTACTAGTGACATAGAGAGAGATGTACATTTACCAGGGTCTGTCTGTATTAGGCATCTGTTGGCCTTGGTAGTTAAGAAAGAACAAGAGAGAACATTTAGGGGACCTTCATTAACAACTGGCTTGAGACTCACATTAGTCTGGAATCAATATTCTTTATTAGAGTTCCTTGATTTGAAGATTCTTGCCATGGTTCTCTTACCTACTCCTCCTTTTTTAGACAAGCTTTGTATTTTCTCTCTCTCCTTCTCCTTCTCTCTGTCTGTCTCTCTTCTCTCCTCTGTCTTTCCTCTCTCCCTCTCTTTTCTTTTCCCTCCCTCCTTCCTTCCCTCCTCTTCCTCTTTCTCCCTCTCCTCCTCCTCCTCCTCCTCCTCCCCCCCCCTTCTTCTTCTTTGAAACATGGTCTCTTTACATAACTCTGCCTTTCTTGAACTCACTATGTAGACCAGACTGTCCTTGAACTTACAGAGACCCAGTTGCCTCTGCCTCTTGAGTGCCAGGATTACGGTGTGTGCCACCAAAGCCAGCCAGTCTCTCATTTCTTCCCTTACCTTATTTACAACATGAAACTAAGCCTATCTGGACTTCAGCCTCCACAGCATTTCTTCTGGAATCCCAAGGAATAAACCCCATGAAAGCAGTTTGAGAAGCATTAGTGAACCTGAAGCATGAGGTGCTGCCGTTTATGGGCTCACTGCCCAGCAGGTGCCTTGGCCTCTGAGGGCCTGTGACCTTGCTCTCTGTTTGTTCTCCAGGTGAATATTGATTTCCAGACCCGAGAGGCCACGAGGAAGAACATGCAGGAGCCATCCCTGACCTGTTTTGATCAAGCTCAGGGAAAAGTCCACAGCCTCATGGAGAAAGACTCTTACCCTAGGTTCCTGAGGTCCAAAATGTACTTAGATCTGCTGTCCCAAAGCCAGAGGAGGCTCAGCTAGACCTCAGATGGGGACTCTTGGAAGTCACTGGCTTTCCTTTCCCCTTGCTGCCAAAACCATATTCTAATGTGAAACGTCATAGATGTCCAAAGGCACTGATGTTTGGGGTGGAAGGCTGGGGGGTGACAAGGGAATGAAAGGCTTTTCCAAAGTATGACCCAGCTACTGGAGCCGGGACTCTCTTCCTTCTACCCAGATTTGTGTTTTGGTTAGAGGCAGCACCGCTGCTATCACCCTTCTCTGGGTGGGTCAGTAACTGGCCCTTCATAATGCCTTCGGTCATCTCCACTGAGAAGGCAGATTCACTGTGCCGGGCTAATTTGTAAATAACGCAAATGCAGTTCCCATCACGCCCACACCACACCCTCTTCAGTAGGATTCCTGACCTTCCCCTTGTCCTTTACCCAAGGGAAGAGTAGATAGCTGCCTCAGGTTCTCAGTTATGATGCTCTGTCACAACTCAGTGGCCCTACCTGAATACTTGGACCTCAGAGTTTAGAAGAGAGGTCTCTGGAATTCTAGCTCCCTAGCACTGTGGACGGGTGACCTCTGACAAGGACATATTCCCTGGAGTTGGCTGTGTCTTCCATTTCCACGAGATCAATACGGGAGTCTGAGGTCCCTTTTTAGTCTAAGGAATTCACTGAACTTCCTTACACTTGCAATTCCAGAAAGGGTCTTGGGAGATTTCTTCCATGGCTTCTGAGCAGAGCTGTCCTTTTGAAAGATAGAGTTTGTGAATCTTCTATTAAGAACTTTTCTAGAAGCTGAGTGACCAGGGAATGTAGCATCAGTAGACTTTTGTGCAATGAGGCTCCATGTAACCTGTCTGTTGTCTAATGTATTCGTGCCCTCACCTCCCCATGGCATCACATAGCACTGATTTCTTAGGATGAAAGACGGCTTGGCAAAGGGAGGTAAATTCCCACAGCATGACAGCTTTCCTAGTGCCTGATGCTTTCCCTGTCTCTCCACCTCCTTCTTCCATGCAGGCCATGTAACTATGATGGGGGAGACTGGGAACCTAGGCTGAAACTCTCATTGCAGCTTGCCTCCTGGACATACTTTCTTAGAAAGAGTCCACTTTTGACTGTTGAGAAATATTTGCCTTCTTGGTCTCTAGCCTTTGGGACTGACCTGGGAAGATCACTGTGAATCCAGGCTGCGAAAACTCTCCTGCAATGCTTGTGTGGTACCCTGGGGAGGCTTCTGGACATGTACCAGGATACTCTTTCTTGGAGGAAGTATGAACATCATGAAATCTCTGCAGTTACCCAGGAGAAAGCTGACCCTGCCATCTCCTCCAGGGACAGGAAGATGAATCTTCAGCATAGAGAGCAGAAGATGGAAGATGAACCTAGAAACTGCTGGCTTCTAGATGAACTGAGAATGTGGCGAAGTCGCTGCTGTGATAATTCACAACCAGTCAACATAGGCTCATTGAAGAGCCATAAACTTTCGGTTTGAATGAATGGAATAGTCTGTGGCCAGGTTGCCTTAGAAAGCAGGTGGTGGAAGGCTGGGCTGACACTATCCTTTTGTGGGGTGCTAGCCCTTCTGAGGTATTCTATGGTTTGTATTCTGGTCTTGGAGAATCACTTCCTTCCTTGGTTATAGCCAGACAAGGCCAAGAAGGCCCTTGAGTCCTACCATGTTAGTGCCAACTGCCCTCCAAGTGGCACACTGTCATCTGTGAGTGGGTGTAAGTATCTGGGTGTGAACCTCAAAGGGAGAGAACATCTTTCTAGGCCTCACACTGAAGGGACCTGTGACAGTCACATTTAGTAAGAACTCTGAAGCTTCAAATGGTGTTCCTAGTTAGAGCACATAGATTTCCTCACCCTGATAGAAAAATATTCTTAGCTAAAGCTGCCAGAATTAATGTAATGATTAAATCCTCTCACAGGGTATTTTAAACATTGTTTACATATGAAATGTGCATCTGCTGCCAACGCTACTGTCCAATATGAGGTGCATATGGACCTGCAGTGATGGAGCCGTCCTAGAAGGGCCTTCTCACCACTGCACCATCCCGATGCAAAATGGCTCCATGTGCGTGGTGTGGCACCCTCATTTGGGGCCTAGAGTTCTTGCCAGCTATTGATGGGATGAAGGCTGCAGACGATGATGTCATGCACTCTGGTGACTCCTTTCCACATGGGGGGCATGAAGGACCAAGTTTGAGTATCCTGAACTCTGTGGCTAGACAAGGACTTGTGAGTTTGTGTCTGTGTCGCAGAGCAGAGAGTTCTATTTATGGTACTCCCATGGAGCATCATGTGTGTGTGTATGTGTGTGTGTGTGTGTGTGTGTGTGTTTGTGAGTTGTGAGTCTTGGGCAGTACACCACAAACATGATCTTCCCATGTAAGTAGCTTTTCACATATCTATCTCCCCTGCTTCTCCTAGAAGGCACAGAGCTTCTAGCCCTGATACCTCCTCTTAGGCACTTTGGTCATGCTAGTCCAGATTTTGGTCTGTGATGAAACAGAGAAATGTTTACAACATCTAGAGCAATATCCAAGCATACCTCATCTCCGAGCTTCCATGTCTCCCAGTCCCCTCCCCTCATCTCTTCCTCTACCAGCCTCATCTGCCTCACCAGGTCGTCATCACAGATGGCCCTCATTTCCATTTGAAGTCTTCCTTTGCTCCAGGCAAGCCAGTGTGCTGACGACTGACCCGGACTCAGGCCAGCCCGGGCAGCAGGACACAGTGCTGTGGCTTTCCATTCCTGAGAGGCCCTATTGGTCCCACTGGAGTGTTGACTTGCTTTGGGTCTGGTGTGTGGTTTGCTGTCGCTCTTGTGGACTAACTAGGTCTCAGTCATTGACAATTCAAGCATTCTGGGTTGAAAGGGGAGTGAAACTCTGAAGCAGTATTTATTATTAATCATGAGCATGCAGAATAGGGCTCACCCTGAAAGCCCCTCACAAATGCTAAATCCCAGCTTCCACAGCCGGAGGAGGTGCTGATCCTATAGACCTAGGCAAGGAACCCAAAAAGCAACATTGAACAAAAGAAAGAAGCTCCTGGATATGTAATGGCCTGCAGGCACTGGACAAAGTTGGCCTAAGACAGTGGTTCTCAACCTCACTGCTCACTCGGCTTACCGGGGAGAACAACAACAACAACAACAAAACTTAACTGTTCAGTTTCTACCATAGAGTAGCTAAATCGGAGAGGCTCCGAGGGAGCCAGGTGGCAGTAGTTTTTAATGTCCCACTAGTGGTTCCAATGTGCAGATGTGGACAGGAAGCAGCAGCCTAAGCAACGAAGAGGAGTAAAACTGGGTAAAACAGGATGCCAAAAACACAATAAGCAGGATGCCCGGCTCGCCCTGCGGCTGACTCTCGTGATGGTTGCTTCATGCCTCTCCATCTAACTGGTTCCTTCGAGGTCATGTTTGCGTTCAGGCTGAATGCAGTAGTTGGCAGTAGGTAGGCCAAGGTTGGGCACTTGACGGAGAGCTGTTTTGCCTGCTTCCCCAGCCCTTACACAAGCGCTTCCTCCAGGCCTGCATCATGAACGCTATCTCCATTTGTCTTCATATACTCTTGTGTCTGTCCATGTGTGTCAGGCTGTGCCTCTGTACCCAAGGTCACATAGTAGGGTGACTGGAACATAGCTAGTGAGTGAAGAGTGTCTCGGTAGTGATGACTGTGATACCAACAGCTTCCAAATTTCTCTGTGGAGGGAGCCCCTTCCTGGATCAAATCTGGGAGGCTTTTCCAAGACTACAGTGCGACATGGATCCCTGCTTCAAGCCCTCACTATTTTCTTTGGCCCTGTATTGGATAGGCAGCAAGGAAGCTGCAAGCTGGCTCTATATTCTGGTGCTTTCCCCAGAACTCGCTCCTCTGAGAAACCAAAGCTGTGACCAGGCGAATGCTCTGTCCAGGTGTTTGTCCTGGACAGGTCCACAAGCCCTGGACAACAGAGAAGCGCTCTGCTGGGACGGGAAGGCATAAGAACTGGGGGAAGGTGGGCGGGGTGGGGCGGGGCGGGGTGGGGTGGCTGAGGAGGAAGGGACAAGGCAGGAGAGCCCCCCAGCTGCCAACATGGCAGTTGCTCCTCCATGTTCCAGAGGGAAGGTGAAGGGGGAGGCACATTCATAGGCAGGACGGTCTTCTAGCAAGACCGTCAGAACTCCGTTGACCCTGCAGAGGAACTGTGGGTTTCTACCCTTGCCTTTAGTCTGTCAAGTGTCAGCTCTCCTGAGATCCATCCCCTTCCAGTTAAAACAAGAGAGGTGGTACCAATATTCCTGGCGCTGGGCGTCTGTGCCACCGTGTCACTTGGCACGAGACAAGGAGGGAGAAGCCAAGAGAAGAGATGGCTTTCTGTCCCTGTGGCTTCTCAAGGACTCTACAGGATGCCATGGGGCACAATGGGAGACATCCGGATGGAACTACGGGCCTTGCCAGGCTTGGGGTTTGGAATCCTCTCAATAAACTATCTATTCTTGAACTTAACTCCTCTGCTCCTTTTCCTCTTCCAGGTTAGGACAAGGCGAGTAGGCCCCACATGTGCCCCGACCACAGTAGCCTTAGCCGGTCACTCTCGGAGCACAACAGAGTTATAACAGCTCACCTGCCATAGAAACCGCTTGGCCGACCGAGTCCTCATTGAGTTCTTTCATTACCATGTAAAGTGAAATACATTCACCTTTACTATACACAGGCTGTGAGAACATAATAAACAAAACCTGAACAAGCTGCCCTTCGCTCTCTGCCCACGTTTCTGGCTGTCTGACTCTCTATGAGGAAACTCTTTACACAACACGTGGACTCCGCAGGGGGGGAGCATGTGGCCTGGCCATGCAGTGTCTGGCACGGGGCTGGCCACCCGGAAGAGTAGGGGTGTGGATAGACACGGGTTGATTGAGAATGGTCTGGGCTGAGCGTAGGGGGTGGTTATGAGAGTGGCTTTGTGAAGTGCTATACAAATGCCAGGTGGTATTTTTATTTGTGCCACCTACGGCTTGAAAACGCTGGGAGAGAAAAGGCTGGCAACGGCCTGGAAGTTTGTTCAGCTGGGGCTATCTGAAACGCAGTAGGCTCATATTGCTTATAGCTGGCGATCGCTTTGTGCAATGGCCGATCCCTGAAAGGTGCTGCGTTAGTCATCAAATCTTTGTGCCTGGTGCTCAGGTCCTGCTGAGGGGACAGAAGGAGAGTGAGCCACTGACTTTGCTGCCAAAGGCTTATCCTTCAGGTGGGGTGAAAAGATGGAGGTACACTGAAACTTTATAATCCAGATAAATCAAAATCAAATTAAAATCAGACCAGAGATAATCTGACTTTAGTGGAAAGTTGATTTTTCCTCAAAGGTAAAAACCTTTGGGTTATATGAAGAAGGGGTTATTATGCAAGTGACACCCCTCAAATTCCAATTTTGCTGACCAGGATTGATGGCTGGCAGGAGGACTGCAGGCTACAGCCCTCCCCGGAGAATATGTGTGATGGCTTTCTCTCTCTCTTTTTTTTTCTAGCCTTGCTTTTCTGCTGCGTCTTTTATTGCCAACAGAGGCCATCTCCTATTGCCAGGAAGGGGGGCAGGGGGAAGAAAGAGAGGCAAAGGACCCAGTGATCATGCTGGATGTGGATGCTATCTAGCTTGGGCTGTGAGCTCTAAACTGGAGTGGACTCTGGCACATCCTTCTAGTTTACTGGTAACCCCGAGTCTCAGGAGACACTCCTTGCAACACCCTCAATGAGAGTGATCTCCATTCTGGCTGTGCCTGTTTTGTCCTGGACTATGCCCTGTGGTTTGGTGGCCCCTGAAGTCTGCATTCCCATGGGTCACAGGAGGACCCTGTGCTGACCTTCACTTAGGATGCTCACAACTGGTCCACTGGGCCTGATAAGGCAGAAAGTGGGCTTTGTTTGGCAGCCAGGTTCCTTAATCAGCTAGCATATCACTGGCTTTTCTGGGCCGAAATCAGACCCCATCTCTGGGCTTCAGGCATCAGGGCACATGCCAAGCTCTTCAATGGACCGTGTGGAACCTGCTCCCTTCAGGGATGAGATGAGGGTCAGGCATAGTCTTCTTTTCCTCCTCATCCTTTTCTTTCTAGGGATGGGGTGTGAGAGGGCTCCCGGTTATCAACAACTTCCTCTAAAAGCTTCCCCTTCCTGTGGTCCTCTGCTCTTTGGATGGGGTAACCGGACCCTCTGACTGGCTTTCCACTCCTTCCCTTCATGGTTACTTGGTGTGGAACTGGCTTTTGTATCTGAGTGCTGCTGCACCCATGAGTGCAAACACCATGTGTGTTAAGTGGAGTTTTCTCTGAAACGCTTCTCCTTTGTGTAACTCATTTGCTTCTTGCATGACTATGAAAGATGAACCATGATCAGTGAGAGAGTGTGGGAGGTAAAGGCAACTGGTGAGCAAGCCTGGTGGCCGGAGTTCTAACCCCAGAACCCATGTAAAGGTGGAAGGAGGACACCACTTCACAAAGCTGTCCTTTGGCTTCCAAACACAGGTCATGGCAGATGTGTCCATGATGCTGCAGACATAAATAATAATAAAGAAAACCACAGAAAGCCAGTATGCTGCCAGACAGTGGTGGCACATGCCTTTAATCCCAGCACTTGGGAGGCAGAGGCAGGTGGATTTCTGAGTTCGAGGCTAGCCTGGTCTACAGAGTGAGTTCCAGGATGGACAGGGCCCTGTCTCAAAAAACAAAAAACAAAACAAAACAAAACAAAAACCAGTACGCCTTCTCTTCTTTGCTACACTAAACTACTGAGGGAAGAGACTGTGTCTTCTTCATTCATTACTTGCTCTGCTCCCTAAATATTTACTGAACAAATGTTGAACTCCATGAGTGCTTTGGGGAGGCATTGTATATGGCTGAGATGCTAGTATAATTTAGGGGTGGAGGCAAGAACTCTAAAACCCGGGACCGTGGTGAACTTCCTTGGCTTTTACAAGGACTTTCCTTGGTTTACAAGCATTGGCACCTGCCAGGTGAATGTGGGCAGCTGTGCACTTATGATCAGGAAGAAGTAAAAGGAAACTGTTGGGAGTCAGAAGCTTAGCTGAGTGAGGGAGATTCTTTGTCTAGCTGGATCCCTACGACAGTCCTATGGGATGGTGCTTTAGTTTGCTAGGACTGTCAAAAAAGCCAGCACTTTTCTCCGTTTGTAACTCATTTGCTTCCTGCATGACTATGAAAGAGAACCGTGACCAGTGAGACAGCACAGGAAGTAAAGGTGGTTGCTTTTCAAGCCTGCGACCTGAGTTCGATCCCCAGAACCCAGGTAAAGGTGGAAGGAGGACACCAGTTCCACCCGCATGACCAAGACAACAGAACTTTGTTATCTCATGACCCTGGAGCTAAACATTCAAGATCAAGGCCCTTCTGGGCTGGTTTCCACTGAGGCATCTCCCCTGGATTTGGTGATGGCTCCTTGCTTGCTGCTGAGGGGAGGTACAGGCCTGAACTGCAGGCTCAACAAGTCATGTCCCTAGTCTTCCTGCAGGTCCTGATGCCAGCCGTGTGAGCACCTACAGGGGCTGGTTCTCTGCAGAGATCGCTGATGGGGAAATACAGGGGATTCACATCTAGACAGGCCAGAGATTTAATGCTGACTCTGTACAGCACCCTCTGAATGGCTCTTGACTTCCAAGCACTGAGTTCTAGCCCCAGAACCCACGTAAGGTGGAAGGAGGACACCAGTTCCACCCGATTCTATTTTTCCTGCTTGAAGTATGGAGCCACTTATGTTCATTTGGTAGGTGCCAATGCTTGTGATTCAGAAAGTCCTCAGAAGAGCCAAGGAGCTCCTAGAGTCTCTTCCCTTCTTCTAAGGACAGTTGCCATAATGGACAGATGCATCATCCTCACATAACTTCAATCCTGCCTCCAACTTCTGAGGTACTAGGGGTTAGGTATCAACATTGTAAATTTGGGAGAAAGCAGATCAGCCCGTTCTAAGGCAAACGCTGTTATCAGCAAGAACACAAGAGGAAATGGAAGCACAGATGGGGTATATGATATCCCCAAGGTCACAGAGGGCGAGGCTGGCAGAGTGGTGTTTAGAATCCTGGCACTCTAAATCCAGAGTCAACATCCCAATGTCTATGGTGCTGTGGACAGGAGGTTCTCAGGGGATGAAGTGGGTGGAGCTGGTACTGGAAGGAACTTGGAGTGCTAGAACTAAGCTGTTCATGGGATGGGACCAACAAGTGTACACTGACTAGAGTAGAGATCGGGGGCACTTCTGACCTTTGCTCACTCAGAAGTCTGGTCTCCTGATAGAAAACAACCATGGTTGAAAGATGTACTGCAAAGCCTGCGTGGGGTTAGATTGGCCAGTTATGTGCCAGGCTGTTCCCTGGCAATAAGTACAGATGCAGTCACTGAGTTTGATTTGTGTGTGTCCTGCCTTTTGTACTGTCTATCTCCCCTAGTCCTTCAGTCTGTCCTCCACAGCACATCAAGGGCACAACGTTCTATTCAGGGTTGCTGAGCCACAGCCCCATGCCCAGACCTAGGACGTGTGGCTCTATCTCCCTCATCTGCCACGGGAAGGCACATCCCCAGGGTGCAGACCTTGATGGTATCTCCATCCAGCAGGCACTAATACTAGCATCGTGGGCATGAATAGGGGCTAGCTCTTCCCAGAGGGCACTGGTGGGAGAGCATAGAGGATTCTGATCCACAGAGGCAGGAGCCTGGACACTGATGTTGTTTAGGACCCTGGAGAAACAACCTCTCCTGGCCTTGCTTTGCTTATTAGCAAAAGCGGCCCAGTACATTTCCTGGCAGGGTAGCCACAAGGATTATGGGTAATTTATTGAAACCACCTGGAGCAGGACTGGGTATTGGGGAGGTGCTTAAAAAATTATAGCTCTAAGTATTGGAGATCCTGGCCCTGGTGTGAAGCCATCTTAATATTTAGTCCCTTAACATTATCTGGAATCAGTCAGCTGAGGTGGGAGAATGTAGGCTATGCTTGCAAAAACAAACAAACAAACAAAACAAAACAAAACAAAAAAACAACCCAGGACTTCTCTTAGCTTGTAACCCAAGGTTTCTCACCTAAGAGGGTGCTGTGTTAAATGCAAATTAGATATGCCAGGACTAGCTACTTATCACTTAGCTCCTCAAATCACCACCCCAAATGCAAACAGATTAACTGGATGTTTGAGTTGGCAGAGTTAAAAACTAAAACAAAACAACCTCCTTGCATCAGATCTGATCAGGCACTGACAGCATGCTCTTACCTAATGTATCTCGGCAGGAATCGAGCTACACTTTTGACTTGTAGGCTCTAGGGAAGCACAGGTGGATGTTCATACACTGAGCACCCGGTGTAAACTGCTCAGGAATGAATGGGAATGGAGTCCCTTCCAACTCACAATAGCGATGTGTAGGCTTGCTGGGATGCGAAGGGAAATGATTTCTATCGCGTGTTCTAAAAACGAACGTGTTGGGGTTTTCCCAGTGAGGGTATTGTTAGGCCAGTTGTAGCTTGTGTGCAAGGATCATTGAAACCCAGCAGCTCCTCAAGGAGTGATGATTGGCAGAGTCTCCCAGGAGATGGCAGGGAAGTGGGGTGAGGGGCTGGGGTGTGGGTTTCTCCAGCTAGACTTCCGGGAGCTTGCGTATCATGATCTCGTTCACATCCCGGTCCATGTGGATCGTGGGAAACTCTTACTGTGAGGTGGGGGAGTGGTCCCTGGGGAGGTGACTATGGACAATTACTCAGCAGCCCATTTGCTTTCTCTATGGCCTTGGCCTGGGTGAAAGAGGGAGAGGGGCAGGCTCAGGGAGGACCCGACCCTGAGGCAATCAGGAGCAAATCGCCTTGCATACCTGACTCAGGGGCTGCCATGGCTGAGCTAAAGCAACTTGAAAGAATAGGGGTGGGGGGTGGGGTAGAGGAGAGCTGTTGGACCCTGTTCCTCACACTGCTAAATGGCCTTTTTTGCAGGCAGCTCTACAGAGGGACTTGACTCAGGCGGGAGGAAGCATTCTCACACAGAGACAGCATCTGCAGCGACAGAGACAAGCTTGCTTTGTTGAGGGAGCAGCTGTTGGCCACTTGCTCACTGGCTTGGGCTAATCCCTCTTTTGAGTGGGAGCTCGAAGCCTGGATTCTAAAATAAAGGAAACAGGAGAAGCACCACAGTGTGTTCAGTGCCCGCTGTCTGGGTCATTAGCTTCTCGAGGTGAACCCAGTGTGCCGTTTTTTTGGTATGCTTCCTGCTCACTTCATCTAAAGTCCTTGGACAGTTCCCCTCCCGCCCCACCCCCACTCAGCATCCTGACAGCTGTCATTTCCTGAGGGCCTTTTTGTCTCCCTGGCACCTGCCTCTCTGTTCTCGACAGTGTCCAGGGCCAGAACGAACATTCCAGGCTAGCCAGAAGCCAGAGAAGCCATCCCTTTCCATATATAGGGCATAACAGCCTATCCTATAGGTGACAGGGCAAAGCCAAGGACCTTTAGGTGCCTGCTTATGAGCATAAGTTGGGGGTGGTTGGAAGAGTCTGGGGATGTTCCCTTAAGCTGTAGAAGAAATTTCATATACATCTGCCACCCATCCAGAGAAGAAAGAAATAGATCGGAAGCACAGAAGTAGCACTTGCTCTAAGTCCCATAGAGAGGTCAATGAGAAATGGGGGTGGGGGGCGCGCTGAGTCCCTCATGTAGGGATGCTGTGATTCGCATCTCCTTTAATCTTCACTGCAGCAGGTGTGATGATTCCCGGGCTCTGAGGGGTTAACCGAGTTTGCTGATGAGAAGCAGCTGGGGTGGCAGACTCTGTCTGCCTCTGTGGTGCCCTGGCTCCCAGCCCAGGCTCTGCCTATGCTTTGCCTTCCTGAGGAAAAGCCCCAGGCCTCTCTAGAGCACCTCCTGTGTAAGGGGACTAATCTCTTACAGAACTCTTCAGCTGTTGTCGCTCTTTACCTGGAATCCGAAGTCTCCGAGGGCTTGAGTCAAAGCTGATACCTCTTGGCTGGCAGTCCTGTTGCCCAGGACCCTGGAAGGTCACGTGATTCTCACCCTAATTCTCATGATGATGATAAGTAACCCTTCCTGCACAAAGATGAGATCCCTCACTCTCCTCCTGTGGGGCTTCAGCACTAGGATTTTCAAACTGACCCCTGCACTTTTTCCTCTGATCTCAATTTGAACCTTTAGCACAGCGGTTGGTTCTTCAACCTGTGGGTTGTGACCCCTTTGGCAAACCTCTAGCTCCAAATATATTTATATTACGATTCATAACAGTAGCAAAATTACAGTTATGAAATAATAATGAAAATAATTTTATGGTTGGGGATCAACACACTGTGAGAAACGGCATTAAAGGGGTCGCGGCTTTAGGAAGGTTGAGCACCACTGCTCTAGTAAATTCCCCTGGAAGATCTAACCTGGGAGCCCTTATTAGTAGCCTTGGGAAAAAGTGAGGCTCCTGCCTGAGTTCCAGGGCTTTCTTGGGAGGACCTGTATAGACTCTGCAGGAAATCTGTCTTCCACAGGGCAGCAACAGCTGGTCTGCCCAGGGCACATTTGCCTGGTAATTCTAATTTTTATTTGAATGCCCATCTGCCCCATCCCTGACATCACAGTGCAGCTGTGGTCTTGTTTTCCCTTCCTGTTGCATGCGCCCAGGGCATGGTCTTGCACTCACTCCTGGGCAGTAAATGGCTCTGTGGGTGGCCTCACCCTGATTAGCCTGTGTATTGGTGGGGTGTGGGTGTAATGGGCAAAGCAGGAGTAACTAGAGAGGCTTGACTCTGGGTCAGCCTCCTGGGGGGGGGGGGGCACCTGCCAGGGAAGTATGGGAGCTTCTCATTTGGTCTGAGGGAGGGAGGCAGTACCTGAGAGATGACTGCTTATGAAGCCCAGCTTTACAGTGTAGAGCTCAGCCCTGCAGATTAAAGGGCCACATGACTCTTCATCTGGACTAAAGCAGGGGTTCCAGACCAGTATAGACCAAGGCATATTAAGCAGACACACAAGGAGCTCATCAATGCCAGCAGATAGCAGTTCTTATTTCAAGATAAAACTGCTGGATGAAGGTCTCCTCATTATTCTGATTGCCCCCTAAGCCCCGCCCTCTATTTTTGCTCGACTCTCCGTGGCCATCCTGATGCTGGCTGCTTGCTTGCTGTGTATTACTGAGAACTCTCAGGAATCTCTCTAAGACCCCACTGTCTCATTTGCTAAGTGGACCTAGTGACCCCAGAAGTGCTCTCGTATATGCTTGCTACCAAACATCAGCAGCACTGTTGGTAACAAAGGAGTGGACATTTTACACAGATGTCTTATAAGAACAATTGGTACCTTTGGAGGGATATCATGCAGCTGTAACAGTGACCCCCTCTCAAAATGTGTGTATGGTCGTTTGCATATGCTTGGCCCAGGGAGTAGCACTATTGGGAGGTGTGGCCTTATTGAAGGAAGTGTGTCACTGTCGGGGTGGGCAATGAGATCCTCCTCCTAATCACGTGAGAGCCTTCTAGTGTCCTTCAGATGAAGATGTAGAACTCTCGGCTCCTCCTGCACCATGCCTGTTGGAAGCTGCCATGGTCCTGCCTTGATAATAGATTGAACCCCTGAGCCTGTAAGCCAACTCCAATTAAATGTTGTCTTTATAAGAGTTGTCTTGGGGCTGGAGAGATAGCTCAGTGATTAAGAGCACCGACTGCTCTTCCGAAGGTCATGAGTTCAAATCCCAGCAACCACATGATGGCTCACAACCATCCATAATGAGATCTGATGCCCTCTTCTGGGGTGTTTGAAGACAGCTACAGTGTACTTACAAATAATAAATAAATAAATAAATAAATAAATAAATAAATAAATAAATCTTTAAAAAAAAAAAAAAAAAGAGTTGTCTTGGTCATGGTGTCTGTTCACAGTGGTAAAACCCTAACTAAGACAGAATTGGTACCAGGAGTGTGATATTGTGATAGGCCTGACCACGTTTTTGTTTGGATTAATGTGGATTTGGGGACTTTGGATTTGAAAAGCCACAAAATACTTTGATTTTTTTTTTCTTAAAACTTAAACACGATGAAACTGTACATACATAAATATATATTTGATTTGTTTGCTTTGAGACAGAGTTTCACAGTGTAGCCTAGAACTCACTATATAGACCACATTGGCAGCAAACTTACAGAGATGCACCTACCTCTGGAGTGATGGGATTAAAAGCTACACGCCTGGCAACAGTATGGTTTAAGGTCTTGATCTGTGTGCAGTAAACCTAAAGAGAGCAAGAAAATGGTAGGGGGTGGGTTTGACCTGGGTGATGGGGAGCAGGAGGGGGCAGGCAAGGAGCACAGGAGAATGTCGTTAATTCACACCCGTGTTCTAATTCTTGGGTATAGGTTCAAGCTTTTCCCACATTATTAAAACATGTGGGTGAGAGAAAGAAGAAATAACTAAGACTCAAGCATGGGTCAACAAGGATAGTATGAAATAAACCATGGGTTTTAAAAATTCACTCGGTTTTGTGTATTTACTGTGGTCTATTTACAGATGCAGTTGTAGGGGCTGCAGGATTGCTTTGCACAAGAGAGAGTGCATCCCATTCTCCCAGGGTCATAGCTCTCCTGGTAGGTAGGGACTTTATCTTGGTCTCCACCAAGGAGAGGAGGGTAGAAAGTGAAGGCTGGATGGCCTTGTGAAACGCCTTACCGATTATCATCAAACAAAACAAAACAAAACAGAACAAAAATAGTTGGCAAAGGAGAAGGATTGAAATCCCTGGGCCTAAAGACTGAGCTGGTGGAGGAGGCCATCAGCACAGGTGCAGAGACAGGCCAGAGAGTCTGAAGGTGACTTGACTCATTATGATATTAAAATGCGTACTCATGGGTGGAGGGTTAAGAGGCTGATGAGCTGCCCCTAGCACTTCATGTCACAGAGCACACACAAGAAAGTGCTGTGCTTTTAGTATTGACTCAGCTCCTCATAGAAGAGCCCTACACTGTGCAGCAGGGGCTGCTCGAGCCACTAACCTTTCTGGCTCCCTTCCACTCTTAGAAATGTATCTTTTTCTAACAATCTGTGCCTATTTCTATGGCTATCCACCCATCTCTGTTCAAGTCCTTGTTCCTGGAACCCTGATACTGGCCAATATCATGATGTAATTGTATTCTTAGTGCTTTGATTCTTCAGGCAGACTCCCAAGTCACTCATTCACTTCCGTTCCCTTGTCTCTTGTTCTGCTTCTGTCTCCTGAGACCAAAGCTTCCTTATCCTACATCACAGAGTTAGGTAGGGTGTAATGGCTGATGACAGATTCATTCAGGCATTAAATGTCCCTATAGAAATTTGTTTTCTATTTTCCCTGCATTCAGCTAGGAAATAAGAAGAAAACATGGCTCTTGACCATGGAGATCCTTGAGTTTCAGAGGCCCATTCACAGGGACCATGATGTCCCTGTGCAGAAGGGAGCTCAGTTGCTGTGATCTCTACTATTCTAGGAGGGTGACAGAGGAGGTGACCTGAGGTTGCATCTGAGTGGTATCTGTGGCCTAACAGAAAAAAGTTTTAGGCTTGAATGGTAAAGTCTGGGGTACTAGTGATTTCTTTTATCACTGTGACTAAAATACTTTAAGAAACACCTTGTGGGGACAAAAAAAATTATTTTGGCTTGTGGTTTCAGCCAGTCACAAAGGGACAAAAGATATGAAGGGTGAGGTTCTGCCCTGGGTGGCTGGAGGAAGTCACCTAGCTTCCATTCATGTTCCCTGAGCTGTACACAATTCAGACATGACAAGTCCATATGGTCCGGGCCTACTTTTTTCAACCTGTGTGTCAGATGGAATGAAGGGGAAAAGACACCAAAATACAGGCTCATGTTTTAGTTCCAGGCTAAAGAAGAAAAAGGAGTCCAATAAAAGCAGCTCTGGGAACACAAATGGCTGTGAAGTGGGAAGAGGGGCTTTTAGTAAGTGTTAGGCTCTGTGGTAGTTTGGATGAAAATGACTCTATAGGCTCATAGGTATTAGCACTATTAGGAGGTGTGGCCTTGTTGGAGTGGGTGTGGCCTTGTTGGAGGAAGTGTGTCTCTGGGAGTGGGTTTTGAGGCCTCAGATGCTCAGGCTATGCCCAGTGTGGCAGTCTCTTCCTGCTGTCTGAGAATTGAGATGTAGAACTCTCAGCAACTCCTTCTCCAGCCCTGTGTCTGCCTGTGTGCTGCCATGTTTCATGACGATACTGCACTAAACCTCTGCAACTATGAGGCAGTTATATGTTTTCCTTTATAAGAGTTGCTGTGGTCATGGTGTCTTTTCTTAGCAATGAAACCCTAACTAAGACAGGCTTTAGTCTAGGCACAGTGTACATCTGTAGTCCTGGAACTTGGGAGATGAGTACAAGGGTTTTGAGTTCAAGGACAGCCTAAGGAACATAGCAAGTTCCAAGTCATCCTGCCTTATAAGTGAGACCTTGCCCCAAATACCAGAAACAAATTAACAACTGTTGTTAGTTGTGGCTTCAGAAAATTACCTCCTTTTACCTAAAGAAAGAACTTAGTCTGGCCCAGAAACAAGACTGAGATCAGGCCTGTGAGACAGAAAGAAGCCTGAGTGAACAGTGCTGGTTATTTTCATCATAAAGATGGAGACTGAGCATATACTATGTGCTAGGTACAGGACTATGCTTCTGTATACCTAAATACGACTTATTATCCAACCATTGAGTGTCTCCAAATACTCATTTTCCAGACAAGAAACATAATCATGACAGCTTCTTAGGTCAGCCGCAGTTAAATTGAGACAAACAGTGAAAATGTGGGTGAAGAAACCAGGAGTGGAGGTGGGGTGACTGATGGAGGGAAGAGTTGCCGACCGCCGCCACAGACAGGAAGTGTCACGTCCTGTCTGGGGTCATGCTTGCCTGTCTCATTAAGAGGTGGGGGTGGTATCTGTAAATTTTGAATAGGCAGTGACTATGAGACTTACGTGTAATATCCTGCCCTCAGTGAATCGCCACACTGCTGTCCTGGGGGAAGGGTGACACTGTCTCTCTGATTGGTGTTTAACTGAGATGAAATCCTCATGCTGAAGAGATGAGGCTCTGAGTGCTCTCATGCGTCAGTTGGGATTTGGCTAAAGGGAGGCCCTTGGGCACAGACCCATCATCCCTATGCGTGGTAGAATTCTTTTTTTAGTTGAAACTGTGGCCTGCCACCACCTTTCCTTATTGTTCTATAGATTTGAAATTCTTGTGGGTATTTTTTGCTTGTCTTTGTGAGTAGGGAAAAGCCTTTTACTGTTGAAGCTCCTTTTTAAAAGATGTGATATATGAAAGTAGATTATAAATAGGAAGGGTTATGTAAGTAGAAGTGATGGTTTTTATTCCTGCTGCCCATGGAGCATAGTGAGGTCTCTGAGCTCATCTTACTTGGGAGCCTGTCTCCCTTCATGGAGCCGACCCAAATCAGATGCTCAGAATGACTTCTTATGTAACACTTAGATAACTTGAATATACCCCTCTTCTCAGTCCATATTTGGTTTGGCTTTTCAATTAATTTTTTTACAGTGTTTTCTCCCAGACAATGTGCATTGCTGATGGTGTAAAGGAAAACAATACAACCCATGCCTGTCTTTGATGACTGGACGGTTCAGCGGAATGGCTAAGAGGAGAGTGGAAATCTTCCTGCTCAGTAAAATTTTAGCTACATCCTCAATGCATAGAAGGCAGAAGGGGCAGTGTCAGCTGAGGTAGAGGTAGAAAAGTGGGAGGAGAGGAGGTGGGGAGGAGGGTGAAGTCAAGGGTTCCTTTTGGCCGACCTCATCTTTTCTCCCTTAAGCCCTTCTAGGATTCAAAGAGCCCAGTTTAAAAGGCTTCAGTTTCCATACAGCATAGTTTAGGATAGTTTAGCCTTAGGACATAAAAGCAGCAGGCAGAACAGGAAAGTGTCTTAGACTACATCAAAATGTAAAACTTCTGCTTGCCCAATGACAGCATGGAAATAGGCTAGCCGGGCCAGGAAATGATGTTTGCAGCACACACATTTGACAACGTGCCTGTACCTAGAGCTCTTACAACTCAAGAGAAAAATTATCAAAAAAAACCAACTTACAACCTTGACCAAAAGATATAAAACAGGCCCTTCATAAAATCATGTGTCTAAATAAACCACATTTAAAAATTGGTTCATAATCATTAGGGAAGTGCAGATTAAATAGTTTATCAACTGTTTTGTAAATAGCGATGCCAGAACTGGAAACAGTCTGTGTCCTTGCCAGTTCCGAGGGTCCCTGAATTAGTCAACTTTTTTTTGCTAATATATTTATATAATATATATATATATAATATATATATTATATATATATAATATTTACAATTTACAATTAATAATATATAATTAATGTTAGTAATTAATAATATCTATATTAATGTATATATTTTAAAGGTTTATCTTGGCTTGATTAAGGACAGGTCATCATAGCAGGAGGGTAGGGGGAACCCCACTTATATCACAAGCCAGAAAAGAAAATGAAGAAAAGAGACTGAGAGGCCGGCTTCCATTCAGGACACATTATTAGTGACTCCAAACCTCCGAAAGAAGCATGCAGGGACCAAGCCTTTGACATATAGCCCTTCTGAGGACATTGGTTCTAACTAGAGCAAGCTCCAAATACATTTTTCCTTCTTTGGTTAACCCCCTTTTTCTCATAGGTCTTTGTTCTTCCTCCAAATTATTTTAAACCACAGCACTAAAGCCACAGGGATACAGCCAGATTTCCACAGATGTCAATGGTTATATAATTTTTATGTATAGCTTTACAGTCCTCCTTTCTAAGTCTGTAAATGATGTGTTAGTTTTTCTCTTTGCCAGGGAGTACTATCCAAGTGGGCTGTGGTTACTCTTCTCTGCAAGCCTGTAAACCATCATTACGATCCGCCTAGCGCCATGACGATTCTCTTCTGCCCATAAACAGCCACATTTGTGAAGTACAATTGACAACCCAAAGAGGAGCCAACCCCACTGGAGCTTCGGGAAACTCTCCCAGGGACTGGAGTATATTTGGAAAAATCATCCAAATCCCTCAGTGAGATTGCTCTGTACATTCACTAGACCACACAAAGGGCTGGCAAGAGTGTGGCTGCCTAAAATTCTTACACAGTGGTGGTGCGAATGCATAGTGGGCCAAAGCACTTCGGAAAGAGACCTGGGCATTTCACATAAAGCTAAATGTATGCCTACACGATGGCCCAGATGCCCGGAAGATATATGTCTGTCAAAAGCCACTTATGCAATGTCTACTGCTGTACTCTTCATAGCAGCCAAGACATAGAACCAGCCTGGATGTCCACAACCAAGGAATGGGGAGAGAAAATGTGATATGTATACAGAGCCTTTATTTAGCCTTAAAAAGAGTAGAATCATATAATTTGCAGGAAAATGGATGAATCGGAGCAATCACCATGTTAAGTGAAATAAGCCAGATTAAAAAAGACAAATATCACCTTTTCTCTCATATGTAGAATCTAGATTTAAACATGTATATAACATAAGGTAGACAGTGATTAGATAAGGAGAGGAAAAGTCTCCAAGAGTGGGGGCAGCAGAGGGCAGTGTGGGAGATGAAGTAAAGCATTGCATATTGTCTCTCATAGGTAGAATACAGATTTAAGTAGATGTAAATATAAGCATATATGTGTGACATGAAAACAGAAGGGGAATTATAGCTTCCAGGGAGGAAGTAGAATGGGGCAATTAGGCAAATATGTACATGTGTGCACTGTCATAATGAAACCTGTTATTTTACAAGCTAACTAAAATTAATGTTTAAAAGATGCACAAGCAAATGCTTATAACAGCTTTATTCACTGTAAGCAAAACTCAAAGCAATGCAATAAACAAAACAGCAATAAGCAAATTATTCACGCAGGGAATACAGCTTACAACAGACAGGAATGCTCAACATGGATGAGTCCAAAACTCACTCTGAGTGAAAGAAAGTGAAGACCCAGAAGACCAGATTCTGTGCGATTCTGCTGAGGTGAAATGCTAGGTCAGGTAAACTACTCTCTGTTTACTTATAACCAGAAAAGTAAGTGCCTGACTCAGAGCAGAGGGTGTCAGCAGGAAACTGAGAAGGATTGGCTGACTGACAAAAGGCAAATTTAGTTGCCTAAAGAATCCCTGAAAGGCTCGGGTCCCAGAGGAATGAGCTGGCTGAAGGGGCAAGGATGGCGGACATAGGAGTGTTAGAGAATCTGCTTGGAGGGGTTCACTTTATCCTTATCTCCCAGGCCCAGTCTCAGTTTACCATTCTGAAAAAATGGAACCCTTTGAAGTCACAGGGTCTGGGAAGGCTAAAGCCAGGAAGTTCTGCACAGGGCTTCTGTTTCTAGCACTTTCTTGACTGAGTAAGGCACATACTCAGCTGCTTGCTCAAATGAAAGGAAAGACGAAATGTTAAATAGGAAGAAAACAGGTTACTATTAACAAGCATCAGTTAGCTACTTCCACATATACATACGTGTATTACACGTTCCTTCGAATTTTATCACCTGCAGCAGCTCTACTGCTGATGTAGAGTGTGTGGGCTGCTGTACACTCTTTTTCTATTTTACTTATTAGGAAAATTGAACCACACAATGTTCACATGGCCTGCTCAAGGTCACATGTTACTCTCTAACCAGCACAATGGCCTGGTCCTTGTAGCATCTTCTCTTCTTCAGTATAATGATATCATCCCTCACTGTGATGGTTTGTATATGCTTGGCCCAGGGGGTGGTACTATTAGGAGGTGTGGCCTTGTTGGAGTGGGTGTGTCACTGTGGGTGTAGGCTTTAAGACCCTTGTCCTAGCTACCTGGAAGATCAGTATTCTGCTAGCAGCCTTCAGATGAAGATGTAGAACTCTCAGCTCCACCTGCACCATGCCTGCCTGGATGCTGCCATGTTTCCTTGATGATAATGGACTGAACCTCTGAACCTGTGAGCCAGACCCAAGTAAATGTTGTCCTTATAAGAGTTGCCTTGGTCATGGTGTCTGTTCACAGCAGTAAAACCCTAACTGAGACACTCACAAACAGATGTGGGAAGGCGGGGGGTGGAGGTGGGAGAGAGAGAAAGAGAGGAGGGGAGAGGCAGAGAGGGAGAGGGAATACCTTTGGAATATTGTACATATTCACTGTTTTGATTATACTGATTTCCTTAAGTCAGAATTTATCAAATATCTACTTTACCAATTTACAAGTTACTGTATTTTGTTGTCCTTTAATAAATCTATTTTAAAGTATTCACAGATATAAACAAGTTGCTGAGAGTTGCTACAATCATTTCCACCTTTTAAACTTTTATGAATGGCTCATGCATTAGGCTAGATACTGAGTCTGCCGTCTGCAGATGTGCTGAAAGAAGAGGGCATCAGAGACGGAGGTCAAGATAGTCTGCAGGTGGTGGGACTCTAGCACCTTATCCTTTGTGTATCTATGTGACAGGTACTGTTATCATGACCATTTATTTCATTGCTAAGAAAAGTTTCAGGCCAATAGGAGTTGGTGTTTGAAGGAGCCAATGACCAACACGCCCACTCTGTGACTTCTGACCTGTGACACTGGAATCAGACAGATGGTGATGAAAATGTCAGCTGGTTACTAATCAAAGCTTTTCAGAGGGCTTGGCTCAGAGTTAAATGATGCCAAATGGATCTGCTAGTTCTCCTGAATTGAACGTGATGCTCGAATTGCAGGCTTGCCCTGAAGTTCCACTAACCTTACAGGACAATAGGGATTGTGGCTTCATGGGCATGGATGGATAGGGCTCACTAAATTAGGGAGAAACACTGGGGAGAAAGGTTCAGGTGTTACTTTAGGGCAGTCTTTTAATGTGGAAACAGAAGAACCAGAAAGAAGTGTTCCCCTTAACCATCATGCTAAGGTCAGAGCTAGGTTTACTACGAAAGTACGTAGTATCCCAGTGGGCTTCTATAACGCTTCACACTGTCACCTTGACAAGGCCTAGAATCATCAAGAGACAAGCTTCCACACACACTTGTAAGGGATTATTCACCCTCTGGCCAAGCCTGTGAGGGATTATTGTTTTTAGGCTAATTGAGGTAGAAAGACTGTCTAAATGGGATGGTACCATTCCCTAGGCGTGGGCTCTGGACTGCTTACAAAGGAAACTACATATGTACGGGCATCCATTGCTCTCTGATTCTGCAATGTGGCCAGCATTGCGAAGACTTGCCAGCCTGACTTCCCCACCATGATGGACTAGGAACCCAAACAAACCCTTACTCCCTTAAGTTAATGTTGTTAGGGTATTATACCACAAAAATAGGAAAAGCAACGAAGACAACTTCATTTTAAAAGTTCTTTGGAGAGTATAGTTTCTATGCACTGAGTCCTAGATTAATGGATTAAGGAGTGTTTGATTTAAAGGAACTCAATGGTGAATTCTTCACCATTTAATTAATGTGATAGTTTTCTGTACTCTTTCATTCACTGGACACATTCACATGCCTACTTTGCTTCAGGCTCTAAGCCTATCACCAGGAAGGCCAAGATGAAGTCCTGGCTCTGTCTTCAGGGAATTCAACATACAGTAGCTGTGTGTTGAAGCTCTGGCTTTGATTTCTTCCTCAACATGTGTTTCATGGTTTCTTCTACACCTTTTAAAGATTTATTTCTCTCTCTCTGTGTGTGTGTGTGTGTGCCTGTGTGTATGCCACATATGTGCAGGTGGTCTTGGGGACCAGAAGAGGGTGTTGGATCCTTTGGAGCTGGAATTATGGGCAATTGGGAGCTATTTGCTAAAGGTGTTGGGAAAAGAGCTCAAGACCTGTGGAAGAGCAGCCAGCACTTTTAACTGCCGAGCCAGCTCTCCAGCTCTGCCTACTGCACTTTTTATTACCCACAAATAGCTTTACCACCCCCACCCCTATCCATATGCCACATATACCACACCATTTCTCATTTCCAAACACCTGGACTCTGATTCAATTAAACCACAATGCTTGTGTACCTGCTAAGTTAGGGCTGAGAAGCAGAGCTACACTGAAGAGTCGTGTCTAGCTGCTGGGCATTGGAAAACCTGCTCTTTGTTTATTTTAAGATTTTTTTTTTTTTTTTTTTGAAACAAGGTCTCTTTATATAGCCCAGGCTGGCCTGCAACTCACAATGCTCTTGCTTCAGCCTCTTGAGTGTTTGGATGGCAGACATGTGCCAGCATGTCCAGCATGTCTTCATAGGTCTAAATGCTGCTTATCTTTCAAGGTTCTCCTCATTTGCAGAACCTTCTCAAGTTCCCAATCCTGCGATGGTCTCTGTTACTGCCTGCTGGAGACCTGGAGTTGTAGTTTTGAAAGGTGCAGATTGGAGGCTCCTGAGCCAGGCCCACCTACAGAAGCGATGAGGAAAGACTCCATAATTCTGTGACTCACCCACACAGCTAGGTCCCTGAAAAGCAAACCTCACCTTCCCTCATTTAAGATGCTGCTGCCTAATAGAAAATAGACAGAAAATTACAAAAATCAGCGGGTGGCAAATGCCACCCATTGTTTGACTGGTCTTATGCCTTGCCTAGCTTCACCCATGTCTAGTTCTCCTTTGCCTCAGTGGCAAAGAAGGACCTACCTGTTGCCATGACGACAGGTCCTCCTAAGCCTCATCCTGTCTTCTTGCTGCCGGGTTTGCTCTGCAAGCTTGAATGAATTCCAGCTCCTGATGCCCTCACCAACCTGGCTGAAACCAAGACCTCAGTCATTGCTGTCATTCTCTAATGTCCCACAGTCCAAACCCATCCTCAGAGCAGATGACATGGCTCTGCCCCAGGGCTAGACCAGATTACATTTTGATGCAACCCTAGGAACTCCTTTGGGTTTTTCCAGGCTCAGGTTTATCAAATGTCTCAGCAGACCTGGGAACATGGACAGATCTTTTCTCCTGATGCTTTAAATGGGGGTGAGAAGTTGGGAAGGACCCTGGTATTATTAGGGAAATTTTGATATGGACATAAATCCAAGTCAAATTAGCATTGGCAGAAGGGAATTTTGGCCAGAATACTGTGTATCATGGACCCCGGACAGAGAAGCAGGGTATGAGAGGCCTAGTGAACCTAGAGCCCTGCTTTTTCTCACCAGGACTCTCTTCACACTCTGCCCCACACATGGCCCCCCCTCTATTTTCATTCATACAATAGCCAATAGTCAATAGCACCCATGTTACATGTCAGTCTTAATACAAAGAAATTGGGAGGAAGACCATTCTCTCAGGCTCAGGTGACTGAGACTACTCAGCTGATTGGATGTGCTCACTTGGTCAAGGAGAGGGTGACACACCATCTGAGATGGTCCCTTCTGTGGCAACCTGTGGATTGCAAGAGGGGACTAGGGACATTCCTAGAGACACAATCCAAACTGGCCTGGGCCTTACTGTGGCTGGAAACTCGTGAACTTCTGGCCTTAGCATCTTCAGGACTAGGGTGACAGGTGTGTACCACTGCCAAACCAAGGTTGGCCTTCATGTGTCTAAATGCTGCCCATCTTTCCAAGTTCTCAGACCTTTTCGGCGTGTATAGAACCACAGAACACTCTTTTAAGAAACAGTCCCTCAGGCTGGAGAGATGGCTCAGCAGTTAAGAGTACCAACTGCTCTTCCAAAGGTCACAAGTTCAAATCCCAGCAACCACATGATGGCTTACAACCATCCGTAATGAGATCTGATGTCCTCTTCTGGGGTGTCAGAAGACAGCTACAGCAAATGGGACTGGAGCGAGAAGTGTCTGAAGACAGCTACAGTGTACTTACATATAATAAATGAATAAATCTTAAAAGAAAAGAAACATCCCCTCCCTATTTTGCATCCATCCACCTGTACATTACCTGTACATTACATATACCTGTGTTGGTATAGCACAATGAATCTAATAAAGGCATGTTTATTAATTGGTGCATCTTCTATTCCTTTCTCTAGGGCAGGGCCTGTGTAGACATTGTTATCCTGAGTGCTTATCTGGTGCCCAAGATCAGTGGATCATCTAGTGTCTGTGGAAAGACTGTAGCATCCATTGTTCTGAGCCTTTTACAGCAAGTCATTCTCTCAATGACCCTGTAAGGCAGGAACATCTGAGGAGACCAAGGTAAGTTCATAACTTCTCCAGAATTGTCTAGTGGCTGATACAGCTGGGACTCAAGATAGGCCTTCTGAACACAGGTCCACCTCTGTTGCTCTTCTGTCCATGGCTGGTGAGTTCCTGTCTTGTCCTGCAGGCTGCTTCAAGAGAGCTATATGTGTGCATGCGTGCGTGCGTGTGTATGTGCCTCTGTGTGTGTGTGTGTGTGTGTGTGTGTGTGTGTGTGTGTGTGTGTGTGTGTGTGCTGCCGTGGCCTGGAGAATGAGGGGAGGAAAAACGATGAATGCTTGGCCCTTCTTTCCTAGCAGAACTGACTGTTGTCTCTGCCCACCTTGCCTATGCCCAGGTGGTACCTTTTGCTTGTTGATTTGTGCGTGTGTGTACATAACAAGAGTATTCTTTTAAAAATATTTAATTTATTTTGAATAGAACGGTTGCTAGGCAACTCATTTTAAATCATATATGTGAGAATAAAACAGAATACAAAAAACTCTATCTCAATCCCTCCCTTCTGTTTTAACCCATTTCTCCACAGAAAATCCCTTTCACATCCAAGTCAAGTAATTCACCTGTGATGCCCCCACTGTGTGCGTGCATATGTGTGTGTGTATGTATGTGTATGTGTGGGTATGTATATGTGCTTGTGTGTGTATATGTGTGTATGTGTGTGTATCTGTGTATATGTATATGTATATGTGTATGTGTGTGTATATGTGTGTATATGTGTGTGTATGTGTATGTGTGTGTATCTGTGTATGTGTATATGTATATGTATATGTATATGTATATGTGTATGTGTGTGTATATGTGTGTATATATGTGTGTGTATATGTATGTATGTGTATATGTGTATGTGTGTGTATGTGTGTGTGTGTGTGTGTGTGTGCGTGTGTGTCTGTGTGTGTGTTTGCATGCTCCTGTGTAAGTCTGTATTGGCTTTAGGGTACCTTCCTCCATCGCTCTCTACCTTACGTTTCTGAGATGGTGTCTGTCATTGACTCTGGCCCTTGCTGTTTACGCCTGATTTTTCTTTGAGCCCCAGATTTCTCCTCTATCCCTCAGAAGTGAGTTACAGGCACCGACTGCCTGGCTTTTTGTGTGGGTGCTAGGGTTCTGAACTTAAGCCTTCTGCTTGAATGGCAAGCATTTTACCACCGAACCATCTCTCCTGCCCTCCACTGTGTGTCCAGCTCACAGGAGGGGCAGCTCCGTTGCTTCATCAGCGTCAACATGGGTTACTGAGTTCCACTTCCGGGAAGGAGAGTGTTGCACTCGCATACATTCCTTCTGCTTTCTAGGCCCCCTGCCCCTCCTATGCTTGACTAGTGAAGCTCTGATTGTAATGCTTTCTAGGGCTCCAGTTCGACTTAGCTATTGCCATCCTGGCTGTGACCACTTTCTCACCCACCAGCTGGCCTTAGGACAAAGTGTTCTAGCCACAGATGACCCAGACCTGGACTCTTTCTTCTCTACCTCTTCTTTTCTTCTGTCTGTCTCTCTGTTTGTGCATACCCCAGCCTCCCAACTCCTGAGTGCACTATGACACCTGGCATCTCTTTCCATGCTCTCTGTCTTTGCCCCCCTCTCCTCTCTTTCTTCCCCTCTGAGTACCGGAACTAAAGGTGTGCACTACCTTGTTTGATATCTCTTTCTTTCTTGGAGACGAGATCTCCATCTCTAGCCAATACTTAGTTGGAACCTGCTATGTAGCCAATACTTAGTTGGAACCTGCTATGTAGCCTAGGCTGGCTCCAAGCTCATAATTTTCTGTTTTGGCCTCTCAAGACCTGGGATTACAGATGTGCACCACCATGCTTGGTTATGCCAACAATTTCTCAACTGATGCCTGCCAAGAAACTCAAGTATATTTCAGATGGCTCTAGACTACTCTGTCTTGCTCATTGGAGAGTCTCCTTCCTCCTGCCTTGGGCTGTGGGGATCTTGTATTGTTGCTGCTCAAAACATACTTCGGCTCTAACTAATAAATTGCATTTGATACAATGCAGTCCTGAACTTGCCTGCTTCTCTCTGCTTTCCTGACTCCTCTGCCTTTGGCAGCCTGTTTTCTTACACTATAGTTTTCTGAAGCAATGGTTGCATAAATACTGTTTACTACTAAGCAGAGTGGTACATTCTAATTACACATTAATTCTTACACTTAATAGAATTTTTCTTGTCTTTCCTGGAGCTAATGATTGCCTCCTTTTTGAGCTTTTGTTTGTCTAGTCACAGCCAAATTCTTTCGCATGTCTCCAGAGCTCTGAAACACTGCTCAGAGCTTTTGCCTCACTGATAGCTACCAGCCCGTCGAGTGTGTATTTTCCCGATCAGACATCACTCTTGGGTCCTCTGACCTCATATTTGGAGCTGGCTGGTCTCTTGGTCAGCTGCCTAGTTTCCTGCTCTTTCCTTTGCTGAGTTCCTGAGAAATCTTATCTCTCCCATCTGTGATTGCATCTCACTCTCTTTCTTGTTTGTTGTATTTCAACAGAGCATGATTTCCAGTGTAGTTTCTGAGAAGGGATGCATGAGAGATAATTGCTTCTGAGAGTCTCTTGTTTGAGACAGAATCCATTTACTTCAGGCCTGAGTTTCAACTCACTGAGTAGCCAAGAATGATCTTGAACTTACGGTCCTTCTGCCTCCACCTCTTTGTTGCTGAGAGAGGTAAGCATCCTTATGCTAGGTGTATATGGGGTTGGTGATCTAACCCAGGACTTCATGCACGAGAGACAACAGTATCAGTGGAGCTACATTCCCAGAAGTGGAACAGAATTCCCATTAGAAAGGAGATTTCTTTTTTATCAGCCTTCTTGTGTGTGTGCAGGATGTTTATGAGTGTGGGCCATGCTGTAGCATGTGTGCGGGAGTCACACAACAATTTCTGGGAGTCAGTTCTCTCTTCCACGCTGGGTTTCAACTCAGGTTGTCAGGCTTGAGTGGCAAGTTCCTTTACCTCATTGCTGACCCTCGAAATGAGACTTCCTAGGTTTTGTCGCTTACTCTTCTTCTTTCTTGTCGTCAAGCTCTTCCCACACTCTACAGAGAAGCACTGCAGTGGACTTCAGGTGAGCTATCCTTTAGTAAGACCACCCGTATTGGGAGAAGCTGGGGTAGGGGATTCAACAGAGGAGGTTCCTTACTTCATAGACTTTGAATGGAGAGGGGTCTCAGGCTAGTGGTTAAGACCCTGCTACGAGGTGACTATGCTGTGGGACTGCTCTATCCTAGGAGCAACCTGTGCCTCCTAGGCAGGGTTTAAGGTCACAAGCCAGGTTGGCTAGGGGTGTGGGTGGTGGCATCGAAGGCATCCAGTTGTCCTTTCCTACCAGGTGGCGCCTGTGTTCTAAAGGTCACAGTAAGGAGTCTGTCTGTGGTAGAGAGAGGAGACAGAGGGGCTAAGCCCCTCTCTACAGTCACAGCATCGTGATCTGTCTGTATCTTCTTTCAACTTCTATAGGATTCCCCAGTATTACTCTTGAATACTCCTGGTAGGGGTAGGGGTGCGTGATACTTTTTGTTTGCTTTTTGTTTTTAAGAATTTGTAATTTGGTGCATGGAGCCCTTGGGGTGTCCAGCTGAATTTGATGGAATCAGTGGGCTTCTGGTCAGATGGTGGTGAGGGGTACTGTGTATGTGTGTGTGGGGGGGGAACCTGCGGCAGCGCTGTCACATGATCACAATAAGGGTGCCAGGAGTATAGAGGCTGCACTTTTGTCTTTCCTGGGATGAGACTGTTTCATGCATTTGTGAACCAAAACATGGAACTGGTTTTTATTTTTAAAAAGACCTTGTCAGCAATCCTGATACTGCTATCAATATAGTCATTGATGAAGCTACATGTACCTGTGTTTTGATTGGACTGGTGGTAGTCCCTTTCCAAAAATGTCTTTAAGCAGTTTTATTTGAAAACCCAAGTGTCAAAAACTATTGGATTTAGAGTGGTGTAATGATATTTTCTGTTTGAGGACTACAAATTTCATAGACTACAATTGGATTCCATTTATATACTCCAACCAAAATAGTTCACAATCTATTTTTTGATGAACTTAATTTTGAAGAATTTTATATTTATAAACTCAAAAACCAAAAGACAGAAGAAACAGTGGTACAAAAACTTTCCGGGTAGACCTAGAAGATGATGGAAAAATAGACTTCATATTAAAAAAAAGCCTAAGATAGGCTATTATCACTGAAACCGAAGATGAGTCTGCCACAAGTAAAGAGCATATCTGAGCAATGATTTTAGTGAATGAAGCAACTATCAATAATGAGTGAACATTAACACAGGTTCACATACTGTGACTTAGAACCGATAGGAAAACAAACTAGAGGTCTTTCCCTCTGCATCATGAAAACCCCTTTTCTGCAGACTGACCCGCTCTGTGTGTGTGTGTGTGTGTGTGTGTGTGTGTGTGTGTGTGTGTGTATTCCTTAATGTGTTGTTTGCTAAATATCTATATACAATTTTACAATTTACTTTTCAAATAAAATTTAGCTTAAGACAACTGTACAATAAACTGAAATCAATCAAAATAAAACTCGTATTTTTTTCTCCTGCTTCGTTAGAAAACAAAATACTGTAATCTTTTTATGAACTCACTATTTTCTCCTGTTTTTTCTGGGTACTAAAGAGAAGTTTTGTTTTCTTTTAGTTTGTTTTTTACTCTGTTCCGTGTATTTTTTGTTTCCCTTCCCCTGTCACCCAACTCTGGTCTTTGAGTCTTTCTTCAGTCCACTAGAACCTATGCTCCACCTCCACCCCCACCCGAGCTCTCCTCCTGACCTCCGTTCTCTTTAGCTTTTTTCTTTAAATTTGAGGCTCTGCTCTAAGGCCTGGTGACCCTTGGTTGGTCTGCAATATTTAAGAGCAAGACACCAAAGGTATGACTGGAACTCTGCGCCAAGGGTGTGACTTTCAGACTGTCGGGTTGTTTTCCCACTGGCAGCCCTAAACTTCAGTCCCTGTAAGTCTCTGGAGTGGTTTACCTCCTTGGAAAGAGATTGTCTTGGGCAGGAAGGAATGGTCAGCTACCAGAGCAGAGGCAAGTAGGACTTGTGTCTGGGCAGTGTCCCCAAGGGATTAACTAGGGAGGAATGGTTGGGAGGGCAAAAACCAGTACAGGCGCCTTTGACCAAGAGAACTAACTGCTGAAGTTACGAGCAGTGGAGGACACTGGGCTAAAGCATTTACAGACAGACTGTCAATTGGACACGGAGGGAAGGAAAGATCAAAGACCCCAGAGGGCTGCTCATGCCTGCAATTGATGTCTTGGCGTTATGACCTCGGTGTCATTCACGGAGAAGTATCAGGGGAAGAAGGTTAGAACTCTCATTTTGAACTAGCCATCTGAAGAATGAGTGCTCTGACTGAGAAATTAAGATGAGCTTCAGGAAATAAAACATATTCATGTGCTGAGATTTATAACCGGTATATGTACATTTACATATAAATGACACCAAGTGTATCAAATAGCAATGGTGTGAAAGAAATTCCCAGGCCTGAAGAGGGGGGAGGGAGCTCTTGATAGGCTATTAACAGTAAGCTCCCCAGCTGCCCACAGCTTCTACATTCTTGGTCTAGCCTGTGTCCATCACTGGAAGATTCTGTACAATGTTTCTACTTACCAAAGTTACACATTGGTCCTTCATCTGAAAAGGGGGCACATTCAGGTTGGGAATTATATGTAGGGGCACCCTTGTGCACAAATGGGACAGATTTCTAACTCAAATGTGTGTGTGTGTGTGTGTGTGTGTGTGTGTGTGTGTATTCCCATCCCAGATGCAGTTATTTAAGAGTTGTTCCCTCCCCCAAGACATAGTTTTACTATGTAGTCATGACTGGCCTGGTACTTGATATTGTAGACCAGGCTGGCCTCAAACTCACAGAGATCTGCCCGCCTCTGCCTCCTGAGAGAGAAACCTTGAGAGACGTGAGACATAGGTTCATTTCCAGTCCACCTGGAGGTCGCTAGGTGGAGCCTCAGTATGTCTGGAGATTTAGTCAGAGTCTTAGCTAAGTGTCTGGGTGTAACAGAGATGGCTTAGTGACAGGGAGGCACATGGGAGGGCACTAACAGGACTGGACTCTTTGAGCCCTGCTGGGAGACAGCTCACTCTATCTCCGCCTCCATCGCCCTCAGAGCCTCCGTGCTGAGGCAATGTGTCACCATATTTTCAGCAGCTCTGCTAAATTGTGTCTCATAGAAGCGAGAGAGAAATCTCCAGAGGTTTACACGTTTGATTCACACCTAACGCAGCAGCTGTCTGCTGCCAGGGGAAACACTTGTGTGTTGATTCTCAGTAGCAGCCGGGGACAGTGTCTGCAGCCTTGTAACCATCTGCTTGTTTTGCTGCTCTGACCTTAGAGAAAGTGGGAGTGTTGTGTCAGCCCTCCTTGCTAGGAGTGACTCAGCCCTGGCACTTTCGGGAAGATAGACACTAGCCCTAGGGAGAGCACTTGGCAGGTGAGGATGGCAACCTCTGCATAATAATCCAGGGACAGTCGGTTCTCTCTACAGGTGCCTAGAGATTGCCTTTTAATACCCATGCGGCTCTCATGGGGCCTTAAACAGACAGCTTAATTTAAATCTCACCACCACCTCACAAAAATACAAATGACTATGCTATACTGCAACAAGAGAAACTGAGTCATAAGAAATGGGCTGATTATCCAGTAATAGAAAGATCTAGAAGCCAGCATCCATTCTTATTGTGCTTCTCCTCTTCCTAGTTTGGACCAAATTACTCATTTTAAAGCATTGGTTATTACTAGGTGACTATGCATACAACATTATTAATAAAAAGAAAAAAGAAAAAAAAATCCAATCCATGAGAGAAATGTTTTAGAGAATAACCTTTCCTATCAAACAGCATTTTTTCACTTTATGAGTTGATTTCCCCTTGGAGTCCATTGGTATTGCACTTCTGTGGCCCACTTAACTGTTGGCACATACGTCTCCGCTTGCTAAGAAGGGAAGAGGTGGCGAATACAGCATCGATCTGGAGCGCCTAGGTTCATTAATGGCTGAAGAGTCGCTGGAGATCAACAAGGGCAGTGAAAACTGGCGAGTCTCCGGACCCTTGAGTAGCTGGGAGTCATATTCTCTCGGTGTACAGAAGAGCCCCACCCAGTGATGTACTGCAGAGGGCCTTTATGGAGTTTTTGAGTGTGCAGGTTCAGAGAGTAGAGGTGGATGCTGGACACTCGGCTTCCAGCTGTCTGGGAGTCTGTACTAGTAGTAGGTGCTGAACTTTGGCTGGAAGGCTGTAGAGTCTGTGCCCTAAATCCAAAGGAGTAAACTCTTCTCTCCCTCCCTGTGTGCCATGGTCAGACATCTGGGTGGGGACGAGGTGAGATCACTTCTGTGCTGCTGATATTCGGTTTTTCCTATCAGCTCCTTGGGAGGGAGCATATGCTAAGAGCATTACAAACCAGACTTGGTGTCTGTACTGGCTAGTTTTGTGTGTCAACTTGACACAAGCTGGAGTTATCACAGAGAAAGGAGCTTCAGTTGAGAAAATGCCTCCATGAGATTCAACTGTAAGGCATTTTCTCAATTAGTGATCAAGGGGGGAGGGCCCCTTGTGAGTGGTACCATCTGTGGGCTGGTAGTCTTTGGCTCTATAAGAAAGCAGGCTGAGCAAGCCAGGAGAAGCAAGCCAGTAAGAAACATTCCTCCATGGCCTCTGCATCAGCTCCTGCTCCTTGACCTGCTTGAGTTCCAGTCCTGACTTCCTTTGATGATGAACAGCAGCATGGAAGTGTAAGCTCAATAAACCCTTTCCTCCCCAACTTGCATCTTGGTCACGATGTTTGTGCAGGAATAGAAATCCTGACTAAGACAGTGTCCTAGTTAAGGTTACTATGGCTGGGACAAAACACCATGACCAAAAGCAACTTAAGGAAGAAGGGGTTCATTGACTCACACTTCCGCACCACTGTTCAGCATCGAGGGAAGTCAGGACAGGAGCTCAAACCGGGCAGGATTCTGGAGGCAGAAACTGGTGCGGAGGGTGTGTGTGTGTGTGTGTGTGTGTGTGTGTGCGTGCGCACGTGCAAGTGTGCAGGCGCATGTCTGCATGTTGCTTACTGGCTTGCTCACCAGCCCAGGCATGGCACTACCCACAAAGGGCTAGGCCCTCCTATATCAATCACAAATTAACAAAATGCCCTGAATGCTGTGTACAACCCAGTCTTATGAAGAGATTTCCTTAATTCAGGCTCCTCCTCTCTGATGACTTTAGTTTCTGAAGTTGACATAAAACTATCTAGCACAGTCTGGTTTGAATCTGTTTGTTGGTTCATAGAGACTGGGCAAGCTCCTTTGTCTGGCTTTAGGAGACGGGGTTAGCTCATGGTCGTAATCTCAGTATTTGGAAGGCTGACCCTGGAAGATCAGGAGATTGCAGTCAGTCTGAGCTATGTAGGAAGACCCCATCTCAGAAAGTAAGTAGGCTGGGAGATGGCTCAGTGGGCAGTATGCTTGCTGTGCAAACATGAGGAACTGAGTTTGAATCCCAGAACCCACCCAAAGCTGTTGCGCTCAGGTCTATAAGCTCAGTGCTCTTACATAGCAGGCAGGAGGTGGAGACAGGAGACTCTCTGGAAGTTCACAGGCCAGCTAACTAGTCTATGCAGTGATGAAAAAGGGATCCTGCCTCAAAAAAGGTAAGAGGAGTAACATCCAAGGTTGTCCTCTGACTTACACACACACACACACACACACACACACACACACACACACACACACACACCCCAATGAATGAGTGGATGAATGAATAAATGAATAAATGAAAAGAGTGGGTAGTTTTCAGTGTCCTCTATGACCTGCCACCCTTCCCTGGCTCTGGTCTGCATACCCAGTGGACTAGGAACTCCTGCAGCTGTGTGTCTGTCCAACATGGATTTCATAGCAGCATGGCTGGTAATAAGGCACACCCCTCTGGGCCTTTGAATCAGGACTTGGTGGTTCAAAGAGGAGGGATGATAGAGGATCCACTTTGTGGACAACAGTAGCTACCACATCCGGTTTCTAGGGGCAGCCAAGGCTGTGGGGACGCTTGGGGAGTTCTGCTTGGCTGGGGAGGAGGCTTAGGTGTCTAGCCCAAAGGCCTAGCACCTGCTGTGCCTCATCAAAGTGGTTTTGCGGAGGGGTTTTTAACTGCCTCGCTTTGTTCTTGTCTGTTTTCTGAACCACCCTGAAAATTTTGTAGGCTATCCCAAGCTCATACATATTTCTCTTTGAGTTAGAGGAAGGCCTGTCTTTCTTTACCCTCAGAGACTCCATCAGTTTCCTCAGAGTGCCTCATTGGGTGTGTGTGTGTGTCTCCCTTCAACCTCTACCTTCTTTATGGCATTAATCACTATTAGTGATATGTGATATTTCCTCAGTCCCACTCAGTCCTAACCTCACTGTGAGAATGTGGGTCAGTATATTGTCAGGGCCTGCTGGCTACTTGGCAGAGTTGTGTGTGGATCCCATGGGAGCTAGAGCCAGTAGCCAGCTTTGGATCCTGGCTCTGTCATGGGAAGATGGCGGGGCTGTGTGTGTAGCAGCTCCCCCATCAGTAAAACAGGTTAAGGGTATTTCCTGTTCCCTGCGGGGGTGAGGGTCAAAGGCACAGATGTACCCAGGGAGTGCTTGACACCATGCTCATGCCTCATCAGGTTCTGATACTCAGGCGGTAGAACAGTTTGGGGTTTTGGGGGGTGGGGTGGGGGGTGGGGAAGGGATTAACACACCCACGCAGGCAGTGACTTTTCCCCTAAGAGTCAGGTTGAAAGTTTGCCAGGTAGTTACTCAGGACCCATTGGGTCCACTCCTCAAAGTGGCTCTCCATTTGCCACAGTGTATCTGTCCATGTTTAGTTACACAAGCATCTCTTATCTGATCCTCAGCCTGAAGTCAAGTACTTTTCAAACGGAGGTTTGGGCCCTTCACCCTGATCCTGCCCAGGGGCCTCTTGTTGTATCCCCGTTTTTCCAGGGCCAAATGAGACTGCTACCATTTCCAGGAAGAGTTGGTCCTTCTGAAAGCTGGGTCCCCAGAGGCACAAGACTCTCAGGGCCAAAGCATCTCAGCCAGCAGGGCCTCAGATGGGCAGCCAAACCAAACACGGCACCCTGGATGATGGCCCTTTTCTGGAAGGCACGTGATTGCTTTTTCCATGGCCTGGCTCTTCCAGAGCACAGGACCATGTGAGCCAATTGTTGAGTCCTGCACAAGTCCAGGGCCCAGCCAAGCCCTAGGCTGTGAGCCGGAGAGATCTGTTGCTCTATTTTAAGATTCCTAGTGTTTCCCAGCAGTTGTCAGTTGGTTAGAGAAAAGGAAAAGCTGGGTGGAGGCAGGGGGTGAGAGACAATGAGGCCCAAGCCACAGGAGTGTACTATTTCCAGCTGAGTGGAAATTCCCATTCTTCATGGAAGGAAAGTAGCACCCTCCCCATCCCCCGCATACTCACCCTGACTCAGAATCTTTCACTGGACAACGTCTTTCTTATTTTGATAACAAAAATAAAATGATGAACACACAGATTCATTTCTCAAAGTACTTTCAACCACTTTCCCCCATTTGTTGATGGAAACAACTATTATTAAGTCTTGCTTGCTAATGAGAAGACAGTGGAGGCACAGAGAGGTTAGTGATTGCTCACAGCCACACAGCCAGTTAATCACAGAGCAGTCCCAGAGAACAGAGCTCCTGTGCTTTATATCACGTTACCTCATTCACAACTCATTCAGCAATGAGTGAGTTATTATCTTGCCAAGATGCCTTTCTTGTGCCCATGAATGAAGCAAGGAAGGACTCATTATGGTAACCCTGGTGGAGTCCCCATCCTCTGGCTTGTTTCTCCTCAAGAACAGCCTCATGAGAGGAAATGATCTGTAGAAGGCTTCTAAGCACTTAATTAATATACTATTAGAGAAAGAGAGGAAGGTAAATTGCATTGCCAGGGGGCAATTCGGAAGGAAGTCTTTCTATTAGAGAGAATTTTAAGCATGCAGAGGAGTAGAGAAATAATTATAAACGCCTATTACTCAGACGCAACAATGGCCCTCCCCCAGCATTTGCATATTGGTCCCTTTTTCTTGAACTATAGAAAAGCAGATATAGACTTATACCAACGTATATGTAGACATACAGCTGAAACATTTGGAAAGAAATAAGATATAAAATTCACCTCTGGGCTTGGGGGTAGATCAGCTGGTAGAATGCTTATTGTACAGGCTGAACACTCAGGTTTGACTCCTCAGGACTCATATCAAAGCCAGGCATGGTAGTACACATCTGTAGTCCCTTTGTTCCTACAAAGAGATTGAAAGCCGAGACAGGGGGACTCTTGCTAGCTTGTAGGGGTAGCTAGCCTGGTGGACACAGTGGCAAACAACAAAGAGACACTGGCCAGATTAGGAAGGAATTGGTTGTTCTGATACTGGAGTTTCAGTGTGACTCTGGAGAGGGTAGGAGAGAGGTCAACATGTGGGTGATAGAGTGGGTTGGATGGGGAGGTGGGGGTAGAGGGGAGGGACAGTTGGGGGGGGAGAGGAACTGTAAATAAGACTCATCCCTTCCTCCCCTTCCTGTTTTCCTCCCTTTCTTCTTCTCCCTCCTCCTTCCTGTTTCTTCTCCCCTTTTCCTTTCTTTCATTATTTTGAGATAGGGTCTCATGTCTCATGTAGCCCAGGCTGTCCCTGAACTCACTATATAGCCAAGAATGACCTCAAGCTTCCCCTGTCCCCACCTGAGTGAGCACTGGGCTCACTAGATGGTTTTCAAAAGCAGCTGAACAGAAGCACTAGTGTCGTTAGTTAATGCCACCGATCCAGGGAAGACACATATAAGACACCGAACCGACTTTGGATAAGTTACATATGAAGACATCTACATTTCAGGTGGAAATACAGGTTCTGAACTCTAGTAGAGGCCAGCAGAGGTGTGGGATTCATCAGCATAGGGGCTGTGGCAGAGAACAGCAATCGACTCTGGTAAAGGCCAGAGTAGAAGCAGAAACAAGGGTCACAATCCTGGGCTGTATCCATACAGTACGCAGATGGGGGATAGAGGACCACTCCTAGTGGGCAGTCCCAGTGGGCATTAGATGAGCCCCTGCATGTGAAGTTCCGGACTCCCAAGTGAGCGCTTCAAAGCACTTAGATAAGTGAAGTGTGTTCCAAGTGGATGGATGTTCTAAATGAAGACTTGGGGCTGCTCCAAGGCCAAAAGCTCCTGGGAGGGACAGTGCTGGCCCTCTGTGTACTGCACTTGGGAAGTTGAAAGCCCTTTTCTTCAGCTCTATCCCTTCTGAGAAGGGAAGACAGCTATAAGAACATGTGAAAGAAAACATTTACTGCAGGAATCCTCCTGGAGCTCGGCCCAAGAACTAACTTTCTGGAACAGTAAGATATGGGGGCTGGGCAGTCCGCAGAGTGGATAGCTGACTGAGATACTGGAATTAGATTGACAGGGATCTACTATAGCTTGGTCCTTCTGTCTGTTCCTCAATTAACCTCTCTATGCCTCAAGTTTCCCCCACCTGAAAACCACAATCCCTGTGCCTTCTTCAGAGGTTGGGGGAGGGGGGATTCGGTGGGACAGGCATGGAGAACTCAGATGCAAGCTCACAAATGTTCACAGTCACCACCGTTAATACTGTAGTCAGGCAGTTTAAGAAGACTGGAGATTTGGATCCAGAAGGTTCCCTGGTGGCCTTGGAGCAGCTGAGCCAGCTGCTTGCTGGTGGGTGGAGAGGAGAGGCTCAGTCACACAGCTCCCCGCGTGTCGCCCCTGCTCAGATGTGTGGGGCCCATTATGGAAAGCTCATTTCTTTCTCTGCAAAACATCACGGGCCCCCTGCCGTGCTCCTCCCTCTGTCCACCTGGGCCTGTTTCTGGGCCAGCTGCTGTGTCAGGGGCGAATGGCCTGGGAGCTGGTGAAAGGCCCACCTGTTCTTGTTGCTCACTCCTGCCCTCCCCCTCCCGGGCTGCCAGACCCAGCCTCCCAGCTGCTCACACATCAATCCACGTTTTTTCTCCCTCTGCTCAGGTGTTGTGGGCGCTTCAGAGGCACGCTTGCTTACAACTGGTCCCAGTATCATGGCTAGTGCAGGGGCTGTGTGGGACCTCTGCTTTCTTGTGAAACCTGTGCCACTGTGTGCCAGCCCTCCTCATCCCTCATCCCCTGTCAGGGAGGGTGGCTCAAAAATGGAGGGGATATTGTACAAGGGTCCCTAACGCTCAGGGCATGGCAGGGCCCTCCAGTGCTTCTGGCATTATGTCTGAAGTTGCTATTGATATTCATATGCTGGCACTTGCTGTTCTCATGCCCCAGCTGTGGCCTAGGAGTACTTTAGGATAATGTGGAGACATAACCATATTATCAGGTCATAACCAGAGCCTAGCCCCAAGCTGCTCTGAGGCCAGCATTGAGTAGTTCTGGGTTTGGATCTTTTGGACACCTCTGGGGCTCATTTTGGCATCCCTGTAGTCTGGGTGTGTCACTATAGGCAGGTCTCTTATCCTTAACGTCTATCTTTCCATCTTTAGCAGGGTGTTTCTAAAACATGGAGTTAAGTGGAGGGTAATGGAGGTCCCTAAAAACAGTAGTTTTCATTATGCCAAGACAGAGTCTGGAGTACTGATAGACTGGTAGTGCCACGGAAATCTTCCTATCAAGTTGACTGGGATCCTGATACAGGTATTTTAGGAATTGTGTTCCCAGGGGTGGGGTGGGGGGGGGACACAAAGGAGGTGAGATGTTCTGAGAGTTTTATACTAAGGGGACTAGGAGAATGTGCGCATATTCCAGGTGTGCTTCTTGTCTTGTTTTTAGTTCCAGCCCTGCTATCTGCTCCTCCTCCAGACTTGGCTCCTTTCGCTGGGCTTCCTGAAACTCCAAAAGCTACAGTGGCTGCCCATGTTAGGGGCATGCATAGCACTGAGTTTCCCTTCTGGCGTGAGTTCATCAGAAAAGGGCTTGCAACTCAAAGCCCCTTGGGAGGCAGGGCTGACAGAGACTCTCCAAGGCTGTAATGTCCTTTGTTTATTCATAGATTTGATATTTAGTGAATATGTAGATTGTGTTGGATATTGTGCAGGGCATTAAGATTTGGAGTTTGAAGCATCCTTGTGGTCATCTTAGTCCTGCCCAAGCAAGCACCTACATCTCAAAGGCAGCTTCCGACCAAGAAGAGGACCTGAGTGTCTTTCAAACCATGGATGGTCCAATTTGCTCTGGACTGCGACATAAACAGCTAATCATGGGAAGTTCTTCTGTGAGCATCTTTGAGTCCTGCCATCCTGAATTTGAGATTTGAACGGTGCTCCCTCCTCATCTGTCCTGGATCCCCACTGTGCCACAAGCATGGCTGTGGGCTGTTTGTCACACCCTGCTTGAGGTTCCTGTAGGTGGATAGGTGACAGACGGGTGGGGTGGGGGATGGTTAGAACACCTCCTCTACTCCAGTTCCAGGCGGCAGGTGTTAGGCTCCTGCCTGTAGATGGAGCACAGTCTCACCCAGAACCTTCAGGACTGTGCAGCTCTGTGCCCAGTCTTAGAGAGAACTGGAGATCTAATCCCTGCTTTTCAGTCACTTGCAAATGGTAGGCCTCGGTCTTTCCCTCTTCTAGAGTCTTTTATTCTAAATGATTTCTCAAGGCCTTGGAAAATGCCTGGGGAAAATCTAGATTTCATGGAAACTTGTTTCTGAGTAGTAGTGGACGGAAGAGAGGTGCTCTCGGAGAAGAGATATCTGTGACAACCTCGAGGAAAGGGATGGAGAGCCACAGCGAGGAAGAGGAAGACCTTTAGAAACACCTTAGGTAATTCTCGGAGCTTGGAAATGGCAATACTAGGATAAAGAGGGTTCATGGATGCCACTGATTGACTTGGCCTCCGGGAATGCACTATGACGTCAGGCAAGTGTCTTTGTTTGCAGGTGTGAACTGAGACACCATGGGTAGGAAAGCATGGGGGGAGATGTTAGGAAACTGAGGCACCACAGAGTGGTGAAGCATGGGGAAGAGGTCAGGAAACCTGGCCATTGGTAGGCAGGGGGAATTCAGGAGGCTGAGGCAGGTGGACCGTCCCTTGTGGTGTTAAGAAGACAGCACAGATAGAGAGCCAGGCTCCATCCAGGGGCCTGGAGGACAAGGAGGAGCGAGGGCCTTCAGGACTCAGTGGATCTCTGTCCCTATGACTTTGGGAGCCATGAAGCTCTGACTTCAGGACACTGGTCTCCTTCCCAAGTGGGAATCAGGGTCTCTCAAGGGCAACAGGCAATGGAGAAGCATGGTCTGGGAAAGGTTGCAGGGGACTGAAGACTTCAGAGATTAACGGGGGGACTTTCCACGGCCACACGAAGGAACCATAGACACAAGGGACCAGGAAGCAAAAAAGCAGAAAAGTCCAGAGTCAGTGATGACACCACAGCTAAGGGCAAGGACTGGGGAGTGGAAAATGTGAGTGGGGAGAAAGGAATGGAGCGAGCAAATGAGGGGGGTGGGGCAAGAGAGGATACAGGAGACAGAACTCTGTGCCGGAAGGGTGAGTGCAGCATCCTGTTATTTCCTCCAGGGATGGACCAAGTCTGAGCTGGAGAACACACTCGGAAGCCGACGTGGCGAATGCTCAGAAATGTGGGCTCTGGAGTTAGCTCAGAGATCAAACCCCAGCATTTGATTGTAAAGTCTGTTTTGTGTATGTGTGTGTCTGTCTGTCTGTCTGTGCAGTCTTCACGTTAGTTTTTAGACACTCCCCAACTTAGTTTTTGAGATAGGGTATTTCACTGAACCTGTGCTTTAGCTAGACTGGCTGACCAGTAAGCTGCAGGGATCCATCCGGCTCTGTCAATCCCACCCCAGCGTATCCCCATCCCCCTCCCTTGCCAGCCTTGGGATTGTAGACATGTGGCCACCACCTGGCTTTTTAGGTGGGCACTGGGGACCCAAACTCAGGTCCCCATAATTGTACAGCAGGCAGTTTACCCACCAAGCCATCTCCCTAGCTCCTAAATAAGGTCCTGATGGTAAGGGGGTGTCTAACAAGTGTTCCCACTGACTTGGGAACACCCTAAATTTTAAATGAATATTTATGGGAAGACTGATAATTGAATTTGGAGGATCCAGAGCACAGGATTTGTATGTGTGTGTGTGTGTGTGTGTGTGTGTGTGTGTGTGTGTGTGTGTGTGTGTGTGTGGTGTTTTAATGGGTTACAGTCATTCACTACCAAACCATTTACATTCGACAAAGCTCCTGTCTGGACTTCTGCTACCACAGAAAGGGTAATGTGGGGTACCACAGGGGCTGAAAGAGATGAAGAATAGCAAGGCAGAGACACTATGGGATATTTAATCCTGACCCCAGCTTTGCCCAGATTGCTGATCCCAGATGACCCAGGCCACAAAGCTGTTGCCCCACACCCTCCATTAAAGACATGGCAGCTGTGCAGGATGTGCTGGGCAAAATTGAGGTCAGGTTTTTCAAAGCTAGTGCAATTCACAAGCATATTCAGCGGGCTAGATTCACAGCAACTGTGGAGTCAATCACATTTCTGAAATCGCAGATAGGAACTGACCTGCTGGGAAGAGAATTCGGGATACATTGTGAACTTCAAAAAGTTTCTGTCTGGAAACCAGAGAGGTAACCATGGCAACCGGGAGGCAAGTTGAACTCAGAGGAGGGCTCTTCATTCTCAGCAGGGAGCTGTGTGCTCTCAGCTCTGCCTGTCTGTATGGTTGCGTATCAATTCCTTTGTCTCCACTTGCTTGGTCAAATAGGACATACTAGCCCAGGAATCTGGAGACAGCCCTGGCTTCAGCCTGGATGCATTTAATGAAGAACACCTTGGGCACTGCTATTTTGTTGCCTGCAAAATGGAAATTTAAAACCTCCTTAAAAACCTCACACGGATGCGGAATGGACAGTGAGGTTTGAGAGGATCCTCTGCAGGAATCAGTGTTGTGGTCACGTGGCTATGTCTGGGTTGATTCCAATACACGGGCAAAGAGCGCCGGTGTGACTAGAGTTTGATCCATCTGTGTCACATGAAAAATGGCTGTACCATGGATAACACCCACATCTATGCCTGGCAGCTGTGTGATAAAAGTGTGACTGTGGGTATGAGGAGCACCAGGCAAAGCAAACCCTTCAGCTCGGCTGAGCACCTCTCCCTCAGACCCAGAAGGTACTCGTGGTGGGCTGGCTGGCTGCCTGCTCCATGTGGATGAAGACTTGAGATGCACAGCTGCTCAACAAGGCATCCACCCACACATTGCCTACACACCACTGCCCAGTCTAGCTCTGGGGCTGTGAGGTAGGAAGCCCTCAAGAGCTGAGCTTGGCAAGACGGGCATGTGGATTTGGTGTTCACTGCATCTGAGGTAGAAGTGTGCCTCCCGGGGATGGGCCGCGTCCTCTCTGCCTTGGTTCTGCATTGAGGATGTGGGAGTTTGGGACTGGTTTCAAATGGTTCTTTAGAGTGTATCAGGTTGACTAACTGGGTCACCCTTCATAGGGCCTGACTCAGTGAGTGGAATCTACCTGAACAATTGTCCCAGATGTTTGTTTTTGGACTGGACTGGACAGGTACAAAGGACTGAGGTGCATATTTTACATATCAAAGTCGACCTGGCCTCTAGGTTCTTCCAGCATCCCTCAGTCTCGACCTGGCATACCCTTTCTCCAACCCGGAACTTTCCAGCCCAGGGGCAGGGCTGCCCTTCCCCCAATGGCTCTTCCCTATATAATCCAGGCATTTTGGTCTCTTCTTCCTTTTTTCCTCTTCCTCCTCCTCCTCTCTCTGTGCACACACATTCTCAAGTGCCCTTTCTCTAGGCAAGTGTTCCACCACTAAGCTGCATAGAGCAGGCCTTACTGCTGGAGAGGCCCCCTATGAGATGGAACTCTTACTCTAAAAGGCACAAAACATCGTTTGCCTTATTGTGAGATTCCCAGTCACTTGTTAAGTAAAGCTGAAAAGCAATACAGAGTGCTGATGGCATGCTAAGTCTTGTTCCAGGTACCTTGTGTATAGATGTGGGTACTTGGCATGGACCCAGATCCCCTTTGCAGGCCGCCATCAGTGGTATGGACTCTGTTACAGGCTCTGGGAGTTGCTCTTGACAGAGTCATCATCACCTGGATCCAGGTCAGGCCATCTCAGCACAGCAGAGTCCAATAAACCATTAATACCAAGGCCTGCCCAGCTTCAGAAGTAGACATTTGTAAAGGTCCAACACAATGCTAGAACATCCTTGAAGACCCTCTGGGGGTGGGAGTGGGGTCTCTCCTGAAATAACGAGACAGCATTCCTCTCTGTGTTCAGCATAACTGCTCTTCTTTCCTTCCAGTTCACTTCTGAGAACTCTCCCTAGCAAGCATACTACCCCTAGAATGTTCCTGGGGCAGTCCAGCAAACCGAAAACATCTTTAGTCCCCCTCCACGCCTTATGAAATAAGTATAGTGCTGTCTAAAACCTAGACACAAAGAAATGGAAGCATTTGGAAAGATGACGTCTCTAAGGCCTCTCATTATTATACAGTAGAAACACGATTTGAAACTATAAATATCTACCCTTAACCTCCTCACCTGCTGCTTCTTAGTAGCAATCTCGAAGGGAGCTACCGAGGGCCAGCAGGGAAGACTATGGCGCCTTTAAGGCAGGGTGAGGAGCTGACCTCATTGCTTAGTCTCAGGATCACTTACCAGTTACAGAGCAGTTTCTATTGCGTTCTGGTGGGAGCAACAGGTTAAAATTCAAAGCTCAACTGAAGCGCCAAGACTTAGCTTATAACTATAGAGTGCAGAGCAATTAAGCCTTTTTAGCATCGTTGCAAAGATTTCTGCTATAATTGTGTTAAGTAAATCTTTCCTCCCATGCCTGCTGATCTTGGCCAAGTCTCTAGTTTTCTGATCCTCTGATCCTTCATCTCAAAGTGGAGGTAATGACCGTGGGGATGAATAGCTCACTTAGCTCTCGTCACCTTCGGAGTCCATGGAATGGTACCTGTTCTGACCTGAAAGAGTGCAGGATAATGGTGATGTACTTTTTCTTGGAATGCATCCTGTGCGCCTGTCCTCCGTGAACTCTCCACCCCTACAAAACCCCTTCCGTCACTTTTGAATTGTTTTCCTGCTTTTACAAGAGGTCGGCGGTTTTGGTTTTTTGTTTTTTTTTTTTCTTTTCCTGGCAAGCCGTGGGCGTTTGTCTGGTCTTCAAGCTTTCCTCCTCTCCTGGCACCCCAAGTCTCCCTCGGGGGTGGGGACAGCCCCGTGCGCTCGAAAGAAGGCCCTGCGGACTGCCAGTCGCGCCCCACCCTATCAGGCTCCCTGCCCCGCCTCCTCACGCGCAACTCTCAGCCCCACTCTCTCATTGGTCGGCGACGCTCGGCCCTGCCCCGCCCCCACGGGGATAAAAGCCTCAGTAGCCACGGGCCCGGCGCGTGCAGCTCTTCCGACCCCTTCAGCGCGGGCGGGTACTTGCTACAGCCTCGCTTTTCCCTCTTCGCCTTCCGGTCCTCCACCATCCTCCCCACGACGTGCTGTCTGGCGCCCGCAACCATGTGCCGCACCCTGGCCACCTTCCCCAACACCTGCCTGGAGAGGTAAGAGAATTTTTTAGCAGTCCCGACAACAAAGTCCTGAATCCACCAACTCTCAGGCTTGGAAACTCGGGAAAACAGGGACAGCGGGGCGGGACTGCAGTGCCATAAAGACCCCAAAGTGTTAAGAGCTCTCTGGGCATATTCCAAGTGCTGCTTTTGTGGACTAGAACTTGAAGATGCCAATGAGAGAAGCGCTTAGCTTCTCCCCAAATTTCTTACGACTGAATTTTGGGTGGTGGAGTTAGCTCTTGTGGGACGCCCTCCGCCCCAAACTTCCCTGTGCAAACAGAATCCTTACACGCTGATGGTTTTTCTTTCAGAGCCAAAGAGTTCAAGACACGGCTGGGGATCTTTCTTCATAAATCAGAGCTGAGTTCTGATGCTGGGGGTATTTGCAAATTCGAGTGGGCCAGTAAGCATAGCAAAGAGAGGTAAGTCCCATTGTCTGTCCAGCCCAGGGGCTTTAGAGGGGAGAAGGAAATTAGGAGCAGACAAGCTAGGTGGCCCTCAGCCTCTCTCTCTCTGGAGATTTGAGCGAGACTTGACTGCTGTGCAGTGGCTTCGGAGCCCCATGGTGGGGGTGGTAGAGTCCAGGTTTTGCCAACCCCAGCAGATGCTGGCGTGCAGGACATGCACTCTTGTTTATCTGAGGATGTTGTAACTCGAATACAGGGCTAGGACAGGGTCTGCATTTGTCTAGCGAGCACCTTGCCTAGACGCCTCTTTTGATCGAACGCCAGGTGTTCTACTAGACTTTGGGCTGGTAGGTAGATAGACTCTCCCAGCCTCCTGCTTCATTGGAGAGGTGTGCAAACCAAAGTTGAGAATCTTGGGAATAGAGTCAATTTGGTTACAGAAGTGGAGGCGTTAAGGATACTGACTGAGGACTAAAGGGTTCCCGGCAACGGTTGCTGGATGCCCAGGTGCCCCTTCTATAACTCACGTGGCTCATGGGAATTTGAGGGGTTAGTTTGACAACCGTCGACTTCAGCCTAGGATGTGTGCTATGCTTCTGTTTGTTGATTTAAAAATAAATTAATTTAAAAATCTCTGCCCCCCCCCCGAAGCTTCTCAGAAGATGTGTTGGGATGGAGAGAGTCTTTCGATTTCCTGCTGAACAGTAAAAGTAAGTGGGACCCTGTTGTCTGTCTGTGAAAGGCGCGTGTGTGCTCATGTGCTTGGAGCTTGTCCCAGCAAGACTGAAAAACCACGGGGCTAAATAATAGTAGTAGTAATAATAACCCCGGTCCCCCAGTGTGCCAGCCTCTGCTCGTGGAACACAAAGGCAGAGCCTTGTTCAGGAAAATTACATTCTAAAAATAGAGCCATTAGCGCCAATTGCTGTCTCTTCGTCTTTTCTTCCCAGCTGTCCCCTAGTCTGACCTGTCTCCTTTCTCCCCTTACCACCAGATGGGGTGGCTGCCTTCCACGCCTTCCTAAAGACAGAGTTCAGCGAGGAGAATCTGGAGTTCTGGCTGGCCTGCGAGGAGTTCAAGAAGATCCGATCAGCCACCAAACTGGCCTCCAGGGCTCACCACATCTTTGATGAATACATTCGCAGTGAAGCCCCTAGAGAGGTCAGTGTCCCTGCACCAGCGGCTGTGACTCCTTCAGACCCTGTCTGCCTCTTCCCAACTGAGAACGGGGGTCCATGAGGGAAGGGTTAGGTTTGCAGTGCAGCAGTCGGCATGGTTAGAGAAGGTCAGGGAGTCAGTGCCCGGACACTAAACTTTGCCACACGAGGTGGCACAGCACAGGGCAGCAAGGTTTCTTTTTGGTCTTCTCTCCATACCCACATTTGTAAATTAGCTTTTTTTTTTTTTTAAACCTCAGCACATGACCTGGTGGAACAAAAGAATTTGGGTAATCTGACTCTGACCTGCGTCTACCCTTTGGGAACTTGTTTTTTGTTTTTTGCAATTTAGCCTTCCCTTCTTGAAGGATATTCACAGTAGCGGTGGCGCCCCCTGCTGGCCATACTTGAGCAATGCTGTGTGTCTATATCATGTTTTCTGGCTGCTTCTGTTTATTTCACATTACTCTATAATGATTTAATAAGTATCAGTTAACATGCAAGGAAGTTTTATTATCTTAGAGGATGTAGCAGCGAAAAAATTCTAGTGGTACTATATTCTAAGAGGAGAAGATGTCAGGAACCAATCCGCTATAAGCCAGGGATGTGAGCAAAGCACACAGTAGGAGTTAGGGGGCAGGTGGAAGAGCACACAAGGCTCAGAGTTGTTGCAAGGATCGAGAGAGGGAAGGACTTCCTGCCACAGGGAACGGGGACAGATGAGGTCACACACATGGCTGGTGGCCAGATGTGGTCATTCTAGCTTTTCTTTTGAATGACTTGGAGAGGAAACTAAGCTGCTTCCAGACTGAGTGGGCTCAGTGTAGCAGCTGTGAGGACAGACAGACAGACATAGTGGGAGTGAGGGAGGCAAGGGTGGAATTACTGCACAGATCCAGCGCAGAGGTGGGGACTGGGACCAGTAGAGGAGTACTATGCTTCTGGCGTTGCAGAAAAAGCCGCATGTTAATCTCGAGAGATCAGAGGACCAACCTCTGGGTCTGATGTGGGAATTGTCCCAGAGCTGAAAAGCTGGCAAGTGGGGCTGGAGAGATGGCTCAGTGGTTAAGAGCACTGGCTGCTCCTTTTTTTTTGGCTTTTCGAGACAGGGTTTTTCGCCTGCCTCTGCCTCCCAAGTGCTGGGATTAAAGGCGTGCGCCACCACTGCCCGGCTGCACTTGCTGCTCTTATAGAGGACGTAGGTCACCCCACACTATAGTGGCAGCTCACAAGCCCCTTTAGCTCCAGTTCTGGAGAATCCAACCCCTTCTTTAGGCCTCTAGAGGTTCCTACACACACGGTGCACACACTTATGCAGGCACATATACAAACAGATCATATACACACACATATATACGTATATATATGTCCTGCCCTGCCCGGCCGGCCACCCCACCCC
>CM052711.1:37603720-37622940 GCA_028551405.1 Uromys caudimaculatus
CCCAAAGTTCCAAAGTCCTTCCACAGTCCTCCCCAAAACATGATCAGGTTGTCACAGGAGTACCCCACTACACTGGTACCAATTTGTCTTAGTCAGGGTTTCTATTCCTGCACAAACATCATGACCAAGACACAAGTTGGGGAGGAAAGAGTTTATTCGGTTTACACTTCCATGCTGCTGTTCATCACAAAAGGAAGTCAGGACTGGAACTCAAGCAGGTCAGGGATCAGGAGCTGATGCAGAGGCCATGGAGGAATGCTGCTTACTGGCTTGCTTCTCCTGGCTTGCTCAGCCTGTTTTCTTATAGAACCCAAGACTACCAGCCCACAGATGGTACCACCCACAAGGGGCCCTCCCCCCTTGATCACTAATTGAGAAAATGCCTTACAGCTGGATCTCATGGAGGCATTTTCTCAACTGAAACTCCTTTCTCTGTGATAACTCCAGCTTGTGTCAAGTTGACACAGAAAACTAGCCAGTACGGTATTTTACACTGTTTGGAAGAAAGCTAAGCCTTAAAGATGAGCGACCCCTGAATGGCGTATGCTGAAAGCCACCTTCCTGACCTCCATAAGCCGTATATGCTGTCAAATGAGCCAGGCAAAACTGTTCATGAATTCCCTCAAGTGGTTTTCACTTTTAATTATTTTTAATTTAAAAAAAGCCAATGGGAAAAATGTATATTTTGATGAGTTAGGGTGTTAAGTTTTAAAAGTCAGAGGAAGGACAATTAGACAGCCCAGCAAAGATTGCAGAATGCACTGACCCCCTAGAATGTGATTTTAGTATCTTTTTTCCCCTCTGTGTGGGGTTTGGGTTTTTGTTTTGGTTTCAATAGACCTTTAATTTGGACATGTGGAGGAATGAACATCATTGTTTTGTTGTGGAGAAAAGTTCCAGATAGTGTTTCTCCCCTCTCACCCATAAATTGACTTAGATATTAAAATGTGGTGCTGTTAAAGGTTTAAAAATAGTGATTAGTAGTGCTTCAATTAAAATGACAAAGGAGAAAAATATATACTGCCCTTTCTCATCACCTCTGTGAACCCCATGAAGGCATATCAACATACTATAACCAACTTTTGTGCGTTAAAATTTTTATACATATTTAATACCTTTTTTCTGCTTTTGTGTAATGGATATTTAATTCAGAAAGCTATGAAATAATAGGTAATCATAGTGCTACGAGAACACATATTGGCATGTAGTTTAAAAGGCTGGGAAAGGTACCTGGCGCTTGCAATGAGTTTATAATTTAAGTGCAGTGAGGAATTTTAAGGTTGCCAATAAAATACTCATCAGAAGAAAGAAGGCAAGGAGAATCCATTTCCTCAGGACACAAATGCCAAGGAGATACTAAAAATAGTCCAGGCCAGGTTGGGCAGGTTTGTTTGGGAAAAATTCCAAATGCATCCTAAATGAGCTAAAATCCTCATTAGAAAATGAATGTTTGGGAGGGATGGCAGGAGGAGGAGGGCTGCCCCGCCTGCTGGGGGGGGGGGGGTTCAGCGTGGACCTAAGGAGGGGACTGAGGTATGAAAAGACCAGAGACACAAGAAATGGGGGCAAGTCTGTATTCTGATCAAACCCCGAAGGGCTTTGTTTGATACAAGTTTTCATAACAAAGAGCAGGGATGGGGGAGAATTCCACAAAGTGGTACAATCTAATGTAAACGAAATTCCTTGAACAGATAACATACATTATCAATGCAGCTATCTTTACTGCTAAACTGCTGGTCACATACCTTTACTGTTTACTAGCTCGACCATAAGGACCGTGCCTGGTCAATTATCGTCACTCCTTCATTGCTCATCCATAACAGAGACACTGGTCTGGGAAGCCTCAATTACTTCTCAGGAGCTGGGACTTAGGCCTATAGTCACTCCAAGCCTAACTCTAATACAAAATGGCATTACCTAGGTTAATAAGAAAAATCCTAACTGTGTTGGTTCCCGGCAGAGGGCTAAGGACCTCGGAGGGAGGATTGCAAAAACCATGGAGGTGAGAGGCAGTCTGGAAGTCTGCAACAAATCCTCAGAGGACACTAAAAAGAACTATATATTTTTCTTTTAGTTAAATCTGAATACAATTTTAAAACAAGATTATTTATTATGTATTTCAGCTATCAACTATATTGAGCAAGAAAATTATGCAACATGCTCAATATTCTAGGAAATGAATTACCTGAGAATTCCTGGAGGGTTGCAGACATTACAAGTCTGCATTTTAATATACATCTGCTATTTCTCCTGCTAGCACTTGTTCTCTGCCAAGGAACATCAAATATCAAATGTCAGGGCAGGACAAACATAGCCCAGAAAAAAAATGGAAGACTAGAATGTGGGTCTAGGCACAGGCGTGCACCAAATCAGAATGTAATGCCTTACAGTGACCTTAACTTAATCTCAGATCCAGGGCTCCTGGGGCTGAGGGATTGCCTAGGTATTGATGAGGCAAAGGAGACAGAGCTAGAGAAAAAGTGAAGAATCAGCCAAAGCTCAAGGTAAGGAAGAAATGAATGAAGGGAAACAGGCAGATTGATCGCCAGTGTCTGTCTTCACTATCTGACATGGGGAATAGATAGGCTACACAGGCAGGCTTGGGAAAGACACTGAAAGCCAATAGTGTCCCCTGTCTATCCAATGCCATGACCAAAAGCAAAGAGGCAATACTTGATGTCAATTTAGTTTTTTGACTTCTGGTTTGAGTTTAAAAGGTGGACAGTGGTCATGATGTGATCTGATTATCACTGTTCATAGGTAGGTCGTAATTCACCAGAAGCTGAGGACCTCAAGCATATGGCGGCAGTTATGAGTCTAAATGCCCAGAGCATGGTAGCAGCAGCAGACACAGCCATACTGTGAGTGTGTGTGTGTGTGTGTGTGTGTGTGTGTGTGTGTGTGTGTGTTACTGTGACTGAAAATCTGACATAATAAGTAAAGAGTACGAATTTTATTCTATGTTAAGACAGATATTTCAATCCAGCAATATCTCTCTCTACTGACTCGAGGACTACGGCAAAGCAGCTCATCATGGCAGCAGGAGCTTATGAAGGAAAAGGTTGTTCATCTTACGGTAGACGGGAATCAGGGGAAAGAGAAGGAATAAGCAGGCAGGCATAACCTTCAAAAGCAGGTATGATCTGGCTAAGACCCACCTCTGAAAGTCTGAGCAGCTCCCAACAGAGCCCCACCAACTGCGGATCAAGTATTTAACACTTTCCACACTCAACCCAAAACATGTCACAACTGAGAAGCTGATAATGCATGTTCGATCAAAAGGAAGATTCTCGTTGAGAAGCTACAGAAATATAACTGAAGACTCTCAAGGTTGATACAGATATATTTTTGTGATAGTGGTTAGCCTATTCTTCCGCACTAGGTAATTTTTATGTTGCTTCATTATAGGGGATGAACACAAAAGACTATGTCTTGATCAAGACGAACTTTCTGTAATATCGTGCTTCTGTCGAGACCCCTTCTGCAGGTCAACATCCCTTTCACAGTGGTCACCTAAGACCATCAGAAAACACGAATATTTATGTTACAATTGATAAGAGTAGCAAAATTACAGTTATGAAGTAGCAACAAAAATAACTTTATGGTCGGGGGTCACCACAACTTGGGGAACGATATTAAAGGGTCACATCACTAGGGATGTTGAGAACGCCCGCCGTGATAGGATTAAGGGAATTCCCCAAAATATTCAAGTAAGGAACCAAATGACCACACATAACTTGGTGTCTAAGCATTGGGAAGATATCAAGAGGTTCAGAGCCTGTGGGTACTTTGTGTTTGATCTATAAAAGGTTTGAATTTGCTATAACCCAAACCTCTATATTTTCCAAAGCAGTACCATTCAAGGAAATAGATAATGTGAGCCACATATGTAATTTAAAACTTTTTAGAACCATATTGGAATAAGTAAAAAGAAGCAGGCAAATTAATATTAATTTAACTCATATTAATTAGCTTAAAAGTGAGAGGAGAGGATGGAGAGATGAGACAGTGACAGAGCTACGCTGGTGACACCAGAAAGGACCATGGGGGAGAGGGTCACACTTTCACCTGTGCTGTGGCTTTGCCAGGAACCAGTTCTCATGCCGAGTTTATGCCTCTGTACATAACCGATGGTGCCAGTTGTGATTATTGTCTGCTCTGACTCTTCAGGCTCCACACTCACAGGAGACTCAGTGGAAGCCAGCTCACCTGCTTGTCTGGCCAGCTTCATGACTGATCCTGATGGCCAGGGTCACAGATGACAACCTCAGGAGACTGTATCGACTCCTTCTACCCCCAAAAGCCATCTTCTATTTTTCAGGTTGCTGCCACAAGTCCACAGAGTGCCTTTGCTAGGGGTTGGGGGGGTTATACAATGTTCCCCAAAGTTTATGCCATTATTTCTGCCATTAGTTTTACCTATATACCATCTATCATTTTCTTCAATTAAATTCTCTCCTTTTTTTCTGTAAAAACACACATACAAAAGATACTGCATATCACTACTAAACAGTAGCACTTGCCATAAGTAAAAAATTCCCCTACTTGGGAGGTGTTAGTACACATCTTTAATCCCAGCCCTCGGGAAGCAGAGGCAGGCTGATCCGTGTGAGTTCAAGGCCAGCCTGCTCTACAGAGCAAGTTCCAGGATGAGCAGGGCACACAGAGAACCCCTGTCTGAAAAAAATAAAATCTCCCCTAAATATAGTCCCACTATTAAATTTTAAATGGCATGCATATTCCACCTCGGGCCAATTGCCACTAAGAAGGAAATACTGGGTTGAGGGACTGTCTCTCTAAAAAGTGCCTGCTAAAACATGACTCTCAGAGAGAGACTAGAGAGCATGCACAGAGTTAGCTGTGAGCATCACAAGAACAGGAGAGACCACACCCAGATAAGGGTTCTTATTCTCACTGCACAGAAGAAACACAAATCACCTAAGAAGCAATTTCCAAATCCAGGTCTCTGATCTCACAAGATTTAGCAGAACAGACTTGGACCTCGGTGTCTGTGTTTTCATAAGCTCTTTGGGAAATTAGAATAGTGAGTAAGCAAAGCAAACTTCAAGAGACTCTGGGAGGGCCAGCAAGATGGCTTATAGGTTAAGGTGCTTCCTACCAAACATGGAGACCTAGACTTGATCCCTGGGATCCACATGGTAGAGGAAGAGAACGTCGACTCCTACCAGTTGTCCTCTGACTTCAATGTGCACTGTGTGTGTGTGTGTGTGTGTGTGTGTGTGTGTGTGTGTGTGTGTGTGTGTGTGTGTGAAAATAAAAGAAACCATGGGGAACAGAGTGACAGGCCAGTACCAATCCTGGGATAGAAGCAGGCCTCAGTAGCAAGAAAAGGGGAGGGGAAAGGGCAGGAATCTGAGCCACAGTTAGCTCCATCAATGCCACTGTTCTGTGGATTGCAGTATCCAGATAAACACAGCCTAACACAGCAATCTATTCATTCCACATAAATGCAGCAACAAAACCACTCCTCTGTGGATAATTGTAAATAAGCCACACAGCCCTAGATGGTGTTTTCCTCTTTCACAAAAGATAAACAGGGCATGTGTTTTTATCTTTAGGGTATGGGGGTGGGAGGGCTATACAAAAGTCTACTTATTCATGAAAAATCTATGAAAGAGATAAGACCTTGAAGGTTGGTGTAAACAGGAGACAGAGTGGTTGTAGATTGCTTTCCAATAAAATGGAGTGAATCAGGACGGGCCTCATAAGAAATGAGATAATTCCTAAACCAGGCAGTGGTGGCACATCTTTTTAATCCCAGCACTCGGAAGGAGGCAGAGATGGGTAGATCTTTGTGAGTTTTTGGCCAGCCTGGTCTACAGGGCGAGTTCTAAAACCTTATCTTGGGGGGAAAAAAAAGAAAAGGCTAATTCCCAACCAAACCCTCCAATAAAGTCTTCTCTGTCCATAGAACAAGCAAGAGGCAGATTTCAGCTGGGGCCTGTCTAGAATTTGGGATGTTTTCTAGAACACATTTCTCTCACAACAAATACAATAGATGGCTGTGCAGTCAGCTTCTACTATACCCTGTTATACAATGACCCTGTTATTGCCTGTTATTCAGCTTTCTGTTACTATAATAAAGACCTGAGGGCTGGCCAGATGGCTCAGTGGGCAACGCACTTACAATCTTCATGGTCTGAGTCTGATGCCCAGAAGGTGACTACACATAACTTTCCTCTGACCTCCACATGTTCACCCTCACACACAGGCACACAGACGCACGTGCAGGCACACACACAGAGAGAGAGGGAGAGAGAGAGAGAGAGACAGACAGACAGACAGAGACAGAGAGACCCCCACATACACAAAATAACAATTTCTATAAGCCTTGAAAAATCAGCCTATAAACAGGAAAGGTCTAAATGACTCACAGTTTTAAAGCTTCCAAATTGTTTTGGGTCTGTGATGATACATCATGGCAGAAATGGACAGAGGAACAAAGCTGCTCGCCTTGTGGCCAAGAGGCAGAAGAGAAGGCAAGCAAAGGTTGAAGTTCCTCAATCCCCTTTAAGAGTGTGCCCTCAGAGACAGGAAGGCCTCCCAGTGGGCTCCAGCATCTAAACTCTCTACCACTTCCTAAGTATGTCACAAGCAAGCTTCCACACCTGAACCTCTGGGAGATAGTTAAGATACAAACTGTAGCCATGACTGTGTGGAATCCCCTGTACTATTGCATGGGCTGAAGACACTGACTTGCTTTTAGATCACAGAACACAATAAAAGGGTTACAAGCTCTGTGGCCAGCGTCTTGCTCACCTAGCCCTCCCCTCTCTGGCTCTTTCTGCTTGCTCACTTTGACAAACCCGTCTTCCACATCATATGGTATGCTGCAGAGAAGCTTGTGTGACAACCAGGAAGCATATTACTTCCTCTGCAACATACTAAATTACTTCAAAGCTTGTGGCTCAACCAACAGAAATGTATTCTCTCAGCTCTGGAAACCAGTAAGACAGAAATTCATTTCTCTTCGACAAGATCAAGATGCTGACAAGGTTGCTTTGGAGGGAGGCTTTCGGATGCTTTTGCCTTTTTAGCCTTCAAGTGTCCATCCACACCCCAACACTCATGGCTCCAACACTCCAGACTCTTCCTTTGTGGTCACGTCACCTCCCTTCTGTATCTAATCGCCCTCTGCCTCCCACATAAGGCCACTTCTGGCAGAGAAGAGCCCTCTGATGGTTCAAAAGCATCTCCTCATCTCAGAAGCATTAGCACGAGGCTTAGGATTCGCGCAGTGGAAATGCACTTGCCTAGCGCCACAATGGCACGCATGGGTCCTATCTTCAGCACAGCAATAACTGCCATCATCATCTCATTCTTAAAAGAAAAACTTCTACATGATAGCATGGTGGCACATGTATTTACCGCAGTAAGAACATTTTTTAAACACCACCATTTAAGATGCCATTCTCACCGTGCAGAGATTAGCTCTGCTATCTTTGGAAGTCATTCTCCTGGAGCCTGCTATGGCTCCTGGCTAACAAGGAGGGGACTAAGGCTGTCCAGGACTACTGAGAGTTTGGAAACAGACGGATCCCCTTGAGTTGTCTGCATCCCGCCACGTCTCCAGCTGCAACACCGCAGAACCACACTAAGCAATGGCCAGATTTGTGACCCAGAAAGACTAAAAATTATGTATTATTTCTTAAGGACTAAGTGTTGGGAAAATTTGTTACACAATAACAGATAACAATCGCTTTACTCCAAGTTCATACAAAGTTAATTCATTATGTTTATATTGTATTACAAGAATACAAGCTACAGAATTAGAAAAAGCCCACACACTGAGCCTATCTGAGTGAGTTAGCTTAACTTCTCTGTTTTGTTCTGATTTACAGTAGGTGAAAATAATATTGTCCCATTTTATTGTTGATGATATTGAATTAAAAGATACATGAGTCAAAATACCTATTCAAGACAGGGCATGGTGCCATATGCTTTAATCCCAGCACTCGGGAGGCAGAGGCAGGCCAATCTCTGAGTTAAAGCCACCCTAGTCTACAGAGTTCCTAAACAGTCAGAACTACACAGAGAAACCCTGTCTCAAAAAATTTTATTTTGCTAGGTATTTAATACTCAATAGGGAGTAAGTGCCGGTGGTAGGCATGATCCAACTGTCTTTAATCCCAGATCTTGGGAAACAGAGACAGGAAGACCTTGAGCCCAAGGAATCAATCTGTCCAAAAACTAAACCAAAAATAATTCCAAGCTGATTGTCATGGCTCATAAGGCTGGGGCTGGTAGATTTCGAGTTCAAGGCTAGCCTAAGCTGTCTCACAGAAACAAAGAAGAAATGATGGGAAGAAAGAAATGGATGAAAAAGGCCTGCACAGTTTCTTATGGAGCATAAGAAAATACAAATTTTAAGATGAAATAGCATGAAATATATTTTAGTTTTATCAGCTTAAAGGTTTTTAATGAAACTGCACCAACCATGGTGGTATACACCTGTAAACACTTGGAGCACAAAGATAGGTAAATCACTGTTAAGGTAGGGGCTAGCCTCGTCTTTACAGTTCCAAGTTAGTCAGAGAGTTACAGAGAGGCCCTGTGTCAGAATAGCCCACATATATATACACACATACAAATACATGTACACGTGCACACACACACACACACACACACACACACACACACGTTTTGATGGAACTATGGTTTTCTAAGGTCAGTTACTCTGTGTTATTTTGAAAAATTAAAAGCATCTAACTCCTGTGATGGACAGCATGCCCATGGGCTATGCCAACACAGGTGCCTTTTCTGTCCTGGTTAGTTTTGGTTTGAGTTTTGGTTTGGGTTTTGGTTTTTTTTTCCAACTTAGAACAAGCTACAGTTATCTGAAAAAAGGAAGGAAACCACAATGAGAAAATGCCTACATAAGATTAGCCTGTAGGCGAGTCTGTGGAGCATTTTCTTAATTAGTGATTGATGTGGGAGGGCCCAGTCCACTGTGGGCGGTGCTGTACCTTTGCAGGTGGTTCTGAGTGTATAAGAAAGGAGGCTGAACAAGCCACAGAGAGCAAGCCTCTAAGCAGCATTCCTCTGTGGTCGCTACATGAGTTCTTGCCTCCAAGTTCCTGCCTGCGTTTCTGCCCTGGCTGCCCTTGAGCATGTACTGTAATGTTGAAATGTAAGCCAAACAAACCCTTTCTTCCCCAAGTTGCTTTGAGTCAGTCTTGATCACAGCAATAGAGAGCAAACTAGAACTTTCGATGTGCAGTCATGTAATTCTGGTACAGAGTCAGCAAAATAAAATAAAGCAATCAAAACCAAATTGGTTTAGCTAGAGTCAGACATTTATTGATGGAGGGAGATGATATAAGCACTTAATCTTAATAAGAGCAAAGGAACAAGGGACCTTGAGACAGAGAGTGAGTCTGGAAAACAGCTCAGATATTAATGACAGGTCCTTTGTTTGTGACAGAGCAGAGAGGCCAGGTCATGAGGCAGTCAGGGGAGACAGTTTCAGAAACACTTTGTGGGTCATGAGGCTGAAGGTTAATGGTAAGGATACTAAACAAGAAGGAAGTGAAAGAATCAAATAAAGAAGGATCTCTCTCTCTCCCTCTCCTCTCTCTCCCTCCCTTCCCCTCCCGCTCCCCCTCCCTCCCTCCGTCTCTCTACCCCAGCTTCCCTCTCTCTCTCTGTTAGAACTACAGCTTCATTCCTACACTTGCTATGCACTGATGCTCTCGCCTCATCCCGCCCCAAGTGAAGAATCTTACTGCACCATCAAGCTGTCATGCTGAGTTCTGAGATGATGAATACACTGCTCATAGTCAGAAACCAGCTGGCTTCACCATCTCTAGCATCAGCGCGGTACTCCTCATTTAGTGGGAGAACTACTGCTTAATGTGTCAGAGAAAAGATGGTGAAAAATGGCTAAGGGGCTCTGCACTATTCGTTTTTTTCCACTAACATGACACCGAGTGGGAGGGGCCCCGACCTTGAGTACAGAGGCATAAGAACTCACATCCTCTGGATGGGGGGATTTTAAGGCACACAGAAAGTCCGCTCTGTCATAAACTATGCTTAAAATGCATGAAGAGTTAACTTTTCTTTTAAAAAGAAGAGAACAGAAACGAAATTATTTCTTTTCCACGGCATTATTGATTTACTGGCTTTTTATTTGAAGATTTCCCGTTATCAAGTTCTCAGACCTTCAGCTCTTCCATAAGCCTAAAAAGGATTGCTGTGGCGCTCATCTGTGTGCACGGAGGCTCTGGTTTTCATTCCTTTTGACCTTGACCTCTGCCAGCCTGCTCCTCCCTCCCACCCAGCCACAGGCTGCCAATTCCAAAGCCCTTGCAAGAGGCAGTTACCTGGCAACAGTGACAATCACGTTAACAGGATGAGGCCCCGTGGAAAGTAGCTGCCTCTTCCTGAATGTAAGTGAGGATCCGAAAGGCTGACAATGACCCTTTTTATCAATGGTTTTTCATCCACACACACTCCCTGTCCAAGTCCAACCCTCAATTTCTAAGATTGCCTAGTAAAAATAGCCTCCAGTTGAAAGATTAATAACAGCCCCAAAGATTCATGTGGAATCAAATATTTGGGAGAATCTCCACCACTCTTCCTTTAGCTCCAATGTAGAAGATTTAAGAGCTTCTTGGGGTTTTTGGGTTTGTTTGTTTTGTTGGGTTTTTGAGACATGTCTCAGGCAACCCAAGCCAGCTTGGTTATGGAACCAAAGATAACCTGAATGCCTTGATCTTCCTACCTTTGTCTCCTAATTCTAGGATTGCAGGTGTGTACCACTGAAAGACCTGAGCCCATTATAGGGAAGTCAGACCAACCTTAGCAAATTAAAGCCAGAGATAATATAGCCATATTCCTCCGCCTAATGGCTAACCTACATCCTTTGTCCCGGGGAAAATAGCTAACCGCAGGGTTAGTATTGCAACCATCCATGTCTTTGTCTCGGGAAATAGCTAACCACAGGAATGAATAGCTAACCTACACCTTTTGTCTCAGGAAATGGCTAACCTACACCTTTTGTCTCAGGAAATGGCTAATCTACACCTTTTGTCTCAAGAAACAGCTAACCGCGGGAGTGATGAACTTAGGACATTCTATACCTTTCCATGACACATAGAATTTCCCTGCTTCATGGCTTTTTCTTTAAATACCCCTGACTTCAGCTGCTCAGGGCCGAACTCCTCTGCCTCTGTGTAGGTTACGAGTCCGACCCCAGTGCACTGGCCCCCCACCCCTCGAATAAACCTCGTGTAATTGCAGCAAGGACGGTCTTTCGTGAGTTCTTGGGGGGTCGCGCCACCCTGAGACTTGAGTGAGGGTCTCCCCAGCTCGGAGGTCTTTCACCACCACGCCTGGTTGAACAGATTAGGAGAAAGTCATTCTGCTTGGATTTATGCAATGCTGGGGAATTGAACTCAGGGCTTTCTGCACATATAAGTGCTTGACAAGTGAGCCACATCCCCAGCCTCTACTCTCAAGAGTCTGTCCTAAATGCTGTGTACTGAGGATTGTCTCAGATCTTGACTCCGTAATCCCAGATGGACAAGTGGTACTGTAAGAGAATGTAGTTAAAATGACTGATAGACCTGGCTCTGCAGTGGACTCTCTACAGACATGTCTGACTTTCAAAACTGCCCTGTGACGTCAGTAAGAAGTTCAGATGAGGAAAACTGAGGGTTAGAACGAGTGACAATGGTCATGAATCTATTAAGAATGGGGCCAGGATTTGAACGGATGCTTTTAACTCCTATCCAAAGACATAAATCACCAAACTCCAAGAATGAGAAGATAAAAAATCAACTCTACTAATATCATCTAATTAATATTCAAAAGTGGGGCTGTATAATAAGACAGCCTCAACCATTCCCTTTAGCACCAGCTTGAAAAATTACGTAAATGCCACAGGTATTGGGAAACACTAATGGTTACCTACTCTGACTCCTTCTATATTCCTGTTATTCAGTGATCAAGAGAGAGAAGCAATGTAACTATGTGGATCTTGGAATGATGACCAGAGTCAAGTCTAAACTTGCCTCCGCCATGCATCCACTGGTGACCTGGGAGAAGTTAATTAAATGTGCATATTTTGAGCCTCTATCTTACACAAAGCTCTGGCTTAAGATTTAAGGGAATAAGATTACTAAACTCAAGCCATGTCCTGACATGGGTCAGGAGCAAAGGGAACTGCAAGTTCCTTTTTATATGTTTCTTCTCTAGACTAAAAGACTAATGGCAACTTCCTGTGCTTTTTGAGACCATCAAGATAGTGGTTGTTAAAAAGGACTCCTGAACTAAATCGTACACAGTATAGAGTTAATGGGTGATAATTGCAAACACAGAACCCTTTGGATAACTCATAGACATGACTATGATGATTACCTAGGTGCCATGACCTCTGCCAACCTCTTCAGCATTGTTAGGATAATCTTCTTGTGTACTACCTAAAAGTTGTCTTTATATTATACAAATATTGATTTCTGTACCAGCAGAGTGCTGAGTACTGTCCAGACTTTGGTATTGTTATTCTAATTACTCAGCACCAGCATCACATTCTGTAAACATTCTTCTCCATCATCTTCTGATTGGTTCAATATACAGTTGACAGTCTATGGCTGAGGCAGAAGAGGAAAGGAGGGACATCCTGACAGAGATAGGAATTCTGGGAAAGAGTCAGGCACAGGAGATTCCCCAGCCAGACATAGAGGAAGTCAGACATATGGGGACTGAATAAGAGATAACGGGAGATGTGGCAAATGTGGACTAGTATAAATGAGTTATTAAGTTATACAAGCTAGTGGAACAAGCTTAAGCTATAAGGCATGAAAATTCATAAATGTAAGTCTCTGTGTCATTATTCAGAAGCTGATGCATCGAGACAATCCAGCGATACAACTTCACCTCCCACTATCTCTCAGGCACTTTTCTTGGCTGAACAGTCTAAATGTTCTTATCCCAGAGTCCATTGCAGGAGCTCAAATGTACTTACTCCAGTTATCCGCATTGCATTCAGATCTTTCCTTTAAGGTTATAAATAAGTGTTTGAGATGATGGATGTGTCAGTCATCTTAACCTGATTATTAGACCTTGTATGCATGTGATCTTGAACAATCTATTTATTATCCCATTTATGAGACAGAAATAGCCTCACAAAAACACAGCAAAAATTACTCATAGTGTGCTTTTGTTTGTCTGTGGCTTTCAACAGAAGTGTTTTGCTCTATCAACAGAGAAAAGAAAGAACTGACAGAACAAATAAAGCCAAAAAATGATATCTTAGGGTTTCCATTGCTGTGAAGAGTCACCAAGGCCAAGGCACCTCATATAAAGGAAAACATTTAACTGGGGCTGTCTTACAGTTTCAAAGGTTCAGTCCATTGTCATCAAGGCAGGAAGCATGGCAGTGTCCAGCCAGACATGGTGCTGGAGAAAGAGCTGAGAGTTCTACATCTGGATCAGAAGGCAGCCAGGAGAAGATTGTCTTCAGGCAATTAGGACGAGGGTCTCAATGCCACCACCCCTGCAGTGACACACTTCCTCCAACAAGGCCACACCTACTCCAACAAGGCCACACCTCCTAATAGCGCCACTCCCTAGCCCAAGCATATTCAAACCACCACAAATGGAGTCTCTGAATGGCCTGTTTACTTACTTAAGAGAGTCAACTGTTTTTAGACACTCTGAATTAAGCATTGTTTAATTCTAACCTAAAGATCTTGATCAGGCAACTCTGGTAGACAGAAGTCCATGTACCTGTAGTCTTGAAAGTGATTAAAAATAAGTCTTTTATTATTTCCAAGTAATTCATAATTGGCTCCACCAACCAAACTGGTTTTTACCTTCAATTACTTGAAATTCCTGGGATGTTCTGTTTCAACCGACAGTACTAAATTATCTGCCATATTTAATAGGTATCAATGTATAAGTTAAACCTCAGGCTAAGTTCTTAGAACAGGGATGGAACCTCTGCTCACTGGGTATGGCAGGTCTCCTGTACTGTAAGTTCTGCAGTGCATAGCTTTCCTGGCTTGATTGTACCCTGGCACTGAGGACGCTCCCATTGCAAATGAAAATCCCTCCATCATCCCAATGGGAAACTCAATTATTATTCCCTCTGATAGACTCACATTTACATCCCTATCCCACTGAAGTGACCTTGTAGCCCAGGTTCTGCTGTCTAGTGTGGAAGAGGGGAAGGATACCACTTACTACACAAGGTGAGCAAGCTCCCCGAATGACTAAAATGGTTTTCCTGCCTATAAATTCTTCCCTGGCTAACTGACTCTCAAACCACCTTACAGACCCTCCTCTCCTTGGCACTACCACGTGGCTGCCACACCCATCTCCATCTTTGGGATTATCTGCCAGTTCCTTGCTGTTCCCCAGGACAAATGTGCAATGTCCTCATTAAACTGTGAGCCTTCACAATGTGTTTCCATGAAAGAGGGGCTATCCGTGTATCCTGTTAATTGCTAAATAAATGTAAACACAACGTAAATGATCTTGTTGGGAACTATAAATGAAATTTTTCTTAATTAGGGGGTCTATGGTTTGCTCATATTTGTGGTCAAGGGCTGCTCTAAGCTAAAATGAACACCCCCATTCAAACAAAGGACAATTCAAACAAAGGAGCTGCAGTTCCTATCTTTAGCACATTTATTCAAACAAGGATATCATGAATGAACCAGGAGAATCACAGTAATTTGGGCAGCTGTGAAAAACAAAAATAACAATACCAAGCTACGTTCATCCAACTTGGAGCTTTCCCAAGAAGAAAAAGTACTTTCAGCATTCTTCCCATTGAAAGGTTCGACAGAGAAAATGCTGTCTCCAAAGTCCTTCCAGTGGCTAACTGGTACTCTAATAGAATCAGAACACTTCACAGCCTGCTGTCCTCAAAGCCTCTGTGCCCTGGGGACTGTGGTCACACCAACTGCAGTCACTAGTTAAGTGTCTAACCTGGGAGACATCTCTGACCCAAGAGCGGAACAAGCAAGAAGCATCACGAAGGTCCTTTCTAGCAGGGAAGTAGGCACAGGGAAGCAGTCACAGTCTGAGAGTTAATCCACATGCCACACACAGCATACATATCTCTACCATTTTCTTGTGCATAGCTTTGAAGACATTAGGTAACCATTATTCTCTGAGTGGGTTGGCGCGTACATGTCATGGCACACTTAGAGATCTGAAGACAGTTTGCAGGAAGGATTTCTCCTTCTATTATGTGGATTCTGAAGACCTAGCTCAAGTCCTTACGGTTGGAAAACAGTCCCCTTTACCCAGCGAGCCTTCTTGGCTGCCTCGTATTCACTAATTTTCTTATCTGTTATTTGTTTGCTAATTATTCCTAAATTGGTGAATGAATAATTAGAACAAAGACTATGGGGTGGGAGTGTGTTGTTGTGGTTTGTTTTTGAGACAGGGTTTCTCTATGTAGCCCTGTCTGGCCTTGAATTCACTCTGCAAAACAGGCCAGCCTTGTGCCCCGGCCTGCGGGGGTTCAGCATGGACCTAAGGAGGGGACTGATGAATGAAAAGACAAGAGACACGGGAAGTGGAGGCAAGTCTGTATTCTGATCAAGCCCCGAAGGGCCAATGTTCCATACAAGTTTTTATAGCAAAGAGCAGGGAGGCAGCAGGGACTTAGGCCTATAGTCACTTCAACCTAACTCTAATACAAAATGGCGTTACCTAGGTTAGTAAGAAAATTCTAACTCTGTTGGTTCCCGGCATCTCCTCCCTTTTTATTTATTTTTATGAGGCCATTGAGTAGTTAGGGATGATCGCACTATGAAGATGAATGGGCATTAACCAGAGGGGGGAAGTATTGACCTGATCCTCCAAGCACTTTATATGTCATTGGTGTCTTTTGGGGAGAAGAGGTTAGCCTTTGTCAATTCCTGTAGGTGTCCCCACAGAGTATGATCAAAGGAAGGGCAGACACCAACCTCTATGCAATCAGGTTTGCTTCACAGGGGACTCAGAAATGGACATTTGGGTCCTCCCCCTGCGGTACTTAGTCCCGCACCTCTTGCAGGTGCCCACACCAAGGCAGGTGAGCATAAATCTGAGTTTTATGCAACTCCTAAAGGAGACACATCATCATAGGGCTCAGCCAGGCCTCTATCAGTCAAATCAAGTCTATGATAATGGACTTGTAGAGGTTTGGATGCAGAGAGTCAATCTGTTGTTCTAAACGCCAATCTAAATCCTCTTGAATACTCAGAATATTAGTAACATTTTTTGCTAAATGATTAACAAAGGTAGCTGTCTAAGCAATTGTAGAGCAGTGGTGCTAGCTATTAATGTAATTAAAGCTGCTATATCATCGATAATCAAGCCCACTACCCTCTTGCTTCTGCTTAAAGTCTGACTCACTTCTTCCAGTACTTGCAAGTCTTTTTCAGAATACCAAGGTCCTGTAAAACTCACAAGCAATAAAACAAAAGCTAGTTGATAGACCACCATAACAGACATGCCAGATTTCATCACTCTAACACAATTAGAAAGTGTACAGTCAATACAACTTACATTAAACACTGTAGAAGAAACAACATTTTAACATGACCAATTAGTAAAAGATTAGGAGCCTTAACACACGCACTAACACTTGTTCAGAGTCCAGATCCCGTCCCAACTTTATCTCTTGCTAACATAACATCATAGAGAACTGCAGCTAACTTCCAAATATGTCTCTGAAAATGTCCATAACCAGCCTTCCCAATGAAGACTGCCATTTCTTTTCTTTCTTTTTTTTTTTTTTTTTTTTTTCTGTTTTTTTCAAGACAGGGTTTCTCTGTGTAGCCCTGGCTGTCCTGTAACTCACTTTGTAGACCAGGCTGGCCTTGAACTCAGAAATCCACCTGCCTCTGCCTCCCGAGTGCTGGGATTAAAGGTGTGCGCCACCACTGCCCGGCGAAGACTGTCATTTCTAATATTGGGTTGATATCTATACCAGTCCATGATTGAGTCAGAATAACCAGTCTCATTAAGGGAAAGCAGTTTCCAGTCTCCATGTTCTCTGTCCCACAAGGTCTAAAATCTTGAGGCAAGGCAGCTTGTCCAATCTGGGATATAGGCAAGCAAAGGTAGGTCAGGAACAGATGTCCAAAACAGCTTTCCTGTCACCATTGTCAGGGCACTCAGCAAGCTCACAGTCAGCATCATTCTTTGTCCCAGCATCAGCATGTCTCACCAATCACTCTGGCAGGTAGCTTGCTCCTTTAGCATCCTGTAGAAAAAACACAAACATGCCCTCTTCCCCATGTTAAATACCTGATCTGGATCATGCCATATGCCTGTAAGTGGATCCTTCCATTTCACCTAGGCATAAGTATGCCTAGTTGTAGGGTGCCATAGACAGTTAGCAGAGAGTTCCTTGGCATCCAAATTTTAAGAATTTAAAATAAAAAGCATGATTTAAATAATTTTGTGGTGTACAGGGATATAACTCCCCCTTTTTTATTTTATGAAGATATTACTTTAAAGTTCCACAATATCTTTTCCTTGAGAATTACAAGGAATCCAAATAATATGGAAATATTACATTGTTGACAGAAAGTCTCAAATGCATGACTGTAATAGCCAGTTCCATTATCTGTTTTAATCTGATTGGGAACACCAAGCATAGAAAAACAATGTAGGCAATGACTAATTATATTTTTAGTTGTTTTTCCTGTTAAAGCAGTTGCAACTAGAAAGCCTGAAAAGATGTCAATAGTCACATGTACATTTTTTAATTTTCCAAAATCAGAAATATGAGTAACATCCATTTGCCATAATTGATCAGGTATGAGTCCTCGAGGATTAACACCATTATGTGGTACAGGTAGAAACTGAGGACATTCAGGACAAGTCTTTACAATTTGACATAAACACTTTCTAGAAATACCAAATTATTGTCTCAAGCTATTACTATTTTGATGATGTAAAGAATGAGATTGTTTGGCCAATTGTTCCTGTGTAAGGCCTATAACCCTCTTGGTATACAAATCTGCTGTGGCATTGCCCTCACTAAGGGTTCCAGGCAATCCAGTATAAGCTCTTAAATGTCCTACAAAATAAGGAACTATACATTCTCTTAAATTGAGTTGTATTTGCATAAATAATTGCAAAATTTGAGAATTAGCAGTATCTAAAAAAGGAACAATTTCAAGTAATTGTCATAAATTAAAGGCTTGATTTTTAGTATTTCAAAAACAACAGCTATAGCATGAAGTTCAATTACTTGTGCTGAAGCAGGGGAAACTCAAGAAAGTGAACATGTGATCCAATCACATGTGCTGCCTTCCCATAGATGAGCCATCTGTAAATACAGGAAATACATTTCCAGTGGGCTGCATTCATAGATTTACAGGAAATACAAAAGCATGCATAGAGGCAAATTTCAACAACTTATCTTTTGGATAATGATTATCAATTTTCCCTGAAAAGCTTGCAAATACAATAGGCCAAATATCAGTATTTTGCAATAACCAAATTTAATTGCTGTTTGGAATAAGAAATAAATATTTCATCAGGTTCTTTCCCAAAATATTTTCTTGATTCTATTCTATAATTCTGTATTACAATAGCAATAGTTTCATAATAGGGTGTTAAAACTTTAGCTGGGGATGAAGAAAGGTGAATCCATATTAATGGTCCCTTTGGCAAAAAGGACTGCTGTGGGCACATGAGTAGCAATAACACAAATAGCCAACAATTGATCTATATTTTATATAATGTATCTGTTGTTGAACAATAGCTTTTTCTACTTTCTGCAAAGCTATTAGTCCCACATCAGTTAATTGTTGAGGGGAATTAGGATTTGCATCTCCCTTGAGAATATCAAACAGAAGTTTAAGTTCTTCTGTGGTAAGCTTAAGATGAGGTCTTAGTCAATTAATATCTCCTAACAACTTTTTAAAACTTTTTAAAGGTAGGCCGGGCAGTGGTGGCGTACGCCTTTAATCCCAGCACTTGGGAGGCAGAGACAGGCGGATTTCTGAGTTGGAGGCCAGCCTGGTCTACAGAGTGAGTTCCAGGACAGCCAGGGCTATACAGAGAAACCCTGTCTCAAAAAACCAAAAAAAAAAAAACTTTTTAAAAGTAATGTAGAGCTATTAGCCATTCTTTGAGATAAAACTTTCCAATGATATTGTTTCATGGGCTCTTCAAAATTACAAACTCACTAAAAGCAAACTCTTTGTAATCATCAAGATGTAAAGGGATGTGGGACCCCC
>CM052711.1:37623040-37640200 GCA_028551405.1 Uromys caudimaculatus
CATAAAGCATGTCAGCCTAACCAAGGACAGATAGATGTACAGGTGTGCTTATCTGGGCGGCAGAAACCACAGAGCAGAACATTCTCAGAAGGGAGGGTAAAACAATTTCTCAGGATTTATGGGTACATAGAGTTCAGATACAGTTCAATTATGGCACCTTGAGGTTTGGGGGACCCACCTGTTATTGTTAATTGGGTCAACCAGAAGGCAAATGGAAAATTTTCTTTAGCCAGGTTCTTTTATTCCTTCAGGGACAGTATAAAAACAACCTTCTAAATCTATAATAATTCTTTTTTTTTTTTTTTTGGTTTTTCGAGACAGGGTTTCTCTGTATAGCCCTGGCTGTCCTGGAACTCACTCTGTAGACCAGGCTGGCCTCGAACTCAGAAATCCGCCTGTCTCTGCCTTCCAAGTGCTGGGATTAAAGGCATGCGCCACCACAGCCCAGCTATAATAATTCTATATGCATTTCCTGGAATGGCAGCTAAAGTCGGCAAGCCAGGTTCTAATGCCTTCATAAGTTCCATAGCCTCCTTAACCTTTCATAAATCTTAAGTTTGAACTTTGTTTTGGATTAATGGAATAACCAATCCCTTGGAGGTGAGTGAGTACATCAGCTCCAATGTCTATTAATCCTTCAAAACTTTCTTCAATTATTAATTTAAGATTAGGTCTCTCATTAGCAACAGACTGAACTCAGCACCCATCAGAGGAACTAGAGTCATCTTGTCCTCTCCCGCTCCCTAAGGAAGCCAAAACAAGTTGATCAAGTCTTTTGTTAATGCTATAGGGAAAGCAGCCATAATTCTTTATGACACCTAGATAAGCGGCCTGTTGTGAATGCCTTGGTGTCTGAAGCTGACCCCTCCTCCCCGAGGAAAGTTCAAGCACAAAAGGAATGTTACACAGGCTTTTGCAGAGGCTGCTCTGAGTTTTGCACCAACTCAAATGCAAATGTTTAATTGGGCCTGTTTCCTGAGGCCTGGTGCAAAGTTTTACTTCCTACACCAAAGTCAGATTCATGAGGCATGACTTGATTGTCTGCACCTGCCTCTGTTCCTGGAACAGTCGTTTTTTTTTTAAAATAACCCAAACCTCTACATTTAAAACATCCTTTATCCCCTCAGTACTGTTGGAAGCATTGTTTGCACAGGGGTCTCTTGTAAGGTAGCAAGCCATAGCCAGACCCTGATTGTATGAGGGTCTGATTTCTGCACAAAGATGAATATATCCAGCTAAGTCTGTCTTTGCTCTGTATGGCCTAATAGCAGCACGCAGGCTGCATTAGCATTCTTTATAAGCCAATTGTGTAACAAAAGGAATTCCTGCTAGAGTATCTCCAAAAATTCCACCTGTTTTTCCTGAGGTTGTGATTGAACTGCAAGCTGCAGCTAATGGAACACTGGCAGTTTAATGATAATTTTTTAAGTTTCTCTTGTAACATCAGAACACAGCCATAACTTTGGAAAAACTCAACCTCTAACAAACAATCCAGTCTCTCCAAAGTAACCAAGTGATTCACAACCATGCTACAAAGTTTGGCTGCCAGTTCCTGCACATGAACACAGGACAGTGTGGCCTCTAGTACCTCAAAGAGACACTGCCCTAAGTCCTATCTTTAATAAGTCTTGTTTCTAGGATAAGAATTACATAAAATATTACCCAATTTAAACGTATCCTTAGAGACCTGTTTCCCTGGGTTGGTTCATGCCATGTGTTGCTGTCCAGAATGACTCCAACCTTGAGTTACCAGTTATAAGCCCATTTTCTGTTACCAAAGCTACAAATTTTTAATCATACCCAGTAACTTATAAGCCAACAATCTATAACCAAGACATGCAGAGCATATTTATACTTTTAAAACCAGTCAGAAACAAAAACGTCTCCCAAACTCCTTCTGTCCCTGGGAGAGCTCTGAAACAGCTTACATTCATTTTCCTTCCTCAGATAGTCGAGGAGGGTTGCTTTTCTCAAACCCATTCTCTCATATCTAGGGTGTAAACTATCTCTAGTCAGGGTCCAAAGACTAAAAGCACCTATGAGAATTACCTTTGCTTCTCTAGATTTTAGCATAACTCTAAACACACACATAAAACACATTTTACCTTTCCTTGTCCTTCTACAAGGTTTATTCACCGCTGGCTCATCTTTTTTCATCAATAGTTCCTTCTTAAGGAAACCAAGGACATACATCAATTAACAGACTTAAAAAACTTAATAAGATTCTTTTCTTTCTTTCTTTTTTTTTTTTTTAAATAAGATTCTTTTAACGACTTCTAGGATGTCAGGAGAGTGATTATAAATTTTAAGGACATCATGAATAAGGTTCCATAAGAAAATGCCTGAATGGGCACTTTCTCTGGTCCGAATGTCTCATAAAATTCTTATAAGCAATCTCCTACTCTAGTCTATCCATTATACCCTCGTGGGGGAACAACGGACAGCCATCTCCTAAGAAGTCAAAGAATCTTTTCAAATCTTTCTTTTTCACCCTTTCCTCGTGTCTTGAGGGACTCCTTGAGACCCTGTTTGAATAAGTCGTGCTTATTCATTGCTTGTCCCATGACTGTGGCGCTCACCACCTCCACACCGGATCTGTCTCACAGATGGGTCACTCTGTGGAAATCTCAAGCCGGAATCCTTTCTGGTTGATTCCAATGCGTCTGGCCAGACTTCCATGAGTGGGTGTTCATCAGGGGTTCCCGTTCCTCAAGCCCCAAACACTGGGTGCCAATTGCCCCGACCCTTGGGGGTTCAGCGTGGACCTAAGGAGGGGACTGACAAATGAAAAGACAAGAGACACGGGAAGTGGGGGCAAGTCTGTATTCTGATCAAGCCCCGAAGGGCCAATGTTCCATACAAGTTTTTATAGCAAAGAGCAGGAAGGCAGCAGGGATGGGTGAGAATTCCACGAAGCGGTACAATCTGACGTAAATGAGATTCCTAGAACATTTCTTGACACTATATCATAGTGACTATTTTTCCTGTTAACTGCTGGCCATATATCTTTACTGTTTAATTGTTCAACCATATATCTTTACAGTTTAATTGTTCAACCATAAGGAATGCACCTGGTCAAGAATCTCACTGTCTATATGCTCATCCATAAGGAATGTGCCTGGTCCCTGGGAAGCCTACAGTTATTTCTCAGGAGCAGGGACTTAGGCCTATAGTCACTCCAAGCCTAACTCTAATACAAAATGGCGTTACCTAGGTTAGTAAGAAAATCCTAACTCTGTTGGTTCCCGGCAGCCTTGAAGTCACAGAGGTCCACCTAGTTCTGCCTCCAGATTGCTAGGATTAAAAGCGTGCACCAGCACTGACTCCACTATTGGATTTGTTTGAGCAGAAGCCAAATGAACTAGCTACTGTAACTAGCAGGCCCTCCTTCCTGGACAACAATAAAGACAGGCTGTCTGTTACTTCCATTGCTGTGAAGAGACTAAGGAAACTTTTGTGAGAGAAAACATTTAACTGGGGACTTGCTTTCCGTTTCAGAGTAACCTTATCGTCATGGTGAGGATCATGGCATGCAGGCTGATGCTGGGGCAGTAGTTGAGAGCAGGCTTAGACAGAGAGACAATGGGCTTGGCATGGGCTTTCGAAACCTCCAAGCCCACCCACAATGACACTCTTCCTCCAACAAGACCACGCCTCTTAGTCCTTCTAATTCTTAGGAGCCTATGCGGTCCATTTTTATTCAAACCACCACACCACACAAGGCGACAGTTCCCAGGGCAGATTTTCTGGTTCCAGGCTCTGTGTAGAGCCAGGCCTGTAGTGTCCTTGTAACCAATCCCTAGCACGTGTCAGTACAATACTATACATCTTTACACTGAGTAAGGTTCAGATCTCCGATTTTATGATTCTTTTTAAATCAGGTCAAGCATAGATTCATTAATGAAAGGTGACTTCAACAGCACAATTTAATCATTCAAAAATCATCATTTTTACAGCAAAAGAGAAATGACTAAAATTAGTCAATTGATTGTTTTTTGAAATATTTTCATGATCCTCTTGCTTCTGCCTCTTCAGCATATTCTATCAGTGTGTGCCACTTCAACCAGTTCCAAAAAAAATTATCAATGCATATTATTTTACTAGAGTGAACCACACGAATTCAGAAAAGTACCCTAGCATTAAGTACCTTTGGCACTATGGTGTTTTCTCGGTTTTGTATGATTCAGTGACTGCCATTTCTAAGACACTATGCACACATAAATCTCATCTCTTTATTAAGAGACCCAGACCTTGAGCTGGAGAGATGGCTCAAATTTGCAGTGCAAACTTGACTTCCAACTTGAGTTTGACCCCTAGATCCTACGGTGGAACAAGAGAAAGGACTCCTGAAAGTTATCCACCGGTCTCCACACGCACATCATAGCGTGCACACACACACCATAGCGTGCACACACACACCCATACTCATACATCACAGAAACATACATGCACATATACACACAATAATAGTACTAATAAGAAAATTTTAAATTAAAATTATTTAATTAAATTAAAAATATTTAACAGGATAGTCAAAATCCCTACATTTGTGTTCCGTGCATATCATAATATAATCAGCCTCTAACCAGGAAGAGGGTGTGACCAAAAGTTTATTTCTGGTAGTATAAACCTGGTCAAAAACCCATGGCTGAGGAGGTCAAAGGCTCTAGGGGGATTCTGGTTGTTTGATAAATGGAAAACTGCTATACTGTTCCTCTGTCTCCCTCCCTCCTCTCTTCCCTTTTTTTCCTTTCTGAGTAAGGTCTCGCCGTGCACTGCTGGCACATGCCTTTAATCCCAACATTCAGGAAGCAGAGGCAAATGGATCTCTGTGAGTTCAAGGCCAGCCTGATCTACAGTTAGGGCTTCACAGGGAAAACCTGTCTTAAAAAAGCAAACAAACAAAAAGGTCTCACTATGAAGCTTTAGAACTCCCTGTATAGACCAGTCTGGCCTTGAACTCACTGAGATCGGCCTGTTTCTACAACCCAAGAGCTGAGATTAAAGCACATACCACAACACCCAGCCACATGTATGCTTATTCTCATAGATTAGTAGTGCTCTTAACCTTGGTCCAAGAGGCTTCTGTTTACAACAGGCAGTAGTTAATGCAAAGAATCATAGCTGGTCGAATGTTGCAAATAAGTGACTCTTGGGTGTCCAGCCTACCTAAACTGGATGGAGACATATATACATACATACATACATACATACATACATACATACATACATACATACACACACTTGTACACACACACACACACACAACCTACCACCATCAAGATTTGGAAAACACAAGAAGAAGGGTAGGAAGAATCTAAGAGCCAGAGGATGGAAAGGGTCTGTGACCTGCTGTCTTCTGCCTGGCGTGGCCATTGTCCACATGAATTCACAGCAGCTGTGGTTACCTGCACAAGAGCAAGCCAGTCAATCCAGTATGCCTGAGGATAGAACTTAAAAGGCCTTCTGACTAGCTGAGGAATGCCTGGCATTTAATGGCTGAAGTGGCAAGGCCCTTTTTTCTTCAGTGTACCTGCTGGTAAGTTTCTTTTCCTTGGTTTTCCATAACTGTGGCCAAAAAAAGACAAAACTGGCATCTGATGGAGAGATAGTTCAGTGGTTAAGAGCACTGGCTGCTCTGCCAGAGGACCCAGGTTTGGTCTCTGGCACCCTCCTGGTGACTAACAAGCATCTGTAACTCTAGTTCCAGGAGACTTCATCACCCCCTTCTGACCACTAGGGGTATTGCATGCACATGGTCCACAGGCACAAATGCAAGCCAAACTCCCAGACCCCCATAAAATTAAATAAACAAATAAACAAACAAACAAATAAATATCAAAAATGGCATCTGAGTAATGCTCTGATGCCATGTAACACCATATAAGCAAATTTTTCTAATAATATTGACTCAGTGATTTTCTGCTATTGGACTTCTATTCCTTCTGACTTTGTTCCCAGTGTTAGATACCTATACTTTCTCACATTCAAAAAGATTCTTCTAGGACTGAGGATGTAGCTTAACTGATAGAGTGCTTGCCCAGCAGGTACTAGCGGTAGGCTTTTTCTCTCCCTCTGAGATGCAGATATAGGCCTGATTAGACCAGATTAGATAAAGGCAGGATTATTACGCAGTGTTCCTGGGCAGGTTTATCAGTCCCAAAGAACAGGGCTGAGGTCACACACCCAGGCTAAGGTGGGGAAGTTGTATAGACTGCAGGCAAAGGATGATGACATGTCAGACATAAACTGTGTTTGTGCCCATGTATGGTCAAGAGCTGACCGCTTAGGGATTTGGGTGGCTGGCAGCATCCGGGATGGAAGCTGGGATAGTTGCCAAGAATGTTGAATGGGGCTCTGGGTTCCATTCCTTTGTTCCGGAGTTTTTCAGTTTTTCAGGATTCCTGGGAGGAGGGCAGATAGGGTTTCTCAGCTTGTACAGGAGCTAGCAGGGGTTTCAACATAACAATAAGACTCTAGGTTAATCCCAAACAAGGTCAAGTGTTCTATGTGCAGTCCCTGCACTCAGGAGGTAGTGAAGTCAGGAGAATCAGAAGTTCAATGTCATTCTCTCCTACATCATGAGCTTAAGGACAACTCGGGCTACTTAAAACACTATCTTAAAAAGAAGCAGAGAGGGAGAGAGGAAGAAAGTGGGCGTGGGGGAGAAATATGTACCATTTCAGATAAAGTCTAGATTACTAAAAATAGGAGCAAATGTCACTACCTATGCCAGGCCTGTTTTGGCTGCCACACAGTAGGCCAATCAGCGAATAGACTTTTTTCCAAAGAGAAAGTTTACTTGCAAAGCAGCCATCTGTAGATAGGAAATCCAAGTCCAAAAAAATGTTCCATGAGAGGCTTGAGGGATGGATGAAGAGGAAGGAAGAAAGAAGACAAAGTCTCCAGTCTTGTCTCCACAGCTCTTCGTGGGATGGGTTTCAGCAGATGCAGGTGAAATTCTTTGCTTTCATAGGATAAAAAGTCACTCATACAGTTAGGTCAGCCACAAGCACAACCACAGGCAACTAAACTGTGGCCTTCAAGTCCCTCAAACGCAGCCGAGATAACCATTGTATTACCCACATGTTCCATGCACTAGAGGTATTATCTCCAGAAAAATTAGTGAAACTAATACTATATTGCACACCTGGGATACCTCTGTGGCATGACAAGCCTTTTCCTGGGGAGACACTACACATATGTCTACTCACCACAGATAGGGATCCACCAACAGACCAAAGTACAGACCAACTACAAAAGTCCAACTTGGTGACTTTTATTGGAGTTACTTATAAGAATACGGGTGAGGAGTTACTTACAGTAGCAAAAAATGACTCAAAAAAAAAAAAAAAAAAAAAAGCTGTATCACCAAAGCCCACCCAAGCATTGGTGACAGCTCACGAAAGCTGGGAACCTGAAGCGCATTGCACAGCCTGCAGGCTGTTTGACAGGTTGAGAAGTGTCCTTTCCAAGTGACTCTGGTCTAACCTTCCAGGCAGCTTGGCTGGTTTCTGTTTTCCCAAGGAGCTAATGTGGTCTGAGAGTCTTTTTTTCAACTCAGCATCACTCCTCTGAGAGTAACTCTGCTTTTATTCTGGCAGGGAGGGGACCTAGTGAATCTGATCAGTTTCAGGGACTTCCTGAAGCTATTTTGAGTTATTTACCTTCCTACTTAAAGAACTTTCCTATAAAGAAGACTGTTTCAATTTCTAGGGAAACCGTTGAACAACAGCCTCCAACATTAGTGATTTTTAATGTCAACTAAAAGTAAATAAATAAAAGAAAGCTGAGCTAGAGGGCTTCTTGAGTTTTCCCTTGGTTCCACTATCTCTAAGAACAAGAAGGTTGGAAATTCTAATCATTAGATCAAGTCTGATTTTTAGTGGTTTGTTTGGCCATGTTGTGGGAGTCTGGTTTTGTTATTGTTGAGTTTGGTTTAGTTTTGGTGTTTTGAGATAGGGTTTCTCTGTGTAGCACTGGCTTTCCTGGAACTTGCTCTGTAGACCAGGTTGGCCTTGAACTCAGAGATCTGCCTGCTTCTATACCATCCCCATGCCCCCCAGTGCTGAGATTAAAGGTACCACTGCCACCCAACTTTTTTTTTTTTTAAATTTCAATGTGGATATGTTAGATGAAGCATCAATTCTTCTTTGCAGACCTCAGTGTGCATCTGGTGATGGTTAGAAAATCTACTTGTTCATATCACCTATCCAAGAACTCGAGACATTTGAGTTTATCATCTGATTCTTGTTCATCCCTCACCCTACAGATGAGAAAATTCAGATCCAGGGAGATCTGAACCAATCAACTATTGAACAGTTAGTTCAACTATTGAACAGGGACAGAACTTTCAATCACCAACCTCATCCCACTTCCTGCCACAACAAAGGGGCTGAGATGAGCCATCTGATGGGTCATTCAGGAGAAATCTATCTGTATCCTTGGCAACCACAGGAACTGGCACACCAATCAGTCAGTGATTCAAGGTCCTGACACAGCGGACTCACAGGTGGTTCCTCTCAAGAAAAGCTCTTCCTAGTGTAAGTAGCCAGTTCTCTCTGGCGATGTTTGGTCAGATGGGACAGTGGCAGCTTTGTCCCTTCATTAAAATTTCCTCCCATTGTGCATCCACGAAGGGGAACTGGCTGTGCAGAAGAGTGACTAACGAAGAATTGCTAAAGTTGGAACTGGGGACGGTCCAAGTTGGCGGCCACTGAATTGGGAGAGTCTGTTGTTGCCTCATGTTCTTCCAGCCAAGTGACTCAGTGGTTGAGATTTTTCAGCAAGACACCTGGAAGCAACTTGTCCTTTTTGCTAAAGACTCATTCAAAGGGGGGAAAATGTAACAGTGTTCATTTTCTATCACTGTATTACCCTGAGCACCAGATTGCTGCTAATTCAATACGGTGCTGATTCAGCCTGCCCATCACTGAAGCGACATTCTTCTGTGGAAGCTATTTATGTCCCAGCATCATTTGAAAGGCCTTTTGGATCCTTTCTGAAATATTCAAGTCCCAGAGAGGCAGCTCGATCCCAGGAAAACTACACGGGACAAAGGACAGAGGAGGTCACATCAGAGAAGCAGCTTGGGCTCCTGCCCTCGGGCTGGGGATGCATCCCCTTTTTCTCCAAATTTTCTTCAGGACAAATTTCCTCCAAATAACAGGGCCACAACTCATCTCAGAAGCATCCCTGGATGAATGCAAGCAGAAAGAAGATGAAATGACAAATCAGTCAGACATTTAGCAACACTTCCGACTCTGCAGGGGCCTGGCAGAACACAGTCATCCTGGAGGGCTTCTCTGGACCTCAGTTTCCCCAGACAAGAAATGTTTGTCCCACATTGAAATGAGGCAAATGAATGATGGAAGGAGAATACTTCCATAATGGCAGTTATCTGGACCCACAGCATGAAGCCAATAGAGACAGTATCTTGAACCTTTGTGCTTGGTAAGAAAGTCCTTTGGCTGGCCGCCCACCATCTCTTTCAAAGGAGTAGTGGTCTCAGCAAACAGCAACCTACCGGAAGAAAGGGAAGCAAATGCTGTCCTCCCTCCTCCCCTCCCTCCCAGAACTCCTGGGTGAAAGAAGTGCTAATGAGGTGCTTGTGGAGACTTGAGCTCCTGGGAGATCAGCGCTATATGAATAGAAAGTATCATTATACTGCAAAACACTGGAGAGTGGCTTCCCCAGAAGCCATCGTGCACCTGACAGGGCCTAGATGAAATAATTTCCTTTCCGTTCGTCTGTTTTCTTAGCCATTTACAGCAGATTGAATCCACCAGTGGACTGTCCCCATTCGAAGACGGCAGGGCTAAAGTTAGTACTGACCTGAACATGGCAATCACAAGGGAGAACGGACCGGAGTTCCTCTCTGCTGCCACCAGTTTGAGAGTTTCGGAGACACAACCTTGCACGAGGGTTCCTCTTCTGAAATGTTGTGAAGTCACAGCAGGTTTGGGAGAAACCTCTGTGGCCCTTCTCTCTGTCACTGCTTTCCACTGCTTTACTTTGAGGGACCTCTTCCTACACATCTACATGGGACCTAGCGGGATATCTTGTACAGGTCTAACCCAAGGTACAATTGGCCCTCTTACATACAGATCTTACTTTAAGTCTCCAGAGACGTCTTGCCAGGTGCTAAGAAAGGAGTTTTACAGACGACAGGCCCACTTCTTACAAACAGTTCCAGGAAAGTAGCTCCCAATAGCACCTTCTTATTACTCTACTGCTGATGGGTGGGACAGCATGGCCCAAAGAGAAAGGACCATGACAAGGAGTGGACATGTGGCATACGGTTAACTGAGAGAAGTGGGCTGCCATCACCGAAAAACGTCCAGTTCGGTGAGAAGTGCAGGGGTGTTGCCAGATGTGATGACGCACCCCTAGAAGCCCAGCACTTGAGAGATCATCCCAAGGTCAAAGCCAGCCTGGCCGGTCAACATAGCAAGTCCAGGACAGCCAGGATTACATATCAGGACTCTGTCTAAAGCAAAAAGAAGAAGAAAAGGCACTCAGGAGAGCATACAGTCTTCTAATTTAGCTTTTGTCAGAAGCCTGCTTGAGCTAACTCACGTAAACTGAGATTGTATTGTAGAGTTTCTCGTGGTATGATAAAAGACTCCCAGGGAAATACAAAAGCCATAATAGGCTTGGAAATCTTGGAAAAAGAATGAGTGGGAGAGAGGATTTGGTTGGAAATTACTCTAAACACTAAAGTAGCAAAGGCTCAATTTTTTTTTAAGACAGATAAGTCTCCTTTACATGAGTCATCCATGGGCCACCCCACCACTTCTTCCTGTTCTCTTAACAATGAGCAAATTCTTTCCAGATTGCTTCATTTTTTAATATCACTGGGTGAGGATCCAAGTGGCTGGGTCTCCTCTGGTTTTAGCAGACGACTAGTGATGACTTGTGGAAGGGCTTTCCTAGCCATCAGTCAGGGATCCAGTATTCACAGTGGATGCTCTAACCAGAGGGTGGGTCTGATTGCTAATCTTGGTTGTCAGCTTGTTTAGACCGAGAAGTGGCTAGATTAGTGAACATGGCTCTGTGTCTGTCTGGGAGGCCATTCCCAGAGACAAGCAGATGGTGGTAACTCTCATATGATCAACGGTTTAATCCACTGATGGCTTGAAATTTTGAATAGACTATGGGGAAGTGATGGACGTGTGAAAAGCAGAGCCCAGATAGAAGTGTGTCCGAGGTGTGCCTTTGACTGATTTACCTGGCCCTTTCTCATTATCTCTCTTTCTGGCCTTTATGATCTAAGCAACTTTGCCACCACCCCCCCTTCTGTCCTGACAGTCTACCACCCCATGGCCCAGAAACCGCAGAGCAGGTCCCCCACACTGAAGGCTCTATACCCACAAGCCTCCTTTTAAATTATTTCTCTCGGGGCTTGGCCATCCTGACATAAAACTGATTACTCCAACAGGGTTAAGAGGCATGATGAAATTGCCCCACACTCCTAAACTGGGCTGCAAATAAGGCGGCAGCGATTCTCCCTCAAAGGAGATGAGCACAGGTTGACCTGGAGAGGACCAACATAAGACTCCAGGGACTGTCTGGTTGAATTCCACTCTTTGGACAAATCACTTGGCTTCCAAGTGCTTCCGTTGGCTAACGTGCAAATGGGAGAAATGAATAAGGTGCTAAAAGAACCGTGTGAAAGTCTTAAAACAGGGTCCAGCACGGAGCAGCACCCAGTGTGCTCCAGTAAGGGGCTTCCAGCTCTCTGTGTGAGTATATGTCCTTTGGGAGTTTGTTCAGACGCAGATTCCGAATCCTTAGGTACAGCATGAGATTTGAGCTCCTGCATGCCAGTGCTTCTGGTTCTTGAACCAGACTTTGTAGAACCAGGGTACTCTAAAAACCATTAAGAATGAGAAAATAGGGCTGGAGCGATGGCTCAGCAGTTAATAGCGCCGACTGTTCTTCCGAAGGTCGTGAGTTCAAATCCTAGCAACCACATGATGGCTCACAACCATCCATAATGAAATCTAATGCCCTCTTCTGGGGTGTCTGAAGACAGCTAAAGCGAGCGGGACCGGAACAAGCAGAGAAAAAAAAAGTGTCTGAAGACAGCTACAGTGTACTTACATATAATAAATAAATAAATAAATCTAAAAAAAAAAAAAAAAAGGAACGAGAAAATAGACTGTTTCTTGGGGTGGGAGGAGAAGAAAAGAAAAAGGGTAAGAAGTTTGAAAACATTAAAAAAGATAACAGCTCAAAATAAAGTCTTAGTATCAATTAAAATTGTCTTTCAGAGGAAATATATGGGCTGTTCTAAAATTCAGGAGACCCCCCCCCACCTCCGACTGCCCCCCTAACCCCATAGGACCCAGGACTCTTTAGGAGACCACAGAAATGTTTACATTTTGATTTCTCTTAAAATCAGAAGAAAAATATTACTATAATAACAACAATAATATCAATGAATCCAGACAAAATCATAGATGATTTTATACCATACAGTCAGAAAATATAATTTTGAATGCTTTTAAGGAGCAAAGGGTTTATGAACACAAAGGAGGCTAGAGTCCAGCAAATCATAAAATGGCCGTAGCAGACTGTTATTACTGCACAGATTCAACGGTGAAAAAGGTTGGAGAAGGAGGGCCTGGAGATTCCTACCAGCTTTGTCTCTGTAAGATTCTCTGACCACACTCTGCTGGCTAGATCTGTTATCTATAAACTCACACCTGCAAATGCTTGCTTCTTGCTCATCTCAAACCCTCATGCGTAGACCAACACGGCTCATCGCTGCCAGCGAGTTATCACGAGCCACCCCTGGCTTTATAATCTGCCTATGTCTTCTCTGTTTGCTTCCAAAATAAGGAAATTATAATTTTCATTGTTACCAAATACACTTGATTCCAGACACTGCAAGCATTGCTGTAGACATTGCCTCATTAGTATGTATGTCACTTTGCTGGAGAAAATGGAATTTTCCTGTTTTGTTTTTACTTTTAAAATGGCAAATTAGCCCAAGAAAAGATTATATGAAAACTATTATTCGAAATGCAATTAAAGAGGGGGAAAAGCCTAAGTCAGTGGTGCTGGTGATGATGAGGGAGAGAAGGGGGTTGGAAGAGGAGGGGGAGGGGGATGACAACCATGACGACGACAGTGGTGGGGTACAGCGGACCATGGGCACTTACAAACCACAGAGGCGGTAAGTCTCAGCCATTGGTATAAATTGAATTTACTCATGTAGCATTAAATGAGTGACTGGACCTCACATTACCACTTCTTCCTCAAAATGCCCAGAGAGCAGAAGCTATTTCTGAGCTTTGGAGACACTCCCAGTATGAGTGCACTCTTAGGAGTATTTAACACCACCAGATGGAGAAAGAGACTCACATGCACAGGAAGAACGTGCAAAGAGGAAATGGTTTGGCGCTGTGACTTCAGAGACAGACTAACAGCAGACATGGAAAAGGCCCCTCAAACTTAGGGGAAGACTGGTGACTCAAATGATGACTCTGGGCCATGAGGGTGAAACTCACTTTATAAAAGGTTATTTTCCTTCATACACACTTAAATACTAGGGAGCTCACATCATTGAGCCATGAAGAAGGTAAGAAAGAGGCAGCAAGGATAGACTTGTTAAAATTTATGTTTTGCCTGCATGTGTGTCTGGGCAGTACTTGCATGCCTGGTGCCTGAGGAAGCCGGAAGAGCATGTCAGATCTCATGGAACTATAGTTAATACAGGTAGCTGTGAACTGCCATGTGGATGCTGGGGATTGAACCCAAGTCCTCTAGAGAAGCAGCCAGTACTCTTAACAATTGAACCATCTTTCCAGACCCCAAGTAAAGACTTTTTATAAGGAGCTTTATGAGTCCTGAGATATCCCCACTCACTGAGGCATTCACGGATAGACACCATGTTATCTATGAACTTGAGCTTAAATTATAGCAAGGTTTTCACTGATATTGACCTTTTCCTTCACTGTGACTGTAGGCTTCACCCTTGAGTGGTAGTAACCTGTGACCAACACCTGACACAGCAATTTAATTACAGTAGGGTTGATATAACATTATAAGACATTATTTTCATAATGTTCTTTCATAATCATGTTATAAAACATTACAATCATCATTGCTTTGAAATTAGTGGTTATTAGGCCCACTTTAAGATCTGGTTATTTCTTGCATTAATATTAAGATACATTTAAAAAAAGAAGAAGAAGAAGAAGACCATTCAGAGGCTGGAGAAGTAGCTCAGAGGTTAAAAGCACTGACTGTTCTTCCAGAGGTCCTGAGTTCAGTTCCTGGCAACCACATGGTGGCTCATAACCATCTGTAATGGGATCTGATGCCCTCTTCTGGTGTGTCTGAAGAGAGTGACAGTGTCCTCACATACATTAAATAAATAAATAAATGTTGCTCATATGGGGAGTATATTAAAACAACAACAACACTGTTCCAGGACAGGGGCTTCTGGAACCTTCAGCCACGAGCCCTCAAACATTGAAACAAGTGATATTTTGTTCCTATTGCACCCAAACTATTGTCCTGTGTTGTCCTGTTGTCTATCCTTTGAAACCAAGGCTGGAAGAAGAGTAAGAAGAGAGACACTGTCAAAGTGTGAAAAGGGAGGAAAGGAAGACAGGACAACGGAAGTAAACGAAGGCCGGAAGTAGTGAATCCAGAAGTGTGGAAGCCCGTACCCAGTGAAGAAGCAGACAGAGCAGACATTTCCCACCATACCCAGCCCTGGTCCACTCCATTGGAGCCTCTTCCTGTCCCTGACCACATACTTCTGCCACTTAGAGTAAAGCTACTAGACATAGCACACAAGACCTACCTGCACAGTACGCCCAAATGCCAGGCTATGAACTGGAACTATTCTAAGAGATTTCTCACTAGCCTTTGGAGAACTAGGAAAATCAATGACCAGTTACCAGTTATATTGTGAAAATAATACTCTCCACCTCAAAGAATGCTCCTTTTCTAAGGCTATGGGTTTCCTTTTTTCAATATTAAAATGTTCTTTCTTTTATGAAACAGCATCAATATTAGATAACATTTTGGTTTTTTATAATTTAATATCCTTAGTGATATAAATGTTTAAAAACTGGTATCTTTCTCCAGTTTGTGTGTGTGTGTGTGTGTGTGTGTGTGTGTGTGTGTGTGTGTGTGTGTAACCCAAAATGCTGGCAAGATATTGTGACTACTCTTCCAACATGTTACCTTAGAAGCCTGGAGTCTCGGAATCTAGTTTAAGATCTGGGTTTGGGTGCCACAGAGATGGCTCAGCAGTTTAGAGCATTTACAGAGGACTTGGGTTCAGTTCCCAGAAGCTATATGGCAGTACACAACTATCCAACTTCAGGGGGTCTGATTCAGGGGATCCTGCCCTCAAATGGTACACAAATACACACACACACACACACACACACACACAGAGTAAATGTAAATTTTTCTAAAGACCTGGATTTGCCCACCGGTTGTGTAACCTTGAGCAAGGCCTTTGAGCTCCCTCTTCATCCATAGAATGTAATTTTTACCTCCTGACAGAGCTGAAGAGTTACATGAAGATATGAGTGCAGAAGCTGTGCATGGTGCTAGCCACTGTCATTCTGCTGTGGTCGTCCAACACTGCAGGCTTACTGGTAGAACTTGCCAGTGTCCTTGTTTCCGTTGGGATGACTCTCCACTCAGTGATCTTCAAAGTGTCACTTAGTGAAGCTGCCTGCGCTGGAACTTCCTATTTAGTTCAAGAAATGCTAACCGCTGATTTAATATTCCTGGAAATTATATATAACTCTACTCAGGAGGGAACATCAGACAAAACCCAATTTTTGAGTGACATTATAAAAAACAACTGGCCTAAATTCTTTTAAAATGTCAAGGTCATGAAAAACCAAAGAAAGGCCGAACGCCACTCCAGATGTATAATTCTGGAATGGATTCTAAATGGTGGTAGGGGGAAGTATGGTTATTTTTTAAAAATAAGGACAATTGGCAAAATGTGAATAAAGCTGGCAGATTAGATAATAGTGGAGCAGTGAACATCCTCAGTGAATATTCTTAGGCTAATATACACAAAAGCATCTAAAGAGAAAGGGGCACAAACTGTGAAATTTCTAATCATGTGGGCCACAAAAAATAGTCATTCCCCAGTGTCCACCATCTGGGATTAGTGTCAGGATGCCCACCCATGTCCACACCCACAGCCTTACCAAATGACAAGGATGCTCAAGCCCTGTTCATAGACAACCTATACATAGCCTCTTATGCCTTAAAGTCCCTCTAGACTACATGTAATATGTAATGCAATGGGAGTGGGATTTAATGCATCTTTAGCCTCTACTGTTTAGAAATCTAAAACAAGGGGAAAGTCTGTACAGGCATAATCCTTTTTAATGTTTTCAGTCAAAAGTACTTGAATCCAAAGATACAGAACTCCCTGAATAAGGTCTCTGTCTCTCTGTCTGCCTGTCTCTTTCTGTCTCTGTCTGTCTCTCTGTCTATCTCTCTCTCTATCTCTGTCTCTCCCCCCCTCCTGTGTGTGTGTGTGTGTGCCTATAAAGAGGGAAAGACATGGTAAAGCAAATTTGGCAAAATATTCACAGCAGCCATTTTGTATAAAGCTCTGTAGACGACGACAACACTTCACAGTTTACAATACTCCCTCACACTGCTGTTCAATTGATTTAATTCCGGTGGTTCTTGGTGTTAATCCATGAAGCTAGACCTCATGGAAGGATAAAGAAGAGTCCAAAATTGTAGACAGGAAGACCATGATTCATAAGCACTTTTCATCTTGGATATCTTCCTAGAGTGTCCTTTGTTTACCAAGTTATCTTGTAAACATGAAGGGGTGCAACTCGATGTTGGGGACCAGATGGTGATAAAACGGTGACTCTTTGATCATTTTTCTCACTCTATACCGACCAAAAGAGGCAAGAGGCAAAAATGTTAACCTCTGGGCCTAAGAACAGCCAAGGGGCCGGGCAGTGGTGGCTCACGCCTTTAATCCCAGCACTTGGGAGGCAGAGACAGGTGGATTTCTGAGTTCGAGGCCAGCCTGGTCTACAGAGTGAGTTCCAGGACAGCCAGGGCTACACAGAGAAACCCTGTCTCGAAAAAAACAAAAAGAAAAGAAAGAAAGAAAGAAAGAAAGAAAGGAAGGGAGGGAGG
>CM052711.1:37640700-37658055 GCA_028551405.1 Uromys caudimaculatus
AGGGAGGGAGGGAGAGAGGGAGAGAGGGAGGGAGAGAGGGAGAGAGGGAGAGAGGGAGAGAGGGAGAGAGGGAGGGAGAGAGGGAGAGAGGGAGGGAGGGAGAGAGAGCTGGAGACAGAGAGAGGGAAGGAAGGAGGGAGACGGGGAATAAAAAGAGATGGAGAATATCTGTGTCCAGGAACACTGTTCTAGTGACCAGTTACTGTTGTGGTTACTGTCTTCATCTCCTAATTCAGACTCTTGCTTTCATGCTTTTCAAGAGATTTGCAGAAGAAAGTATTTTTCTTTGTAGCTTTCTTTTCCCCAAAAACAAAACTCACTGAAAGGAATAGGGTTTGCTGAGAGGAAAGTGTGTCTCAGAGAAAGGAAAAACTAGAAGATTTCTGTCTGGTGAAAGAAGAGTCTAGGTAGGAAGACAGGCATGCAATGCCTTAAAGGAGTAGCTCTCTCGCAGCCTCAGGAAGCTGGATTCTAGCCTGGGCTCCAAAAGTCAGACACCCTTGGGCAAAATACCACAGCACTACCAGGGAATCAGAGTTAATCACTGTCTACCATGACACATTGACCCTGGGAAAGACCCCAATCTTGGTCCAAATCAGTGGTACATTTGGGATATTGGCCCAGAATTTGCTGGGGCTCAGTTCTCTGCCAGCCCTAATGTCTGAGTACCCAGAACCAAAATTGAGTTTTTTGATAGGAAAAGTGTGCGTGTGTGTGTGTGTGTGTGTGTGTGATCTTTGTGTTCAGAATATGTAAAGGATTAACACATCCATAAGTTAGTGCTGATTCAATGTCATTTCTGTAGCAACATGACCTCTAATGTGACATATGCTTCCAGGAGCAGTATGCAAGGGAAAGGGGCAGGCATGGTGCCAGGGGGAACCTGTCTGCAGGCATTATACCTGCCACAGGCTTCAGTAGCACAAGGCTGAGGAATGTGCTCCATGCCTGCTTCATGCTTATTCCATTGCTGTTTGCTATCAGCAGGCCTACCTATGCCTCCTACGGACTTCATATGGAGTGGCCGGGCACAGCAGCTGGAGCATAGATCTTCAATGAACACTGCCCAGGATGGAGCACAGGCTCCATGAGCTGGGGTAGGTTTCCTTGCTCATCTGTTTTCTCGCCTGGGGATTCCATCATTCACATATCATAGAGACATGGTAAGGGTTCCACGGTGACTATGCAAAGATGCTTAGCGCAGTACCTGCCATTCAGTAAGATCTCTATTAAATGTGAATGGTGTTACCACCTTTATTACTTTACAATGAGCACTTGGGAAATGCTCATGAGTGAATTAATAACCCTCCGGTTCCTCAAACACAGAAAAGAGTTCAAGAAATGTAGAATTACTGTGTGGTTCTCCATTAGGTGGTATTCTGGGCTGAATTCTGCCATTGTTTGGTTTTGTTACTACAATTTCTTTGCATACATTTTCACGTAGTCATGAACACTGTCCCATCAGGTGGCCTGGAGATACAGTGGCAAGAACCTCATCTAAGATCAGGAGTGCACGGTGTGGTTCTGTCAAATAGCTGTCTTCTGGAAAAGCTGCTTTCTGTGGAAATCCATCTTAGAGCTTTGACCTCAAAGAACTTTCAATGAAGTGAATACCAGGAATCTTGATTAATCAGAGGATTCATAATTTTTCTTCTGGGGATGTATTTAAAGTAGCCCTCAGCCAACAATTCAGCAGGAAGGCTGGTTGGACGGAAGCCATTTGGAAACACTACAGTTATAAGAATTCGAGTTGATTCATCACTTTCCAAACAAAAACTTCTGGGATGGGAGGGAGATATGCTCGTGTGACCAATGCCTTCATGTTGTCTTCCCACTGAAACTTGACCACCACAAGCATGGATTTCCTCACATCTTAGAGCCTTTGCCTTCCCTGTCGCCTCAGGCTGGAATGTTCTCCATCGCTCCCACCCCCACCCACCCTTACATAATCACTGCAGGTCAGACTTGAAAAGTGCAGAGGTCAGTGGTTAGATCTGATGCTCAGATGTTTCCCAGGCTGAGTGACGCATGTTGTTTAAGTTCTCTATGGCGTGGATGCCTATAGTGAAGACAGTTCTGTCAATGTTACAGAGTCCTGGGAAAGTTTAAAGGGCTGTTATATAAAGACTGTGTCTTAGTCAGGGTTTCTATTCCTGCACAAACATCATGACCAAGAAACAAGTTGAGGAGGAAAGGGTTTATTCGGCTTATACTTCCATGCTGCTGTTCATCACAAAAGGAAGTCAGGACTGGAACTCAAGCAGGTCAGGAAGCAGGAGCTGATGCAGAGACCATGGAGGAATGCTGCTTACTGGCTTGCTTCTCCTGGCTTGCTCAGCCTGCTTTCTTATAGAGCCCAAGACTACCAGCCCACAGATGGCACCACCCACAAGGGACCCTCCCCCCTTGATCACTAATTGAGAAAATGCCTTACAGCGGGATCTCGTGGAGGCATTTTCTCAACTGAAACTCCTTTCTCTGTGATAACTCCAGCTTGTGTCAAGTTGACACACAAAACTAGCCAGTACAGACTGTGTAGACGAGGACAGTTCCTGACATGTAGTAGTCACCACAAGACTGTCCTTCATGTCCTTGAACTCCCCTGGTTGGAACCGCATGCCTTTCCCTCCATGCTTGCAGCATCTCTGTACATGTATGCAGTGTGTGTCTGCCTTGTTGCTATGTAAACAGATAGCAAAGGTGCTCATCTTACCTGGTCCTCAGGGCATCAATCGATCCATCAATATGCTGAATATACAACAAAGACTTGGTTATCCTCCGAATGGGTTAAAAACTACCCAAGTTTTTCAAGTTTCCCCATGCAGTGTTTTCTCTTCCTTGAGGGAGGAACTGAATGATTACTGGCTGTGGCAGCTTCTGAAGCTAAATGCGATAAGGCTATGAGCCAGCTCAGAAGCTGCACCAGAATCACTGAAATCAGAAGAAAGAAATGCCTTATTTGGAGGCATGGATAAAGGTCAGCTGGTAATGATGCTTGGCCATGATCTACAAAGTTTGATTCCACATAAAGCCAGGAATGACGAAGTCTATAATTCCAGCATTTTGTAGGTAGGAGCAGAAGTTCAAGGTCATCTTCAGCTACATAATAAATTTGAGGCCAACTCAAGGTACGTAAAATCCTATCTTCAAAAAAAAAAAAAAAAGGAAGGAAAGGAAGAGGGGGGAGGGAGGGGCAGGCTAAGGAAGTAGTATAGTTAGTAGGTGATTTCTGTTCAATCATGAGGACCTGCGTTCAGATCTCCAGCACCCCATACAAATCTGGGTTCAGTGACACGCCTGTAATTCCAACATTGGGAAGACAGAAACAGGCAGAGATTCCCCCAGGCTCACAGGCAGTCAGCATCGCCAACTTAGTGAGCTCCATCTGCACTGAAGCACCTGTCTGAAAAAAATAAGTGGAGAATTACTGAGGAAGATACCCAACAGCATCCTCTGGCCTTCACACGCATGCACACACATGAGCACACACCCTTGAGAACACAAACATACATGACATATAGATGTGCTGGCTAGTTTTGTGTGTCAACTTGACACAAGCTGGAGTTATCACAGAGAAAGGAGCCTCTCTTGAGAAAATGCCTCCATGAGATCCAGCTGTAAGGCATTTTCTCAATTAGTGATCAAGGGCAGAGGGCCCCTTGTGGGTGGTACCATCTGTGGGCTGGTAGTCTTGGTCTCTATAAGAAAGCCAGCTGAGTAAGCCAAGAGAAGCAAGCAAGCCAGTAGGCAGCATTCCTCCATGGCCTTTGCATCAGCTCCTGCTCCTTGACCTACTTGAGTTCCAGTCCTGACTTCCTTTCGTGATGAACAGCAGCATGGAAGTGTAAGCTGAATAAACCCTTTCCTCCCCAGCTTGCTTCTTGGTTATGATGTTTGTGCAGGAATAGAACCCTGACTAAGACAGATGTCAACCACTGTATCTCTCCATTATGGCTGGGTCTGAGCACAGGTCCTAGGACCCAGGAGAGGCCTGTGAAGAATCAATCAGACTGAGTCAATCTGCACGGGGAAAGGGACCTCTGTGGAAATATGACCCACAGAGACACGGGACTGGGCTGGTGATACATGCCGGTCATCTTAGCTATTCAGGAGACTGAGGCTGGAGGCTAGAAAATTTCAAACTAACTGGACCATATAGTGAGCCTTCATCTTTAAAAAAAAAAAAAAAAAAAAAAGGACAAAGAGACACTGAAAACGGCAAGTCCTGGAAAAGCTAAAAAACTTGACCTTGTGAAAGTGAAACAGGATTGATGAAGTAAGAAGCTTCCTGGCACAGAAAGAAAACATCCTGTCAGAGTTCTTCCTGCAAGAGGGAAGGCTCTGGTGGCTGTGGGAAGGCAGCATGAAGCAGCAAGAGCTCACCAGAATCACCCTTGCATCTCTCCATGCATGACCTTGCTTCCTCCTCCTTAGAGCAGAAAAGCCAATGGAAACTGAAAAGCACTGTACATATGTAAGAATCACCTGATGTGCTTGGGGAAGGCCCTGTTGCTCCCATAAATTCACAGGAAGGGCTTCCACCCTGTAAGAATCTCTGTGTCCTCTTCACTGCAGACCTCAAAAAGGGTCTCTTCCTCCTTTCCACGTAAGTTAGCAAACTTTAAAGAAATTGAAGGGGGGAGGGGCTGGAGAGATGGCTCAGCGGTTAGGAGAACTGACTGCTTTTCCAGAGGTCCTGAGTTCAATTCCCAGCAACTACATGGTGGCTCACAACCATCTGTAATGGGATCTGATGCCCTCTTCTAGTGTGTCTGAAGACAGCAACAGTGTACTCATATACATTAAATAAATAAATAAATAAATCTTTAAAAAAGAAAGAACAAAAGAAATTGAAGAGAACAAGACCAACATCTTGTATTAAGATGGGACTGGAGAGGTAACTCAGCAGCTGAGAGAAGAGGCTCTTAGGTCTCAGACAGGACTCAGCTCCCAGCACCCACATGGCAGCCTAAAACTGTCCATCACCCCAGGTTCAGGAGATCCAGCACCCTCTTCCAGCCTCTGGAAGATCAGGAAATCTCCTCCTTGTGGTGGGCAGAGGCAACTGCAGAGACTCCTATCCAGTTAAAGTGGAGGGAGGAGAGTACTGACTCCTACAAGCTCTCCTCTGACCTCCGAATGTGTGTACTGTGAATTGTGTGTGCAAGCATGCACACGCATGTGTACACACACACACACACACACACACACACACACAATGAATGCAAATAAACGAGGGACTAGATGGGAGGAGGAGAGAATAGGCAGGAAGGGAACTGGAGAGGGTAACTATGACCAAATTACACTATATCCATGTATGAAAAGGATGATGAAACCCATTATCGTGTATGATTAACACACACTAATAGAAACACATTCAATAAAAAAGATGCAAATGGCACCCACCACAGGCGATGCAACGCTGGAGCCTAGAGTGGGCACATGCCTCTTCCCCACAACAAGCTCGATGACTCTATTTTTGTGACTCAAAACTGACCAGGGTGGGAGTCTTGACACCATGTTAACCGACAAATCAGCCCTCCCATGTCCTCTCCCATAGGGGCTTTCCAGCGCGTGGATGCCTGAGCTCCAGAGCCCTGAGGATCCCTCCTGCCACCATTCCCCACTCTACTGCTACTAAAAAGAAGCAGTGTCCACACGTAGATACTCCCTGTGAAACAGTATGGCCACAGGAGAGCTGAGGATAGAGAAAACTGAATCAATAAGCCAAAGGCCCCACCGCAGCAGCCGCACAACTGCCACATATGGATCTGGCAGTGAAATGTCTTCAGCTTCAGAGAAATTGTAATATGTCAGAGAATTTTGACTCAGCCTTATCTGCATCCTCCAGTGAATGTATTTAAAAAGTTCTATTACAGCTGAGATTCAAGCACCTCAATTATGCAGTGAGCAGGATAATAGAGGAACAATCAACTAGTCCAAAAGGTGATCTGGGCAGAATAAAGATGTGCCATTGGCTGTCATTCACTCTGGTGAGTGAAGGCAGGGTGATACCTATCACCTTCCACTGCAGGGTGGCCAGATGGATGTGTCTCTTCCACTCTGTATTTGTTCTCTTAGAGTTTAAATTAATAGATCCTTTTCTTCCTGAACTCCCAACACTATGCAACGTTTCCAAGGCTGGCGATTGCCATAGGAGAAGAGAACAATGAATTGTACGTACGTGCAAAGGGCTTGGCTTTTCCCAGAGGCCTTTTCATGTGCAGTTCTCATTTAATCTCTATATATATCCTTGGAAGATAAAGAGCACCCATTTTTAAATGAGGGAAAAGATACTCCTTGAGCTAAAATGAGATGCTGGGCTCTGGGTCCCATTGTCATCAGTGTAATTGGACCATGGACACTGACCATTATAAGCATCAGAATTTCTAGAGTGGCTGTCAAACTGCACTGTTTCCTTACATCATCCAGAGAGCCATGGGCTCAGGACAAGGACATCAGTTATGTGGCCTTAGGTCTCATGTACATATGCTAGTTGGCAAGATTTTAAATGAACCTATATTTAGTCTTTTTTTTTTTTTTTTTAAATCTTCCATGAAATAAAGATCCTCTACCAAGCACCAGGCAGTGGTGGTGCACGCCTTTAATCCCAGCACTCCAGAGCAGAGGCAGTCAAATCTCTGAGTTCGAGGCCAGCCTGGTCTACAGAACAAGTTCCAGAACAGCCAGGGCTACACAAAGAAATCCTGTCTCAAAACAAAAACAATAAGAAAAAAAATATCCTCTATCTAGCAAGACTTATAAGATGGTGGATTCCCCCAAATATAGCAATGTTCAACTTCTGAATAGCAGCTGCTGTCGCCACGCCTGTTGTTGTGGTTGTCGGCATTTATCCCTATTTGTGGCAGCCTATTATCTTTTGGCTCTCCTCTCTATATTTGGATGACTTCTAAATTATGAGTAATCACTAAATTAGGAGTCAGAGTGCTGATTTCCAGGCTCTCTTGCAGCTAGCATTTGGACCCACGAATTTCTTGCTGCCAGTTAAGGACATCTGTGTATTACAAGACTTTAACTGAGAAAAAAGATTCTGCACAGACTTATCATCTTTGCTGATGACTGGGAGGCGGAGTCTGGTTTTGAATTGGGGGATATTCATAGGGGTTTCAATAGGGTATTTCTGACATAGAAATTACAGATTAGGGGAGAAGTCTTCCATTATATCTATGGCTCAGTTTGGTTTGGGGGCTTTTTCGCCTCCAGGTTTACCCTCCCGCCAAATTTCCAGTCTACTTAACAATTCTCTGATCCACCCAATACCTTAAAATAAATAAATAAATAAATAAATAAATAAATAAATGAATAAAAAACTCTCTTTCTACTTATTTAAAGATTGGCTTTCATTGTTTCATCTAAAACCCTAACTAATATAAATGTATTTTGGATTTTGCAAATACAGAAGCTGATGCTTTGAGAGGTTAATTTGCTACAGACCACAAAGGTAGCCAATCACAGAGCACAGATTTGAGTTTGAACTGTCATACTCCAAAGCTCACGTTGTAAACTGCAAAGACCATATCGTAAGCCGTAAAAGTAATGAGTTGGGGTTGGACTTTTTGTTTTTAAGTTGGAGTAAATTCTGGAAATATATAGTCTAATTATAAGGACTGGGTGACAAAGAGTAAAAACAGAGATCATAACCCTAATTTTCCGATCTGTAATTTGATGTCTCCCATGATCCCATTTGTCCTCATGTGTGTCATATTTTGCTTGATATATTTTGAGACATTCTAAACATATTTAGGTTCAAGAAAATTATACAAAAAGAGAATGTCATAGTTTTTTTTTTATCTCATACTTTTCTTTTTTAAGATTTATTTTTAACTGTATGTATGTGTCTATATGTGGGTGTGTGCACATGAGTGTGGATGCCCACAGATGCCAGCCAGAGGCATGAGATCCTCTGGAGCTGGAGCTATGAGTGGTTGTAAGCAGCCTGGCATGGATACTAAGAACCTCAGGTCCTCTGAAAGAACAGCTAGGCAGCTAATGTTCTTAACCTCTGAGCCATCTCTCCAGCTAGCTTTCCCCAACTTTCTGTATTTAAGTTCTACTTTACTGGGAGATAGACTTTAATAATTCAGCAAGTGTGTGTGTGTGTGTGTGTGTGTGTGTGTGTGTGTGTGTGTGTGTGTGTGTGTGTATGAATGCCACATGTCTTGGGTGCCTAAAGAAGCCAGGGAGGGTATTATATCCCTTGAGCTGGAGTTACAAGTGGTTGTGGGCTGCCAAATGTAAGTGCTGGGAACTACATTCTGATTCTTCAGAAGAGCACATGATGTAGAGGCCCAAGCCTTTAATTCCAGCACTCATGGAACAGAGGCAAGCAGATTGCTACGAGTTCCAGCCAGACCAGCAGAGTCTACATACTGAGATCTTGGCTGTCCAGAAATAAGCAGTGAGAGCCTATATTTAAAAAAATAGGGCTGGAGAGATGGCTCAGAGGTTAAGAGCACTGGCTGTTCTAGAGGTCCTGAGTTCAATTCCCAGCAACCACATGGTGGCTCACAACCATCTGTAATAGGCATCTAATGCCCTCTTCTGGTGTGCCTTAAGACAGCTATAGTGTATGTACTCATATATAAATAAAGTAATTCTTTAAAAAAATAAAAATATATAAATAAGCCAAGCAGTGGTAGTGCATGCCTTTGACCTCAGCATTCAGGAGGCAGAGGTAAGCAGATATCTGGGTTCAAGGCCAGCCTGGTCTACAGAGCAAGTTCCAGTACAGCCAAGGCTGTACAGGGAAACCCTGTCTTAAAAAAACAAAACAAACAAAAGAGATAGATAAATAAATAAAATATTAAAAAGAATAAAATTAAAAATAAGACACCTAATTAAACTTAAATTTCAAATAAACAGTACAACATTTATTTACATTAAAAAGTATTATGCTAGCCAGGCATGGTAGTGCATGCCTTTAATCCCAGCATTCAGGAAGCAGAGACAGACGGATCTCTGTGAGTTCAAGGCTAGCCTAGTCTACAACGTACAGGACAGCCAGAGCTACACAGAGAAACCCTGTCTTTTTTTTTTTTTTTTTTTTTTTTTTTTTGGTTTTTCAAGACAGGGTTTCTCTGTGTAGCCCTGGCTGTCCTGGAACTCACTCAGTAGACCAGGCTGGCCTCGAACTCAGAAATCCACCTGCTTCTGCCTCCCAAGTGCTGGGATTAAAGGCGTGCGCCACCACTGCCTGGCTGAGAAACCCTGTCTTGAGAAGACAAAAACAAACAAAAAGTGTTGTGCCTTGATCTGAAATTCAGATTTAGTTGATTTATTAATTACTTATTTTAATGCTGTGACCAAATTCCTGATATCTTAGTTAGGGTTTTATTGCTGTGAAGAGACACCAGGACCAAGGCAACTCTTATAAAAACAAACATTTAATTGGGGTTGTCTTATAGTTTTAGAGGTTTAAGTCCATTATCATCATGTGGGAAGCACAGCAGTGTGCAGACAGACATGGTGCTGGAGAAAGAGCTGAGATTTCTACATCTTGATCTGAAGGTCCCCAGAAGGAGACTGTCCTCTGCAGACAGCTAGGAGATGGTCATCCACACTAGGTGTAAGTTGAGTTTATGAGACCTCAAAGCCCATCTCCACAGTGACACACTTCCTCCAACAAGGCCACGCCTTCTCCCACAAGGCCACACCTCCTAATAGTACCACTCCCTATGGGGCAAGCATTCAAACACATGAATCTCTGGGAGCCATACAAACCACCACACCTGACAAGAAGCAATTTAAGAGAGGAAAGGTGTATTCTAGTTTACAGTTCAGTTCACTATGGGAACACACAGAAAAAGCTGGGGGAAACATGGCACTGGGAACAGGAAGCCACTAGTCACATTGATGCAAACTCTAAAAGCAGAGAGTGAACAGGAAGAGGAAGTGGGGCCAGGCTATGAAGCCTCAAGGCTGGTCCCTCCAGGGATGCTTTGCCTCCTGAAGGTTCCACAGTCTTACAAAATAGCATCACTAACTGGGGACCTAGTACATGTGAGTAAGAGGAATGGTTCACAGTCCAACCACAAGTGTGTTTTTCCTTGCTAAAGCTGTCATCCCTAGTCAACCTGAGGCCAACAGTCCTGTCCCTGTGTGGCCTCTTGCCTCTAGGTCCAAGGATGTAACAACATATCCATCAGCACCAGCCTCATGTGCACACCTCTGAGTTTCCTGCCTGCCTCCAGGATAACACATCCCTTGCTTTTGTCAACAGTGGTTATATATGAACACTTTAAATCACTGTCACATTTTGTCAAGATGGTCAATGTGGCCATAGTAAAAGCCTTCTACTGTAAGTCTGCTGTGTTCTCAGAAGTGCTTTAGTTATGTTACTTAAGTCCCTCGTTCTCCAGCTGAGCAATGTATTACGTCACTCAGAGAAAATGCTAAAGTACAGAGGGGTTATTGCTTATAAATTAGTCAGAAGACAGAGGAATGTCCGGGATGGCCTGTCCGGGATGTCCTTGTGAACATCTTTGCTGTCCATCTCAGCAAAGGAAGTTTTCATTGGTAGTCATAGCCTGGGGCCCACACATATCGGGCAAGTACGTTCTATCACTGGACTACAATTCCAATCCCAAAAGGATTTTTCTGCAGGAATTTTCTTCAAAAAGAGTCAGTCTGGCTGGCCAAATGATTCAGGAGATGAAAGTTCTTGCTTACAACCCAAGTACCATCTCAGAATCTGTGGTGAAAGGAAAGAACTCATTCCTGAAGTACCTCTCTCTCTCTCTCTCTCTCTCTCTCTCTCTCTCTCTCTCTCTCTCTCTCTCTCTCTCTCTCTCACACACACACACACACACACACACACACACATGCTCATGAGCGCGCACACACATCCACACCATATACAGCATACATGCAATAATAATTAAATCATTTTCAAGGCTTAAATAAAAGAAGCCAGGGCTGGAGCTAGCAACTCAATTGGTAGACTACTTGCTTAGTACACAGAAAAGGAGGCCTTGAGTTCAGTCCCCAGCCCTAGGTATGGTGGCACACGCCTGTCATCCCAGCACATGGGATATGGACACATCATCACTGTCATCTTCAACAATACAGCGAGTTTCAGACTAGCCTGGGCTACAAGAAATCATGTCTTGAATTTTTTTTTTTTAATTTTGATGAGGTAAACATGCCCCAGAGTTGTCTGAAGTCAAGTCTTTAAGACTGCCTCTGTGTCTTGAGCACAAAGCTTTCTACCTGCCATGTAGCGTTTTCACCGGGCCTGTGTAAAAACAGAAAGTAAGGTGGAGAGGCTGAAATAGAAAGCTATCGAGTTGAAGGGTTTGAAACACGGATATTTTAAGAAACTACATTAGTCAAAATCTAAGAAATGAAAGACACCGAGTCATAGGATGAGAAAATGATGTGGTTTCGTCTTGGAATGTTCCAGAGAAAGGCCCCTTTCAGGACAGTGCTATTTAAAGCTCCCAGAGGAGAAGACTGCTTTGTTCTCGTTTTAGAAATGGAAAATCCCCGGCACCCCAAATTCCAAAGTCCTCTATACATGTTTTCTGACAGCCCCACCCCCACCCTGTAATGCCACTTCCAGGCAAAGCCTAACCAGGTCTAGGTTGGGGTAACCGTAGTCTCATTCCACGGCTTTTGACAGGATCCAATGAAGACTGTCTTCCTTTTCCTCTTCAGTATGTATTTGTGATTAGATATTGTTATCATTACTACGTCAGTCAGGGGCCATGTAGGAGACTTGACATTTTCATAACAGAGTGTTTAATAAAGAGACTTTGGGCGTGAATGCTTGAAGGCCAGAGGACATCCTTGGGTTGCTTTTCAGGGACCATCTGCCTGGCTTTGGTGGATTCTGGGGACTGAGTTCAGGTCCTTGCTAGAGCAAGAAAAGCATCTCACCAAGCGTGCCATCTCCCTGGCCTCATGGATAGCTCATTTCTGGTTGATTACTCTCTGAGTTAACGCTAACGATTTGTCCACGACGAACATTAAAAGGACATCACAATCTTTGAAACTCTGTTTTGTGATACCTCAATTTTAAAAAAATATTCTAGAAGTCTTAAAACTGATCCAGGCCTGGGCTTCCCACCCCCTCTAGCATGCTCTGCTGTTAAAAACACATTGTCTAGCTTCAGAGGATGCTTCCCTCCCAGGCTCCCACACTGATATGGAGCAAGCCTTCAGCTCATAGGAAATGTTTCTAATTCAAAGGAGAAGGGAGTGCTGCCTCTCATGCCAGCCTTGGGCTCAGAACTTATTGGGCCTATGTCTCTCACCCATCCAGGTCTTCACTCTGAGATCCTCCTCCAGGACACCCCACTCTAACACTGCCCACTGAATGGCAAGGCAAACTGTGACCACCCCAGTTTTGAAAATAAATAAATAATTTACGGAAAAATAGGGTTTAGAGGTATGCTCTAATACCAAGTAAACCATGAGGTGCCAGAGAGATAGTTCATCAGTTAAGTGTGCTGGCTGCTCTTCCAGAGGACACCAGTTCAATCCCCAGTTTACAACCATCCATAACTCCCACAGAATCTGACTCCCTCTTCTGGCCTCTGTGGACCCTACATGCATATGGTGCACAGACATACACGCAGGCAAAACACCCATATCAAAAAAAAAAAAAAAAAAAAAAAAAAAAAAAGACGAAAAACAAACAGAGCAAACCTTGAGTCTTGGAAAACACTTGGAAATTTCACAAAGAAATAGAAATCAAATATAGTGTATAAATATACTACTTAGATATGCTGCTACCCATAAAATATGTCGTCAACAAGTGGAACCGTGTTCTACAAGATTTAGAAAACATCTTCCCTTCACCTCCCTCCTCTACAGATGATAAACGTCTTTCTACCTCGCTCCTTCTTCCTCCTTGGTAGCCTGAGGACAACCTTGAATGTATACTCTTCTGCCTCCGCCTCCCCAGAGTTGACATTACAAGCATAAGCCACCGCACCTGGCTGTATGGACTCCTGAGAATCAAACCCAGGGCCTCTTGCATACTACACAAATACCATATCCCCAGACCCCATTATTTATGAGTAGCGTTTTAGTTCCAGGAGAACTGACATCCTCTTCTGGTCTCCTTGGGCACAGGGCATAGGTGCAGAGACACACAAATAGAACACTCATACACATAAAAATAGTAAGTAAACAAATAAAGACAAAGTGGAGAACAATAGAGGAAAAGATCCAGCTTTGACTTCTCACCCCCACATTCATGCATGTACACATGAATATATATATATATATATATATATATATATATATATATATATATACACACACACACATACATACATATACACACACACACACACACACACACATACACATACATATAAAAATGAAAAAGATAAAATGTGATTTTAAGGGACTGGAGAAATGGCTCAGCGGTTAAGAGCACTGACTGTTCTTCCAGAGGTCCTGAGTTCAATTCCCAGCAACCACATGGTGGCTCACAACCATCTGTAATGGGATCCGATGCCCTCTTCTGATGCTTGTCTGAAGACAGCGACAATGTACTCATATACATAAAAAAACTGATTTAAAAAAATGTGATTTTAAGTTTCTGTGGAAATCTTCTATAGCATAACTAATATAGAACCAGTGTAGAAAATAAGATTTCTGTGTGTTTGATCTTCTTTTCATAGAGAATGCCAGCTCTGAGGACTCTCCTCCTGCCCTCTCCTGAGAGGAGCTACGCCAGCTCAGCACCATTCTCCTGAACTTGATCCATCTCCTATTTCATATTCCATTTCCCATCATGCCCTGGGTAAACACGGCAGCACTGACATGAAGACTGCAGCCCACACTCACCCATCCCTTTGCTGAACTCCTATTATACTTATTGTCTGTACCACACAATTAGCACTTTATTATATACTGTCTTGTTCTCTAATTGTCTGTACCACACAATTTAGCACTTTTATTACATTCTGTCAGATTCTGTAACTGTGCCGTGTATTTTTGTCCCATCTCTGCCTAGATTACAAGCACAGGGTGGCAGGGTCCCTGTCTGGTCTGCTTACCATCTCCCATAGCACAGTTGCTCGGCCAAGCATGGACCCCTAAAAAGTCCTGGTTGGTGGGAATGAGGAGGTTGGAAGATGGTTTAATTGACTTTCTGGTGGGCTTTAAACAGGCCGAGTTGTCTAGGCTTGGAGTGGGAAACAAACAAGGCAGCAGGTAGCAGAGGGGTACCATTGTCATCCCTTCCTGTTCCGTTGTCCCATCTGCCCATGCCCTGAGGCTTACAAGTCATTTAGTTTCTGGCTTTCTATGTATACAAAACAGGAAAACCAAACCATGTATGAAAACACATAGGCCCCATCCGATGGTTCTACAATACAGCATTCTCCAGCTGAGGAGGTCCTGCCAGGAACTAGAAAGAGATTATTCTTGGAAACTAAAGAGACTTCAGACCTCCTGCATGGTCTTCAGCTAACTGCTTGATCTTTCTCCTGTCCCTCTGAAGCTAGGTGTGGACTCCTCATCTGTGATTGATTCCAGTGTCTGTGGTTAGGTGTGACGTGGCTGGGTGTCTGCAGCCTGCTGGAACAGTCTTACTTTCCTCAATTTCTGCCACAGCCGTGCCTTGAAGTAAATATGAAGCCTTATTATAAACATAATAAGTAGAATTGATACCTCCGTTTGCCTCGAATACTCTTCGAACAGTGTCTGCCTCGGCTGTGGTTCGTAAGTCTGTCCCTCAGTGAGTGTAGAAAATGAAGTCAGACAGAGTTCCACGATTAATTTCTCTTCCCAGCTAGGTTGTTTCTATTTAATGGTCTGCCACAGGACATCAGAGTCACTTCTAAAGTATTAAGAGAAGGAGCACCCCACTTCCAGCGCTCAAGACTCCCTGCCGTAGTCTGTGACTCTCACCTCTGCTGTAAACACTTAGGTGAACTGATCCTTAGTCTTGCCGTGTCTCTCAGACTCTGGGATGATGTAAAAGGATTCTGTCCCTGGGTGCCGGCCGCCTTTCCCGTTCTGACCAGTGTTTCACCACACCACATCCTTTCAGGATTTTGTCCTTGGTTTGTCCCAACTGGTAGGTACACAATAAAACCTACCAAGGAGGGCAGTTGTGCAATGTATGACTCTCCAGGGACTGGACAGGAAGTGCTTTCATGAAGGAGCTTTTCCTTCCCTGAGGCTCTAAGTGGTCTTCTGAGCTCCTTAGGAAGACTGAGGACTTGCTTAAGAACACTTTCCTCTGCTTGCGCTGCAGTCTCTCTTCCATGAAACTACCTTCTGCCTTTGCTATCTATGCCAGTTGTCTGGATTCATTTGCTCTTTCAAGAGTGTTTATGTAGGTCAGCCACGTCACAGGCAGAGTATTGCATGCTGGAGATAGGAAAATAAACACCACTCAGCCAGATTCATATTCCAGGAAACTACGCTAATACAGGCAGACCTGCCAATAGACAGTTCCCACACAGAAGATCACTGTGAGAATTCAGGTCCCACCAGGCATGGTGACACCCACTTTTAATCCCAGCACTGGGGAGGAGGAGACAAGCAGATCTCTTTAGTTCGAGGCCAACCTGGTCTACAGTATGAGTTCCAGGACTTTCAGGGCTACACAGAGAAACCATGACTTGGTGGGGGTGGGGAGTGGGCAGGGAGAGAACACAAGTTGACATCTCTAAAATCCAGCACAAAATGAGCAACGGAAAGGACATTCAAATTTTCTTAACCTAGACTCAACTCTCTTCTACTCTGTCCAAATATGAAGATTCTTCTCTCACTCAAAAATCAGTGTTCAACTACTGCTAATACATAATTTTTTCTTCCAGTAACTGTTATGTGGTGGGGAGAGAGAAAAGGAGAGAGAGGGGGGAGGAGAGAGGGAGGGATGGAGGGAGGGAGGGAGGGAGAGAGAGAGAGAGGGAGAATGAATGAATGAATGAATGAATGAATGAATGAATGAATTCAGGGGTCTGGCTTGAGCTGGCTGTCCCTCCCACTGAGTCAACTTTGTTGTATAAAATTTAAGAGAAGAGTTGGCCTGATTGTGCCCTTTGACCCAAAGAGAAGGGGATTACTTGAAAGCTAATTTAGGTGGTCTCAGGGTGAAGAAGAAAGCGCAGAAAAGGACATCCTGGTTGATGAGGTGTTTGTCTCCAGCCTCGGTTCCCTGCCCTGCTCCATAGACTCACACTTAGACTCAGCAGGGAATCTGCAGAAGAGAGATGGTGAGCAGCTATCAGCTGCGTCAGAATGCAGAAAGAAAAATGCGGAGGAAAAAGAGAAATCCTGGCAGGTCACTTCTCCTGCAAGTTTAGAGGAGGTGAGTCTGATGGCCCTGAGAGCACCCTGGGTCGAGAGTGGCTGAAGGGAGACACTGCCCCCTAGTGGGAGGGAACATCAACCAAGAGTCTAGAGTTGAAGAAGTGAAAAAAAAAAAAAAAAAAAAACCAGCAGAGTACTGTGGATATACCACAGTAAACCAACGGAGAGCGTTGCAAGAGAGAGAGGTTCTCCTCTAGTCTAGTCTAGGCACAGCCAATACAGCGTGAGCAGTGTGGGTCCCACCCAGACCGCACCGAGAAAACCCAAGACACCCTGGTAATAATGAAACTGAAGTCTGGTAGTGAAAAAACTAGAGGCCCAAGATAAACGTCAAAAAGAGACGATTGTGGGTCCTAAATGGTGAGAGAGGCTTCAGGTAGGCTTCTTCTTACCTGAGAAATAGAGGAGCTCAAGCACCCAGTGGAGGCTGGAGACTGCCTGACGAGGCTGACGTCAGGTAAGCAGACGGCAAAGACCAGAACTAAATTCTGAAGAAAAAAAAATAGATACTCCCTGAGCTGAGCAAAAGAAAATTCTACTACATACACAAGAAACACTTTAGACAGTATTAAAAGCATATATTCTGCCTCTGGCCCCTTTCCCAGAGAAACTGTTAAAATCAGACCTGCTTCTCGCAGAGGCCCCCACAGGTGATGGTGACTGACACAGCGTGTTACTTCCCCACAGCTGTTTGAATCCCTGGAATGCTAACCCCACCAAACCTCTCCATCATCATTAAAGGGTCGATGCACAGATACCAAGAACCTCCGGAGTCTCCCAGCTCTCAGATCAGCACCCACCTCTTCGCTAATGTGGGATCCTTTGAACTATTGCTCCTGCCCCCTAGACGAACCAATGTGTATGGAGTCGTACCCCCTGCACATGGCATTTTCTCTGCAGCACAGACAGGATGCCTACATAAATCCTGTTCTGTGTTTGACTTTTTCCCTGACTTCCTGGTCCACCTGTAAATACAACAAATATTTGAGTTAGACTTTTCTTTCAGAGGAAACATAATTCGGGCTGTAGCAAGATGTCTAGCGGGAGAATGGA
>CM052711.1:37658155-37680599 GCA_028551405.1 Uromys caudimaculatus
TCTATCTATCTATCTATCTATCTCTCATCAGATGCACATAAAATGAAATTCTTTGAAAAAGAAAAGGAAAAAAGAAAGAAAAGCTAAAATGTTTTTCTCCTAATTTTACCTCAAATGATAAGGGAAGCATAGCATCTTTTACACACACACACACACACACACATCCTTCCCTTTCCTCTCTCCAAGCCCTACGTATACCCCTCCCTGCTCTCCTTCAGATTCATGGCCTCTGGAGAAGTTCTTTCCTTCCACCCTGTGGGTCCTGGGGATTGGTCATCAAGTTGGTGGCAGGCTCGTTACCCTCAGAGTCATTCGAGATCATCAATTATCTTCTGCTTCTCAAGAAGTCAGTACTGCTGGGTGTGCTGTCTGGAGTGTTTTGTTTTGAGATAGGATCTCAGTCAGGCATGTTGGCCCAGGTCTTTAATCTCAGCACTCGGGAGGCAAGGGCAGGCAGATCTCTGAATTGAAGAACTGCCTGGTCTACAGACAGAGTTTCAGGACAGTCAGGGCTACACAGAGTAACCCAGCCTTGGGGTGTAGGGGGTGCTCAGAAGAACAGACACACAGACAGGAAGAGACAGGATCTCATGAAGTCCAGCCTTACCTGAACTTTGATGTCTGTGAACTCCTGATCTTCCTGCCCACAGCTCACAAGCACTGGGGCTACAGGTGTGTGTCACCTGCTGCTTGGGGTGTCCTCAAGGTCCTGCACATGGCTTTATACACACTAGGATGCCATTTTACGGCTGAGCTATATCCTCAGCCCTTATGCTCAAAACCCAGAGAGCCAGTGCTTGGGAGGAAATGTGTTCCGTTATTTTATGCGTATGTTTTGCCTGCATGAATGCCTGTGCACCAGGTACATGTCTGGTACCTGCAGGATACAGAAGAGTGTACAGAATCCCTTAGGAGCTGGGCTTACAAATCATTGTAAACTGCCCTACAGGTGCTGGGTATTGAACCTGGGATCTCTGGAAGAAGAGCCAGGGTTTTTAACCACTGAGCCATCTCTCCAGTCCTAATATTTTCATTGATTGCTAAAGTTCCAAGAAACTTGCAGTTTAGAAAGAAAGAAAGAAGGAAGGAAGGAAGGAGGGAGGGAGGGAGGGAGGGAGGGAGGGAGGGAGGGAGGGAGGGAGAGCAAGCAATTTCTGCTAGTAGACTGCCATCTAGTGGTAGGTTTCTGCCATACAGTGTTGCTAACAGCCCACGTGCCTTGGGACGCTTTTCCAAGCTGTGGCAAGTAGACTGTTAGCACAATAGCTAGGACATGCTGAGCATTCAAGAGACTTTTACCTCTGTGTTTACTTGAATATTATGAAAAAAACCCTGCCAGTCAAAATTAATGTTAACTTTCTCTTCTGCTAACAACCAATTGTATGTCCACAGTCTCCCATGCTGATGATCAAATGTCCTGTATTTTTAAAAGTTTTCCCAACTACTAGATTATTACAAAGCAATGTATGTGACCAGTTGTCACAGATATCAAAAGGTGTGAATATCAGGCCAACAGTGGGGCAATGTTCTCCAGATGTAATCCACGCTAGGATTCTTCTTTTTGCTCTGAAAGAGCATGACAGTCCTCAGAGTCCTCCAAAGCTGTAACTTTTCCCACTTGGCCACCTGTTGCAGTTTTAATGGCCGCTACAGGGAGTTATCCATCTCCTACTAAGCTCCCTGTTGTTCTGGGGCCACAGGACTGCCACAGGATCTGTTAGCCATGTCTATTCTGTTCCATACCAATCCATACCAATTCAACCATGTGGGAAGGGTAGGGACTCATGTGTCCCACAGAACAGAAAAGACCAAACACACTGAGCTGTGGTCAGAAGAGGAAGTGTTGGCCATTAGGAGAGGGAGGCAGCCCCTGAAGGGAAAGGATCTGAAATAAGAGCCCTCTGGCATCAGAAGGACGAGAAATCAGTGGGATGGAAAATATCCTGGGTGCATGGAACACCCTAATCTTGGCAAGAATTTGGGATCTCGGGCTGGAGCAATGGCTCAGTGGTTAAGCACTGACTGCTCTTCCGGAGGTCCTGAGTTCAAATCCCAGCAACCACATGGTGGCTCATAACCATCTGTAATGAGATCTGATGCCCTCTTCTGGTGTGTCTGAAGACAGCTACAGTGTACTTACATATAATAAATAAATAAATCTTAAAAAAAAAAAAAAAAAGAATTTGGGATCTCTGGGGAATTAAAGAAAGACCAGCATGCACTAAGCTAATTCTACTTCATAAAGACGGCACAGCATTCCCAAGGCAAGGGGGTTGGAGAGATGGCTCACCCATTCAGAGCACTTGCTGCTGTTGAAGAGGACTAGGGCTGGGCAGTGGTGGCGCACACCTTTAATCCCAGCACTTGGGAGGCAGAGGCAGGCAGATTTCTGAGTTCGAGGCCAGCCTGGTCTACAGAGTGAGTTCCAGGACAGCCATGGCTACACAGAGAAACCCTGTCTAGAAATACCAAAGAGAAAGAGAGAGAGAGAGAGAGAGAGAGAGAGAGAGAGAGAGAGAGAGGACTGTGGTGGTTTGGTGGCTCACAATCAGCTGTCACTCCAGGTCCAAGAGTGCTGTGGATCAGAGAGATGGCTCAGCGTGATGATCTGAGTACTATCACCAGAACCTCACAAGTTGTCCTCTGACCTCTGACCTCCCTACTCACATTCATGTGTGTGTGCGCACACACACACACACACACACACTAATAATGATGATGACAATGATAAAGTTTATTTGATAATGAAAAAAAGAGTGCCAGGTGTACTAGTGCACTCCTTTAATTCCAGTACTCAGGAAGCAGAGGCAGGTGGATTCTTGAGAGTTCAAGGCCAATCTGGTCGAGTTCCTGTACAGCCAGAGCTATATAATTGAGAGACCCTGTCTAAACTAAAGATGATTCTGGAGCAATGTGGAGGGAAAAAATCTGCAGGGCAGAGCATGTTGGTGCTTATCTTTTTTTTGTTTGTTTTGTTTTGTTTTGCTTTGTTTTGTTTTTTTTGAGACAGGGTTTCTCTGTGTAGCCCTGGCTGTCCTGGAACTCTCTCTGTAGACTAGGCTGGCCTCAAACTCAGAAATCCACCTGTCTCTGCCTGCCGAGTGCTGGGATTAAAGGCGTGTGCCACCACTGCCCCGAGTTGGAGCTTATCTTTAATCCCATTGCTGGGGGCCACAGGCATAGTCTGTGAGTTAGGGGCTAGCCTGGGGTCTACAAGTGAGTTAAGGCCATACAGTAGGACCTTGTCTCAAAACAAACAGATTTATTTTGAACCTGATATGGTAGCACACTCCTTTAATACCAGCACTCGGGAGCAGGCAAGCAGGCAGATCTCTGTGAGTTCAAGGCCAGCCTGGTCTGAAAAAAGTTTCAGGAAAGAAAACCTGTCTTAAAAGGAGGAGGAGGAGGAAGAAAAAATGATACCACAAAATTCTATGATGTTTGAAATCAACAACCACAGTAGCCATAGTAACCAAAATAGAAACAACACAAATCCGTCCGCTAATAAATGGATAAATACAATGGGGTCAATTTGTAAGGTAGAATATTAGTCAACTATAAAAAAAATGACCGGGCAGTGGTGGCGCACGCCTTTAATCCCAGCACTCGGGAGGCAGAGGCAGGTGGATTTCTGAGTTTGAGGCCAGCCTGGTCTACAGAGTGAGTTCCAGGATAGCCAGAGCTACCCAGAGAAACCCTGTCTCGAAAAAAAAAAAAATGTATGACAAACAATACAGACAAATCTTGGAAATTCTATGGGGAGACGGCTCTCTTGGTAAAGTGCTTCACTGGTGGGTACCCCAACAACTACATGAGGTTTCCCAGCCCTGGCACTCAGCTTTACATATGGCTTCTGGGAAGAGCACTGTCCCTCTTAAAAAGTATAAGATAATCCTATTATGTATGTGTTATGTGTATATATATATATAAAATATGTGCTACATATGTGTGTAGGTATGAGTGTGTGTGTGTGTGTGTGTGTGTGTGTGTGTGTGTGTGTGTGTGTGTAATTCCACCCCCTCTTTTTCCCTACTTGGTTTATTCTTTGAGACTCTCATCTAGCCCAGGCCAGTGTTTTTAGTTAGTGTACTGGTCGGGTTTTTATCAACTTGACACAAACTAGAGTTATCTGGGAAGGGGAGCATTAATTGAGAAAATGCCTCCGTGCGATTGCCAGTAGCTGGCGGCGCCTGCACCGTCAAGTAGCAAGTCTACAGCGCAGTTTTCTTCATTACTAGCAGGCTGAGCAGGCCAGTGAGAAGCGTTCCCCATGGCTTCTGTTTCAGTTCCTGTCAGGGTTCAGCCTCGACATAGGATCGGAGTTCTCAAGTGGAAGCAGGGCGATCTGGAAGGAGCATAATAAACAGACACAGACTACTTTTTGGGTACAAACTGGCAGGCAATTTTTCAAGGCTTAAAGTTGCGCGATCTCTCTCTCTTCTCTCTCTCTCTGCCTGTCTCTCTGTCTCTCTGTCTCTCTCTCTCACTGAGGCTGTACACACTCTGTATTCTCCTGCCCACTCTGCTTTTCTCCTGTGCAATTTTCTTTTCTTGAACTTCCACACTCCTACACAGCTCTGTGCTTTCCCCTTTCGCTCTCACACACTCTCCACACACACCTCACACACACCACATGTGCTCCCCTTTCATTCACACACACACTCTCCACACACACCCCCATTCTCTCTTCATCACTCTTCACATTCTCTCACTCTCTCTCACACACACACACACTCTTCTCACAGTCTCTCACATTCTCTCCACTCGCTCTTCCTCCACACTCACCTCACGCACGCCTCATGTGCACCTCACTCACTCTCCACTCGTTTTCCACTTGCTCTCTCACCTTTTTCTTGCCCCAGTCTTTTACTGATACTCCAAAAGCAAGTTTAAAAAAGACATTGTATAACCATTGCCAAATCAAATGCAAAAGAATAACCACATCCCACAAAGAATCAAGAATTACAGTTGTTCCCCAAAGTTTCAAGATTACCCTGTTCCCAGGCCTGTAGCCAAAATAATTGCAAACTTATCATTATTTAAATTTTAACTTGTGACTTATTATACTTCAGAGCTCAGAGCTCTGAAGTCAGCTACCTGCATTTTCTTGTGAAGCTCTAATGATAAATGACATGGGCAGAACTGCCAGGCAGTGGCCAGAAAGAATCAAGTTAACCCTTACCTCAGCAGTTCCGTTAGCTCTCTGCTTCTGCACATTGCACACAATGACTCTCCTAAGAGTCCCAGTGTTCTGACTTAGTTTTACTAGTCAAAGAACCACTCTTAAATGCTGTGCAAAACTTATTTAATAACTTCAATAGTTTTTTCCTTTCTTGGGGTCCCAATGTTGGCTCTAATTCATTTTCTAATAATTTCTTTAAACTTTCTTTGCAAGTCAAGCATTAATCTGGAACTACCATTGTGCAGTGATTGCATTGTTTCCAAGATGAGAGCACGCAGCGTGCGCCTGGGCCATTAGGACTGTGCTGTGCCCATGTCTCAATTTTTGATTAAGAATCGTTACATCAAGGAACATCTAGTTTCACAGAATTCACCAGAGCAGAAGAAGAAAGAAGTAGGAAATCCAGATATAATAGTATAATTATGTACACCAAGGCCAACTGAAAAACAGTCTTGCACAAATGATATCTATACAGCCGTTGTCCAGGGCTAAGGTTAGGAGAAATGGGAACAACTGGTTTTTTTACAAAGAGCTGCGGTGGGCTTCTGAGATGTCTCCATTCAGGCCTGCTGCTGGCAGTCCCTGTCATGGTATGCTGTCCCCAGCAAATTCCTGCCTCCAGGTGCCTGTCTTGAGTTTCTACTTTGGCTTCCCTCAATGGAATATGACCTGAGATATGGAAGCCAAAGAAAGCCTTTCGAGCCGGGCGTGGTGGTGCACGCCTTTAATCCCAGCACTTGGGAGGCAGAGGCAGGTGGATTTCTGAGTTCGAGGCCAGCCTGGTCTACAGAGTGAGTTCCAGGACAGCCAGGGCTACACAGAGAAACCCTGTCTCGAAAAACCAAAAAAAAAAAAAAAAAAAAAAAAAAGAAAGCCTTTCGAGCCCTCGCTGCTTTTGGTCATGGTGTTTCATCCCAGCAATAGAACCACTACCTAAGACAGCGCTGAGCTGGGCGTGATGGTGCCTGCTTTTAGTCCCAGCACTAGGGAAGCAGCGGCAGGAGGATTTCTCAATTCTAGGCCAGCCTGCTCTACCTAGGGATTTCCAGCGCAGCCGGAACTTCATAGAGACCCTGTGTTAAAAAAAAAAAAACAAAGTAAACAAATAACAGCAACAAAAAAGACAACACACAAAACAATGGATTCCATCATGACATTTTCATGCTACACACACACATACACACACACACACACACACACACACACTACTTTAGCCCCACCCCACTGGTCCCTTCTCCCCTCAGTCCCCCTCTATACTATTAGATCTAGGGTTCTCATGCGAGGGATATTTTTCTTTGTCCCCCCTCCTTACTTTCTCTTGCTCCCTTCTCCTCCCACTCCCCTTGAGCCCTTCCTTCCCCACCGTAGTCTCCTTCTACTTCCATGTTATAGAAATGTGTGTGTGTGTGTGTGTGTGTGTGTGTGTGTGTGTGTGTGTGTTGGAATGCAGATAGACAGACAGACAGACAGACAGATAGATTCCGCATATTAAAGGAAATGTGTCTTTGCAAATCTGGTTTATTTCTTTTAACATGATCTCCAGTTCTACTCAAGCCATAATCTCCTTCTTTATGGCTGAATAAAAGCATCACTCTCTTTTCCCCCCATTCACCTGCCCAGACTGTTTCCATAGCTTGGCTATTGTGAATAGTTGATCAGTACCGTGAGCATGCATGTCTCTACTGTACGTTCCCAGGAGTGGTACAATTGGATCACATGGTGGATTTTGTTTTGTTTGCTTTTCAGGGGGAGTGCAACCAGGTCTTACCTAACCTAGGCTGACCTTGAACTCATCTTCCTACCTCTACCTACCAAACGCTGGGATTACAGGCATGCAGCACCACACTTGTGTGGTATTCTATATTTAGCTTACTGAGGAACTGCATACTGATTTCCACAGGGGCTGTACCAGGATCCTTATCTTAATACATCCTCAATGGCATTTAGGGTGTGTGTTATCTCCTTTCATATAACACTAGTTTGTGTGTCAAGTTAACCTAAAACTAGTGAGAACAGAGCCTTATACATTAAGAGCCCTCCCCACCCCCCTTTTTGATAGGATCTTACTGTGTAGCTCAGGTTCCATAACTCTCTGTTTTCGGTGGATATTCCCATTCCCAGCTTACAACTGTCTGTCACTCCAGTACCAGGGTATACAATGCCCTCTTCTGGCCTCTATGGGTACTGCATTCATGTAGTGTTCAGAAATAACCATACCCACAAAATAAAATAAATGGAGTCAAAAGCACTTTGCAAGCTAGAAAGAAAACATATTTTCCCAAAATAAAATAATAAGCATCAGCCATGGCCTTTCATGAGAAATTGAGATTGATTTGCCTCACCACAGACAGTTGTGGACCTGTTTACAGCTATGTTCTTGGTTTCTAAGCAAAGAGCCTTGTAGTAGAAAGACTTGAAGAGCCAGGCATGGGTGGGAGGAATGTAGCTCCAACAGCCAGTGTAAATGCACTAGCAAGCATGAAGCCCTGGATTTGATCCCACACCCGGCATCCCAGTATTAGGGAGATGGGGGCAGAGGGATAAAGCTGTCTTAGACAGAGTTCAAGACAAATTCATCTTTTGAAAAGACTTCATGTTCCTGAAAGTAGAGATGTAGAGGTGTTTTGGTTAAAAATACTTGTTTCCCATTCAAAAGTCTTTCAAGTAGTCTCCAGAACAGGACAGAAAAGCTCCTGTCTACACAAATAGGAGCTAATTCTCACACACACACACACACACACACACACACACACACATTATTATGAATATATATGTGTGTATGCATATACATATACATCATATACACATACACATATATAATTTATGTTTGTGTCTAAGTGTATGTAGTAGGCATTGGATCCCCTAGAACTGAAGTTACAGCCAGTTGTAAGACACCATATGGGTGATGGGGATCGAAACTGACTGTCCCTGCTGGGGACTGAACACAGATCCTCGGCAAAAGAGTAATCCCTTTTAGCGATAGGAGAGTCAGTGATTAGAGGGAACCAGCTCTCCGGCCCATAATTCTGTTTGTTTGTTTGTGTTGTGTTTTGGTTTTTTAAGACAAGGATTCTGTGTAGCCCTGGCTGTCCTGGACTTTGCAGACCAGGCCACTTGGGCCTCGAACTCAGAGATCTGCCTGCTTCTGTCTCCAAGGGCTGGGATTAAAAGCGTGCACAACCACCGGTGGCCTATAGTCCACCCTTAAAATCTCCTCACTTCTCTTTTTTTCCTACGAGACAAAGAGCAGGGCTGGAGCAGTAGTATCAGCCTAGAGAGCCAAGCGGCTGCTGAGCAGCCAGCCACTGTGCTCCACAACATCTCGCATCCAATGCAACCAAGACTCGCGCTTGCAGGACCTAAACGGGAGAACTCCAGGGCTCAGGGTAGTAAGTACTGTGGGTATCCAAGAGGTGCAGGAGCTCCTGAGCCTTTCCAAAAATTGGCTCTGGCCACACCCAGGAAGGAGCAACTAGTGCAGTCTCGGGATTCCAGACCTTGAAACAGCGCCCGGGCCCAACGTGGAACTACAACCCCCAGGCTCCCCGCGCAGCCGCACGTGGTCCCACAGCCTCTGAGATAAAAGCACAACAGCGCTGCGCGGTGGGACCCGGTCCTCAGTGCACAGGAGCAACCCAGCGGTCAAGGTGAGCGCGGCGCCGCCGACCAGAAGAGTGAAGGCAAGTACGCTAAGCAGGGAAGCTCGGGAACTGTGAGGGCGACCCTACCGCCTGGGGCCAGTGACACTCGGGGATTCTTTGCAGACCCGCTCAGCCTGGCCTCCGGGAACCCTTGTCTGAATCGGTCTCTTAAGCCTTTGAGCAGAAGGGAATTTAGCCATTAACTCTAATGCCTACCTCTTATAGGAGAGGTTGCTCGTATTTCGTGTTTTGTGTTTTTCAATATGTGCATTTCTAGTTTACCAAGTATTCCTCAAGTCATTCTCCTTGTTCAGAACTACATCACTCCCCCCCCTCCTCCCTTTTAAAACTTGGCGGTTTTAAACTGCAACTGTTTGTCTGTGCTTTGGCATTCCTACGTGCGGGTGCAGATGTAAGGTTTCCAGGGTACTTACCCCCTCCCCAGCATTTCAACAAGAACATCCCAAGTTCACTTTAAGTCATGGGTTAGAGAGCATTGTGATTATTTGCTCTTAATTCAAACTATGAAATATTTCAAAGCATAATACTCCCAAGTTGATCTTGTATCTCAAGCTGGCCTCAGCCTCTGATCTTCCTGCCTCCAAGTGGCTTGCAGAAATGAAGTTAGATCCTGCTTAAAACTCTGGGGTTTTTAATAGAAAGCAACAGTTCAGGAGGAAATCTGAAGTTAAATAATGTTCTGTTTGGAGGATAAAAAAATATCCTCAGCTGGGCAGTGGTGGCACACGCCTTTAATCCCAGCACTTGGGAGGCAGAGGCAGTTGGATTTCTGAGTTCAAGGCCAGCCTGGTCTACAGAGTGAGTTCCAGGACAGCCAGGGCTACACAGAGAAACCCTGTCTCGACAAAACTAAAAAAAAAAAAAAAAAAAAAAAAATCCTCTTTTCTTTTCTTTTCCTTTCTTTTCTTTTCTGAGACTGGGTATCTCTATTACGTAGCCCTGGCTTTCCTGAAACTCTATAAGTAGACCAGGCTAGCCTTGAACTCACAGATCTGCCCCCTCTGCCTGTCAGATGTTGCGATCAAAGATGTGGGTTGCCATGGCCTGCTGAATCCTCAGGATTGTTGTTTTGTTTTGATGTCCTTGAAAGTGGGTCTTATGTAATTCAGGCAGGGCTCCACTCATAAGTAGCCACAGATAGGTTTGAACTCCCAACCCTCCTGCCTCCACCTCCCAGATGCTGGTCCTCAGTTGCACACCAATTCCTTGACTCTTAGAGTGAGTTTGAAAAGTGAGCTACACTGAAGGGATTGAAGTGGGAGACAGATGTTATGGAGCAAAAACAAGCCACAGGGAAAGGCAGGTGGTGGCGTCAGCAATGGGTTTGAACGGTAGAGCTGTTACACTGTAGGCATGAAGAAACCTTCCAGGCAGGCCAGGGAGTTGACGTCATCTGACTAGGAGAGAGACAAGATTAGAAATGTAGGAGTTCTGGGGGTGTCACAGTGATTGTCAGCCCCCCTACTTCTCTCCCACAGGCCCTATGTTTTTAACTACTCAAACTGCATCTAAGTGGTGAATCATTTAATAGCTTTCAAAGACATATAAGACTTCCCGATCAGAACGTAAAAGATGTTCTTATCAAATATGAAATAAATGCAGCCAGAAGCACCAGAAGATGGGAGTCTGGGTAGCCAGAGCTGACCATTTGATCTAGGATGTTTAATGCTGACTGGTTCAAGCACTCAGCATCTTATCATTTTAACCCTCTTGGACCAGGGTCAATGATTCACCGATCCAGATAAGAGGTAGCACAGGGTATGTCACAAGACAGGTAGGAGAGGGGAAGGAAGAAGATAGCAGAGTTGCTGGGCAGTGGTGGCCCACACCTTTAATCCCAGCACTTGGGAGGCAGAGTCAGGCGGATTTCTGAGTTCGAGGCCAGCCTGGTCTACAGAGGGAGTTCCAGGACAGCCAGGGCTACACAGAGAAACCCTGTCTCGAAAAACCAAAAAAAGAAGGAGGAGGAGGAGGAGGAGGAGGAGGAGGAGGAGGAGGAGGAGGAGGAGGAGGAGGAGGAGGAGGAGGAGATAGCAGAGTTTAAGAGACTCAGGACCTCAGTGAAGAAAAGTGCTGAGTGTTGGGGAGGAGGCAGCAGCACAAATGACTGTTCCCACTAGACAGAACTTCAGAGAGCACTGCGCATGTGCCCGGCACAACCGTCTAGCGTATTGTGTCAATTCATTCGTTTTACCCTGTAAACACAGTGACTGGTATCTTCATTACAGAAAGATGACGAAGCATAGAGAGAAATGATGGAGCCAAGATGCAGTCTGACTCCAGGGCTACCCTGTAAGGAAAGGGAAGGACTTGAGAGCCAAGATGGCGGTTCACTTTGGGTATCCTGGGTTAAGATCGCTGTAGGGATGACAGATGGAGACTTGCAGTGGGCATTTCCACCTGCCTGCCGAATCCAGGCACTTTCTAGGATGCCCGTTTCCTCCGCTGGGTCTTCCACATTAGGATGGTCAGGTGACTCTGCCCAATGGAAAGCTCCATCAGCCCCACATGAACGAATAAAATGACGTTCCCAGCTCCAACCCGGAGATCTACCAGGGAATTTGCCCTCAGGTTCAGTCCAGATGTCTCATTCAGTCACATAGTCATCACACGTGAGCTGAAAACCGGGTGCTGGGCTGGAGAGATGGCTCAGTGGTTAAGAGCACTGACTGCTCTTCCAGAGCTCCTGAGTTCAATTCCCAGCAACCATAATGTGGCTCACAACCATCTGTAATGGGATCTGGTGCCCTCTTCTGGCATGCAGATGTACATGCAGATAGAGTGCTCATATACATAAAACAAACGAACAAACAAAACATGTGGTGGCACATGCCTTTTATGTACAGTTTACAAGTAGAGGTTGTGTATGGTGGCGCACACCAGTAATTCCAGAGAGACAGAAAGAAAGACAGAGTTTAAGATCACCCTCCCATACACAGTGAATAGAGGCCAGTATGGCTTACAAAGACCCTGCCCAAAAAAAAAAAAAAAAAAAAAATCAAAGCAAAAAGGCTCAGCAGTTTGCTGCCAAGCCTGACAATCTTAAGTTCGATTCTGGAATCAACACTGTGAAAGGAAAGAACTGATCCCCACAAGTTGTCCCCAGACCTCTGCGTGTGCTGTGTGCCCTGTACATCTAGGCTCATGCACAATAAATGTTAAAAAGAAAAGAGACCCCAAAAAAGTCTACAGTAGCTGCAAAATAAAAAAATCAGATTTAGAATATCAGAGGGTACTTGGTTAGTTGGAGATAGCTAATGACGCACTGAAACCTTTAAGCATTGGGTTTTGGTGGGATTCCAGCTTAAGAGATGAGAAAAGAATTCTGGGGCTGGAGAGATGGTTAAGAGCACTGGCTGCTCTTCCAGAGGACCAGGGTTTTATTCCCAGCACCCGCATGGCAGCTCACAATTGTCTGTAACTCCAGTTTCAGGGGGTCTGACACCCTCACACAGACATACATGCAGGCAGAATACCAATGCATATAAAAATAAATAAATCTTTTAAAACAGAAAAAAAAAAAACAGAAAGAAAAGAATGCCTTTCAATGGCAGGCGGATTTCTGAGCTCAAGGCCAACCTAGTGTACAGAGTGAGTTCCAGGACAGCCAGGACTACACGGAGAAACCCTGTCTCAAAAAACCAAAAAATAAATAAATAAAATAAATAAATAAATAAATAAATAAATAAATAAATACCACCTTCTTTCTAACTGTATTCAGTTTAAACAATAGCAACCATGTACAGTTGAGGCCCCTGAGTGAAGTTATATCTCTAGGCCTGCGTCTGATGGTTTTTACTCTTCCTCCTGAGGTCTGGGTTTCTCCAGCTCTCTATGTAGCTAAAATAGAAGGCCTTCCAGATAGTATTTTCCCAGGCCACCCTCTCTTTGTCTTTAAAGTTTCCCCACCAGTATAGTTCGGCTCTAAATCTTTACATTCCTCTACTTTTATATTCCTCTACTTGTTCTGGGTGTTTCTATCTTGTAAGTTTGTTTTACAGTTCTAAACTGGGAATGAACTTTGGCATGAGTTTGATCATTAATTGACATTCCTTGAAGAAGGAGAGTAATGACACCATGTTTTCCTGACCTTCCAGCAGCCTGATGGACTTCCCTAAGAAGAAACTCCAGGGTCTTGTTGCTGCCACCATCACTCCAATGACTGAGAATGGGTAACTATCACTGGGGGCCAGAGGGGCACCTGTTCCCAGTCGCTGAAAAGGCCAGAAGCTCCAATAGTCACCGAACCTCTGCTGGGGTGGTCTTACCAAATGGTAGTTTCTGCAGTGTGCCTGACCTCCTAAGTCAGAAAAGGGCTGACCATCGTCACAGTGGAAAAGTAAGAGGGAGGGAAATTCTCCCTGTACCTTTAAGTCCAGATAGGGCCAGTGGAAAAGAGGAGAATCCTGTCTTAGCATGAGTACCATCCCAGTCCCTCTAGGGAACTGTCAGTTTGGACATTTGCATCACTGAGTGGCTGGCAGTGTGGCTCACTGTAGAATCTGTGCTTGGGTTTGATCCATGGAACTCACCTCAAAAAAGTTGGGGGGAGGGAACTGAAGAGATGGCTTGACTGGAACATGCTTACTGCACAAATATGAGGACAGGTGCAGATCACCAACATCCGTGTAAAAATCAGATAATCCCAGGATTGCAGAGGTAGATAATCCTTACAACAGTGCTTGGCCACTGAACTTAGGACAACAGGTTTGAATTGTCAATGTGGCAAGGGACAAAGATTAGAGGGAGATGGGCCAGTTAATACTCCTTCTTAAAAGGCCTTTCTTTGGGGAGTTCTATTCCCAAATTTGTAAACCTAATAAGAGCTTTCAATTATTCAAAGATGGTCACATCACGGGTCCCTTAGATATTTGGAGCCCAAGACTTGTAAGATGTATGAAAACCTCCCATCCTTCCTGGATCTAACTTGCTGAAGTATTCTGTAGATCATTATGGCCAATGGTCTTTGTTTTCTGTTACTTCTCTCTTTCCATAGCTTCTGGGAAAAGCTGAAATCAGCTCTTACTCAATGCATCAGCCACTTACTGGGTAGATAAGCAAGAAGCATGTGACTACACAAGCAGGCTGGGTTTACTTCCTCCTACAAGTTAGGTTCTGTCTGTGTCACAGCTCAGCACATTCCATCAGCTTCTTGCTACATTAACCTCAGAAGTGGATTCTCCAGACAGCCTTACTTTTCATCTGGGACACTGGGAGCAGCTGTGTGTCCTTCCCTATTCTGCTGTTATCTGGAAGCATAGACCCAAAGTACTAGAGATAACTAGCAGGTCTCTGGAGCTCTGGGGGATAGTTATGTTCACTTGCAAACTCAGCACATGAGAGAGAAAGTCAAGAGAATGAGTAGAAGGTCACTCAACTACTCCGTGAGTGCAGGGTCAGACAGACTGAGCTGTATTGACTCTTTTTTCTCTCATTTGCTCCATCAAAATACTCTTATAGGGACTAGAGAGATGGCTCAATGGTTAAGGCACTGGCTACTCTTCCAGAGGGCCTGGGTTAAAGTCCTATTACCCACACGGTAGCTCACAACTAACTATGTAACTCCAGTCCTGGGCATCGATGCCTTCTTCTGGCCTTTGAGGACGCCAGGCATGCACATAGTGCACAGAATTACATGCAGTCAAAACTCCCAGACATGTTAAATAAATAAATAAATCTAAAAAAAGTAAAACAAAGAAAACCACTTGTATACATACAAAAAGTTTAGAGTACCCAAGAACAAGTGGGCATTAGCCTATTTAGCCACAGTAAAATCTGCCTTCTGACGTGTTTCCAAAACGTTACATCTAAAGGGAAAGGCACTGGAATCTAAAATGTGGGAGTCCGTCCAGGCGATGTGCCAATGTGATAGTGTTTCTAACCTGGCTTGCAACCAAAAAGCCTCCGTAATTCCAAGTGGCTGCCTTCCTTTTCACGTGAATGTATATATGCATGTATGATGTATGCATGCATGTATGTATGTATTAAGACACAGTCTATCCATTTATCCCTGACAGGCCAGAGACTCAACTTTTAGATCAGGCTAGCCTTGGCTCATATGCACCTGCCTTTGCCTCCCAAATGCTGGAATTAAAGACGTGCACCATCATGCCCAGCCTTTTTTCTCCTTAATTTCATAAATACTAATAATTTGGCTCTCAGTAGAAGATGATATCCCAGAATAGGGAAGTTGGGGGGCGGGGGGAGACTAGTTAAAGCATCTGAAAGCATCTGCCACCTTTACACCAAGGTGCTGCCTTGCCTTTAAGAAGTGTCACTCAGCCGGGCAGTGGTGGTGCACGCCTTTAATCCCAGCACTCAGGAGGCAGAGGCAGGCGGATTTCTGAGTTTGAGGCCAGCCTGGTCTATAGAGTGAGTTTCAGGACAGCCAGAGCTACACAGAGAAAAAAAAAAAAAAAAAGAGATGTCACTCACTGGGGTCTGGAGAGATGGCTTCCTAGTTAAGAACACTCATAGCCCTTGCAGAGGAGCCAGCACCCACATGGTGACTTTCAACAATCCTTAACTCCTAACTCTAGTTCCAGGGGACCCAGTGCTCTCTTCTGGTCTCCTTAGGTGGTAGGAATACGCACACAAACATACATGCAAGTAAAATGTTCATACACAGTCTTAGTCAGAGCTTTATTGCTGTGAAGAGACCCCATGACCACTACAACTCTCTTAAAGGACAACATTTCATTGGGGCTGGCTTACAGGTTCAGGGGTTCAGTTCAGTATCATCATGGCAGGAAGCATGGCAGCATGCAGGCAGGGGTGCTGAAGAAGGAGCTGAGAGTTCTATATCATGATCTGCAGGCATCAGAGAGAGACTGTGCCACGCTGGGCATAGCTTGAGCATAGGAGACCTCAAAGCCCTGCCCCACAGTGACATACCTCCTAATAGTGCCACTCCCTGTGAGCTAAGCAAGAGTCTATAGTCTCAGGGTCATACCTATTCAAACAACTACGCACACACATTTAAAAAAACAAAACAAAACAAAACAAAACACCAGTTACCTGGCCAGAAAAATGGCCAAGTGGGTAAAGCGCTTAAATTCCCAGGACTCAACTCACATTTAAAAAAAAGTGCACGGTAGCATTTGCTAATCCTAGCACAGCAGATAGTGCCAGAGGAACCCTGGGAAGCCCAGGGGCTAGCCAGCCTAGATTATACAAGAGCAAACAAGACCATGTCTTAACCAAGGTACACAGTGAGGACCGATAGCTGAGATTATCCTGTGACATGCATAGCACACACTCGCACACATGTGAACATACATAGATACAAGCAGACAAAAGAGAAGTGAAGGAAGACTTCAGCCATACAATCTCTGTGGTACTTGAGTGGCCACAGTCCTCTGCTCTTAGGCCATGAGCAACCTTGAGTTTAACCATTTAGTAAGACATTGTACAGTACCTGCCCCACTTCGGCTCCACCCCGCAGCCTAGAAGTGTCCTAGAAATCTGGCAGGTCCCTCTCCTTCACTGGCATCTGTTGACTCTCCTCTCCCAAAGCCTTGCTTCTCACTGTGTGGTCCTGAGACCAGTTATTCCCAGTACCACATGGGAATTTGATGGGGATGCAGGCTTCCGGCCCTACATATACCACTAATCAGAACCTGCCTCTGAACAGTGGTTTATTCAAGCCTGAGATGAACAAGCCTGAAGCTGAAAGCCAAGCTCCCCGAGACAGCACAGCAAGGCCCTGCACAATCTACCTTTTATTTCTGCTGCTTCCGATTGTTTCCACAAACAACAAACAGCACATTCTTCCTTTCCAGGCTCCGCGCCTTGACTCGTTCTGTTGTCTCTACTTTTTCCATTATCACCGTCTCCTTTAACATTTCTACTTACCCATCCATATATTTGCAGAGGTGAAGGAGTTTCCTCCTCCCCGCCTCCTCAGGAGAGTTCATCTTCCCATCTGCTGAAATACACTGGCAAGAGATGGGAGAAGAGAGTACAGCACTTAGGGACAGCATGGCTTAGGTTTAAGCTCTCTCTTTAGCTTGTGGGGTGGGGAGGGCTACAGGCACCTTTAGGAGAATAAGTGAGCCCAGAGTGCACAGTAGTCTGGAAGTGGCTCTCTAGAGAGATCGGCTTACTGTGATAACATATTCCCAGGCACCACTCTAGTTAGGTTTCAGGAGGACATAGGACAGCAATTGTCCCTCTGGAGGGATGTCCAGTAAGAGAACTTCAAAGAGTATTGCACCCTGTACCTGGGAGAAGCATCAGCAGGTCAGAAAATCCCTGCCTCTGAGGATTTTTTAACTCTTTAGTTCAAAGCTCTCAGTGTACTAAGCATCATAAGCTGGAGTATGAGTTCCCATTCGCCTAACTCCATCCATTGTGAATTCTTCCTTATTTCTCTTTTTTTAAAAAGCCTAGAGGCTCCCCCCTCTGTGACCCCATGGTACTCTGTGTATACCTTTTTATGTTGCATCAAATTTATCTGTCTTAGTTAGGATTTTACTGTTATGAACAGACACCATGACCAAGGCAACTCTTATAAGGACAGCATTTAGTTGGGGCTGGCTTACAGGTTCAGAGGTTCAGTCCATTATCATCAAAGCAGAGCATGGCAGCATCCAGGCAGGCATGGTGCAGGAGGAGCTGAGAGTTCTACACCTTCATCTGAAGGCTGCTAGCAGAATACTGGCTCCCAGGCAGCCAGGAGGAAGGTCTTAAAGCCCACCCCAGTGACACACCTACTCCAACAAGGCCACACCTTCTAATAGTGCCACTCCCTGGGCCGAGCATACACAAACCATCACATTGCCTATTACGATAACTTCTTTGTTCGTTTATTTTATGTCTGTGAGGGCATACGGTATATGCATGAAGGTCAGAAGACAACTTGTCTCTCCACCATGTGGATCCCAGGGGCTGAATTCTCGTTATCAGGCATAGCATCAAGTGCCTTTACCCACTGAGCTGTTGGCAGCCCACGATAACGTTTTGTTTTGTGCCTGCATCTTCCAGCAGGCTTTGAGCTGTTTTGCCTTGTTTTACTGAGGGTAGGTAACATGCAAGGATCAAACAAGTGTCTTATTTATCTTTACATCTTCAGCATCTAACTTCTGACTTTCATCAGTGAATGTACCACAGGGATGACTAATGGTGGTAGGCAAATAAAAGAAGGGAAGCGAGTGTTTGGTTGAGCAGACATTAGGTGCCAGTCATCATGTTTGGTTGAGCAGACATTGTCTTTATGATGGGCATTGTCTACACAGTCCAGTTTCAACTTGACAGCCCCACCAGGGACTGTAGCTCTATGTCAGTGCCTCAACAACCTTAAGAAGTCACTTTTTTCTGGGTACAATAACATGTACCAGGGTTGGAGAGAGGGCTCAGCAGTTAGGAGCACTGACTGCTTTTCCAGAGGTCCTGAGTTCAATTCCCAGCAACCACCCGGAGGCTTACAACCATCTTTAATCGGATCCAATGCCCTCTTCTGGTGTGTCTAAAGACAGCTACAGTGTACTCACATAAAATAAATAAATTTTTAAAAAAACAAACAAACAAGTACCTATAGTCCTGGCTCTTCAGGAGAGGGGAGAGAAAAACAATAAATGGGGGGAGGGGGGAGAAGAGGCCAAAAGTCAAGGGAAAAGGTTTCATTTTTCACCCTAGGTGGTGATACATGCACTCAGCATGCACCCAGCACTCAGGAGGCAGAGTCAGGCAGATCCCTGTATTCTCTGAGGTCAGCCTGGTCTACAGAGTGAGTTCGAGGATAGCCAGAGCTACACAGAGAAACCCTGTCTCAAAAATACCTAAGTAGAAGAAAAAAGTTCCATTTCTCTCCATCAAATGCCATCTCTTAGCTCTGTCGAGTGCCCTTTCCCACTGAGCCACCGTACATGCCCTGAGTCCACTTGTGAATGTACTCCTGAGTGTCTTAGTCAAGGGCTGTAAACTTACAGACTACAGCAAGCATCAGCAGGGATCTGAAAGGCCCGAGGTGGCTGCCTGGACACGACACCTCTAACAGGACAGATGCTGATCTTCCTCTTTGACAAATTAGCCCTACTGGTAGTGGACACCTTTAATCCCAACACGCTAGGGGCAGAGCCAGGCAGATCCCTCTGAGTTTGCTGACAACTCAGTCTACATAGTGGATTCCAGGACAGCCAGAGCTATTTAGAGAGACCCTGTCTAGGATAGCCAGGGTTGCATGATGAGACCCTGTCTCAAAAAAGACAGCCCTAGCCTTGTTAGATATCTGGCTTTTCAGTCATTTGTGAGTGTACGTGATCGTGTGTGTGTGTGTTGTGCATGCTCGTGTGGAAGGCAGAAAACAACCTCAAAATATTGTTCCCTGCGTGCCAGCCACCTTATTTTTTAAAGCAGAGTCTCACTGGCCTGGAACTCCACAAGTAGGCTAGGCTGGCTGGCCAATGAGCCCCAGGGGTCTGCTGCCATCTCTCGCACTGGTAAATTTTTACATCAGTTCTATGCATCAGACTCAGGTCCTTCTGTTTGCAAGGCAAATATTTCACCAACTAAGCTAAGTCCCTGGCCCAAAAAAGTCCTTCTCTATGCGAAAGACGTTTTAACACTGTGAAAGTCAGACAGAAGTTGTTCGAAAAGGTTGCCCCTTTCCAGCCTTTCAAAAAGGGCATAGGCTGAGAACCTTTTCTAGATGATTCTTCCACTGCCCTAGGAGCTCTAGCATTGGTACCATTCCTAACGGCATTTAAAAGCACCCCCAGACTGCCCTCTCTTTTCTTGAAAAGATAGTGCATCTCCTAGGAGCCCAAGTAGAATTGTCACCTAGGGCAGCCTGAAGGCATGTGGCAGGGAACAGGTGAGTATAAGGAACCCCTTCCCACTGAGCCAAAAAAACAAAACAAAACAAACAAACAAAAAAATGTGAAGTTCACCGAGGAAGAAGAAATATTACTTTCTGCTGCCTACATCTGCTGGAGGGCACCACCATCTCCCTAGAAAGAGGTGCGTGCCAGGACAGCCAGACATAATGGCAGCTCCAGACAGAGTGGGAGGAAAGGGAGGAGGTAGAGCTTCACCCCAGCTATCCCTCCAAGCCCAGCCCTATGACTGACCCCCAGCATCCCTTCTTGGGATTTACCATCTACTCCTCTGAACCCCGACGTGCTTAATTCTTAATTTAGCCACAGCTTCCAGGTTTTAGTTACTGGTATATACACAGCCTCCTTGACTCCATTAACATAATAGTGAAAGTTACAAAGTATCACAGGAGATTTGGGGGCCTGAAGGTAAAGTTGAAGGAAGTGCCCACATCAACACTTCATTGTGGGTTTTGTGAAGCACATACTAGGGTAGAGAGCCCGCAGTGTTATGTGGGGGCCTGAGCCACGGTAGAAAGTGCCCTTCCCTCGGCTTTAAATCTGCCCCTAAGCACCCCTTTCCTGCCCCTGAGCTGTGAGCAATCACTGCCCACAATGCAGTCTTTGCTATTAGTATCTTTTCCTTTCATCTCAGAATCTGCCCCTTTCTTCTTTTCTCTCTTTGTTTCTATTCCCTTGGCCAAAATACCCTTTGATGTCTGTTTTCTAAATGCATTTGATTTTTTTTTTATTGTTGTTTAAGGAATAAGATGAAAAGAATGACAATGAGGCAAAACCCAAATTAGGAGCCTCAGTCCTCCTATCCAGAAGCAGAAGTGACTGCCAACTAGGTCTCTGTGTTCTTGGCAGTGTAACCACGGTTCTGCAACAGTAAACCCAGACTCACCACGCGTTTTTCCTTTGAATTTTTACTCTTGGTCATCCATCCTCCCTACCTTAATTTTTCTTTTTCTTTTCTTTCTTTTTGTTGTGGTGGTTGGTTGGTTTTGTTTTGACTGTCCTGGAACTCTCCAGGCTAGCCTTGAACTCAGACATTTGCCTGCCTCTGCTTCCCAAATGTTGAAATTAAAGGTGTTCACCATCACTGCCCAGTGCCACCTTAACTTTTTGTAGTGGTAGGCCATTTAGTGCAATTTTTAGCCCATTTATTTTTAAATTATTATGTTTTCAAGGGAAAGCGCCCTTATCACCTTAAGCATCAGATCTTCACAAGGTCATTGTGCTTCAGACTGAAAAGTACAGGCAGGTCAAGTGGGGAGTTTGTTAAAATGCAGATGCTCAGCCAGTTGTCCTAGACCATGCCTGTGATGACAGCAGTTGAGAAGTTGAGGCAGGACCGTCTGGAGTTCAAGGCTAGCTGCAACTACATGGGGAAAGGCCCGCCTGAGCTACACGAGACCCTGTGACCAGACATAGTAAATTCACATCTTATTGAGAGAGCTCAGCTGAGACACGAAAGAGTGAAAACAAGGAGAATATGAGGGTTATTTCCAAAATGGCGCTCTTCCCAGCAAAGGAGGCATGGGGATTTGCTTTTGGAACTCTAGACACATTCAGTCCTAGGCAAGAGGTAAGAGGTCACTCCTGAGCATCTCAGTTAAAGGTCTCTCTCTCTTTTTTTTTTTTCTTTTTTTTTAGTTTTTCAAGACAGGGTTTCTCTGTGTAGCCCTGGCTGTCCTGGAACTCACTCTGTAGACCAGGCTGGCCTCAAACTCAAAAATCCACCTGCCTCTGCCTCTCAAGTGCTGGGAATAAAGGCGTGCACCATCACTGCCCGGCCCTAGAGTAGATTTTTAATAATTATTAAAATTAGCAGTTCATGAGCCAGGAGTTGGTTAAATAATCATCTTTAAAAAAAAAAAAAAAAAAAAAAAGACTAGGGCTAGAGACATGGCTCAGACATTAAGAGCACTGACTGCTCTTCCAGAGGTCCTGAGTTCAATTCCCAGCAACCACATGGTGGCTCACAACCATCTGTAATGGGATCCAATGCCCTCTTCTGGTGTGTCTGAAGACAGCTACAGTGTACTCATATAAATAAAATTAAAAAATCTTTTAAAAAAATGACTAAATATGCATTATTCCCTATTTTCCCCTGTCTTTTAGAGAAATCAACTTTCCTGTCATTGGTCAGTATGTGGATTACCTGGTGAAGGAACAGGGGGTGAAGAATATTTTCGGTAAGTCATCCTGAGAGATCTTTGTATGTGTGTAGCTCAGGCCTTAGTAAGTAATAGATTTTTTTTTTTTTTTTTTTTTTTTTTTTTGGTTTTTCCGGTCAGGGTTTCTCTTTGTAGCCCTGGCTGTCCTGGAACTCACTCTGTAGACCAGGCTGGCTTCGAACTCAGAAATCCGCCTGCCTCTGCCTCCCGAGTGCTGGGATTAAAGGCTTGTGCCACCACTGCCGGGCAAGTAATAGATCTCAGGGCATGTGTCAGAAGTATGGTGGATCCTGACTTTAGGTCTACAGATTTCTTGCAGTGCACCTCATTGGCAGTGTGTCAACAAATAGTGTTTTTATCCCCCACTTAGAGACAAAACTATGTCTTAGAGACCCTTGAGGTCATGAAACCACAAGGGGGTAGAAAAACAACAAAGCCTGCTTTAGCTCCCTGATACAGGGCCCAGCATAGTGGCGCACACCTTTAATCCCAGCACTTAGGAGGCAGAGGCAGGCGGATCTCTAAGTTCCAGGACAGCCAGGGCTACACAGAGAAACCCTGTCTTGAAAGAAAGAGAGAGAGAGAGAGAGAGAGAGAGAGAGA
>CM052711.1:37681099-37726156 GCA_028551405.1 Uromys caudimaculatus
CTTCCTGTCTTGCTCTTTGTGGCTTGATCAGTTTGTTTTATTTGATTTTATTTTTATATTTTATTTTTGGTTTTTCAAGACAGGGTTTCTCTGTGTACCCTGGCTGTACTGCAACTCTCGTTGTAGACTGGCCTGGAACTCAGAGATCCGCATGCCTCTGCCTCCCAAGTGCTAGGGCTAAAGGTGTGTGCTACACCGCCCAGTTTATTATTTTCTCATACGCCCTACAACCGTCTGCCTATGGGCTAAGGCCTCCCACATCAATCCATATCAAGAAAATCCCCTGGACAAGTGCGTCTCAACCTTCCTGATGCTGCGACCCTTTAATACAGTTCTTCATGTTGTGGTGACCCCCAACCACAAAAGTACTTTTGTTGCTACTTCATAATTGTAATTTTGCTACTGTTATAAATCGTAATGCAAGTATCTGATATGTGACCCCTGTCAGGTTGAGAACCACTGTTCGATTCTAGGGTCTGAAGACTTGCTTACAGGCCAATCTATGGAGGCATTTTGTCATTAGGATTCCTTCTTCTCAGAGGGCCCTACCTTGTGTCAAATTGACATAAAACTAGCCAGCTACCCAATGCCTCACACCAGGGAGCTGGAGCAAGGTCTTTGCCCTCGGTCTGCTTTCCATCCAATTGGGTATCAAGTTGTGAAACCTAACACTCCCCGCCTCTGGTTAAGTATAAACTGAGTCAAAGGAGTAGTTGGTAGTATTTAGATGGAGGTAAAATATTATTGGTTAGTAGAAACAGCTGAGCAAGCCCCGCCCCCCTATATAGCTAAGTGTGGATTGGAGAGCCCGAAAGCTGGCCTCTACACGCGGAAGCTTCTTCATCCCTGATGGTGGGATGCTAGCACAGCTTACCAAAGCAATGTTAGGTAGGCTTTTTTCTTACTATGTTTGTTTATTTTGGTCTATTTTGTGTGGTTTGGGTTTTTGTTGTCATTTTGGTTAGGTTTGGTGTCTTAGTCAGGGTTTCTATTCCTACACAAACATCATGACCAAGAAGCAAGTTGGGGAGGAAAGGGTTTATTTGGCTTACACTTCCATGCTGCTGTTCATCACAAAAGGAAGTCAGGACTGGAACTCAAGCAGGTCAAGGAGCAGGAGCTGATGCAGAGGCCATGGAGGGATGTTCCTTACTGGCTTGCTTGCTTCCCTTGACTTGCTCAACCCGCTTTCTTATAGAGCTCAAGACTACCAGCCCGGGGATGGCACCACCCACAAGGGGCCCTCCCCCCTTGATCACTAATTGAGAAAATGCCTTACCGCTGGATCTCATGGAGGCATTTTCTCAAGAGAGGCTCCTTTCTCTGTGATAACTCCAGCTTGTGTCAAGTTGACACAAAACCAGCCAGCACATTTGGTTTTTGGTTTTTTGAAGCAGGGTTTCTCTGTACATCCCTGGCTCTCATAGAACTTGCTCTGTAGACCAGGCTGGCCTCAAACTCAGAGATCCACCTGCCTCTGCCTCAAAGTGTTGGGACTAAAGGTGTGCGCCACTCTGCCCTGCTGTTTATTTTTAATTGAGGCAAGGTGACTCATGCACCAAGTTCCTTTATTATCACTATGATTATTATTATTATCATTATTATGAGTATGATGTATGAGAGTGTGAGCAACATGTGAAGGTCAGAGGAAAGCTTGGAAGAGTCAGTTCTCTTCATCAAGTGGGTCCTGGGGATAGAACTCTGATCCTTAGACTTCTCAGCAAGCCCCTTTACCCATTGACTCATCTCTCCAATCTCTCTTTTATTTTCCCCCAGGGGAGATTCTTTTGTCAACCTTGCTGGCCTGACTCAACTCACTATGTAACCAAAGATGACCTTGAATTTTTGATCCTCCTGTCTCCACCTCCCAAATGCTGGGATAGCAGTCCGAGAGGGTGACAGGAGACTGAAGTGCCCTAGTATTTTTATTTTTATTTTTATTTTCATTTTTTTGAGACAGGGTCTCTTTATATAGGTCTGACTGTATGTAGACCAGGCTTGCCTTGAACTCACAGAGACTCACCTACCTCTGCCTTTGGAATGCTGAGACTAAAGGTGTGTATACCATCATGCTTGCTTTCTTAAGAACTGCTCTATTCTTTCAACTTAGCCATGCTAACTCATGGCAGAGTCATTCCCCCTTCCTCCCTCTGCCATGTTGCTCTTGACTTTAGTTCAGCATTGTCTGTTTCTAGACCCCTGCAGTAGTACAAGTGTACTTAATTTCTGTGAGGTTTCCCTTTCATTCAGTCCTGGGGTGGGGCTAGCTAGCTCTGTAACAGTGCAAAGGTGGATTCTGTGTGTAAGCCGTGAGGCCTCAATGCAGAACCAAGCAGCTGGGGTCTCCTTTGTTTGATGGAGGAAAGGAAGTCCTGCCCTGCTGTCGCAGCAGCTCCGGGAAGTTAAGGTCAGCCTTTTCTCTTCCGACAGAGGATTCTCTTTTCTTCTGTATTCGTTTCTCTGTAGTTTGCCTTGTTTGTTTTTTTGTTTTTTGTTTTGGGGTTTTTTCCCCCCTTCTCCCCCTTGCTTCTTTTCTGTTTAAGAATGTTTTTATTACTTACTCATTTTATTTTATGAGTGTATGTGATAAGTAACCTCCGCCAATGAAATGAGCCAATTCTAGCCAAATTAAAGTATAAAGGCAGGTTTATTGGGGGGTAGCTCTTCACCAACCACATGGGAGAGGGTCAGTGCAGTTGCCATGGAGAGGGAGACAGAGGGGAAGAAAAAGACAGAAAAGAGAGATGCAGAGAGAGGGGAGAGAAGCAAAATGTCTGGATGATAGGAAGCCCAGCTCCTGGGCTGGAAAGTTCAGGTAGGGGGCAGGGTGTGCCAGCCATGCCCTGTAACAGTTTGGGACTGAGGGATGCTGCGAGAACCTGGAGGCCAGGTCCGCTTTGGTATGTTAAATACACACCTTAGCTGCTTGTCCTGGGTCTGAAACCCAACAATATGTAGGTGTCCCACATGTGTGCTTGGTGCCTACAAAGGCCAGAAAAAGACGTCAGATTTGTTAGCATTTCTTCTAGGCTCCGCCCCACAGTTACCTGGCAACAGCCAGGTGTGCCTGACTCACTCTCAAAGGGGCTGCTTGCTCCCTCCTCGTTCTCTTCTCTTGCTCTCTTACCCTCTTCCCCCTTTGTCCCTTCTCTCCCCATTCCCCGCCCCCTCTCTCTTCATGTGTTCCTGGCTGGCGGCTGCTGCTGCTGCTGCTGCTGCTGCTGCTGCTGCTGCTGCTTCTTCTTCTTCTTTTCTCTCTCTCTCTCTCTCTCTCTCTCTCTCTCTCTCTCTCTCTCTCTTTCTCCCCCTTTCTCTATCTCTACTATCCCCTCAACTCCCCTCCCCGTGCCCTAAATAAAGTCTATCCCACACTATACCATGTGTGGCTGGTACCTCAGGGGGAAGGGATGCCTCAGCCCGGGTCACAGAGGCACCCCCTCCCCCACACCATGCCAAGCCTCCACCAAACACATCCCTGGCTTCCTTTTCTTTTTTATAAAACATAACAAGATTCCCTAGAACTGGCCTTACAAACAATTGTAAGCAACCATGTAAGTGCTTGGAATTGAACCCAGGTCCTGAAAGAACAAGCCAGTTCTCATAACCCCCGAGCCATCTCTCCAGTCCCGTGTTATGTTCATGGTGAACCAAGCTCATGTTCTTAGCTTCAGCATCCTGCATGTCCTGGAAACTGAGCACAAGTTCCCTTTTGTGCCAGTCAGGACCTGGTGACCCGATTCAGCCCTTGAACCCACCTTTCTGCCTCATACCTTTTACTTGGTATGAAGCTCTTGAGTAGACGAGTTCTGTCTCCAGATGTTTTGAAGAGAGCCTATGTAAATTTGGATCCTGAAAGAACTGCCTTGCTGTGGTCTTTTACAAAAGTTTCCTTTCTGCATGCTGTTGTGTTTTATAAAAAAGAAAAGGAAGCCAGGAATGTGTTTGGTGGAGGCTTGGTAGGGTGTGGGGAGAAGGGGGTGCCTCTGTGACCCGGGCTGAGGCATGTCTTCCCCCTGAGGTACCAGCCACACGTGGTATAGTATAGAATACAGTTTATTTAGGGGATGGGGGAGTTAAGAGGGAAGTAGAGATAGAGAAAGGGGGAGAGGGGGGGGAGAGAGAGAGAGAGAGAGAGAGAGAGAGAGAGAGAAGAGGCCAGTGATGAACACATGAAGAGAGGGGGAGGGGAATGGGGAGAGAAGGGACAAAGGGGGAAGAGGGTAAGAGAGCAAGAGAAGAGAGAAAGGAGGGGGCAAGCAGCCCCTTTGATAGTGAGTCAGGCACACCTGGCTGTTGCCAGGCAACTGTGGGGCTGAGCCTAGAAGAAATGCTAACACATGTACTTGCATAAAGAAAGTGTGTAGCCTGTAGGTAGAACATATATATAATTGTACTGGCTGGTTGTGTGTCAACTTGACACAAGCTGGAGTTATCACAGAGAAAGGAGCTTCAGTTGAGAAAATGCCTCCATGAGATCCAGCTGTAAGGCATTTTCTCAATTAGTGATGGGGGGGCCCTTGTGGGTGGTACCATCTGTGGGCTGGTAGTCTTGGGCTCTATAAGAAAGCAGGCTGAGCAAGCCAGGAGAAGCAAGCAAGCCAGTAAGTTACATCCCTCTGTGGCCTCTGCATCAGCTCCTGCTCCTTCACCTGCTTGAGTTCCAGTCCTGACTTCCTCTGGTGATGAACAGCAGCATGGAAGTGTAAGCTGAATAAACCCTTTCCTCCCCAACTTGCCTCTTGGTCATGATGTCTGTGCAGGAATAGAAACCCTGACTAAGACAATAATTTTCCAAGTGCTTCTGATCAGGTGGTCAACATCAGGAGCAAATGAGAGTTTGTGAATTGGGAGGAAAGGGACAATTTAAAATAATTTTGGAGGACTGGGTATGGTGGTGTACCCCTTTAATTCCATCATAATGAGCTCCAGAGCTACATAATAGAACCTATCCCAAAAGTAAATAAATAATAAATAAAATAACTTAGGGGTAGAGGAAATGGCTCGGCAGGGAAAGGCGCTTGCCCACAAGCCTAACAACTGGAGTTTTACCCCCCCGCCGCCCCTCCTCCACACACACTGGGTTATTGGAAGGCTGTAAGCCAGCATATGGGTGCTGAGAGTCAAACCTGGATCCTCTGGAAGAGCCGCCAGTGCTCTTAACTGCTGAGCCACCTCTCCAGCCCCAAAATAACTTTGAATAGTGGCCAGTTTACTTATTGTATGAAAACAGAGAAATATTTTCATGCACTTTTAAAAGTTGTAATGCTAGGGATTAAATCTAGAGCTGCTTCCTACACGTTAGGGTAGTGCCCTGCCACTGAGATAGCTCCTAATTATCTGTAGCCCTTTTGCATTTTTTTATTTTGAGACAGGGTAAGTTTCCAAGGTTTTCTTAAACGTGTGATCCCCCTGCATCAGTTTTCCAAATAGCTGGGATTATAGGCCTGTGCCACTAGGGCCTTACCTACTTTTTATTCTTTCTTATTTATTTGTTTGTTTATTTATTTATTTTCTTTTTCCTTTTTTTTGGGGGGGGGGGGGGTTGTTTTTTTCGAGACAGGGTTTCTCTGTGTAGCCCTGGCTGTCCTGGAACTCACTCTGTAGACCAGGCTGGCCTCGAACTCAGGAATCCACCTGCCTCTGCCTCCCAAGTGCTGGGATTAAAGGTGTGCGCCACCACTGCCCGGCTTTATTTATTTATTTTCAAGGCAGGTTTTCTCTGTGTAGCCCTGGCTGTCCTGGAACTTGGATCTGTAGACCAGGATGGCCTCGAACTCACAGAGATCCACCTGTCTCTGCCTCTGCCTCCGCCTCCTGAGTACAGGAATTAAAGGCATGAGCCGCCACACCCAGGTACTTTTAAATTTTTTAAATAATAATTATAAATTTTTTAAATTTTTTGAGAGTTTTATATAATGTATTTTTAATTTTTTGTTTTGAAGACAAATTAGTAATTTCCCCAGGTTGACCTTGAATTTGAAATCCTCCTGCCTCAGCTTTCCAAGTAGCTGGGATGGCAGACCTGTGCCACTAGACCCAGTTTTCATGCATTCTTGACTAGTATTGGGGTTTTTATGTGCATGCGCATAAACACCTGTGCGTGGCATGTGTATGTCCTTTGAGGTCAAAGGACAACTTTTGGGAATGGATTCTCTGGTTTCATGTTGTGGGTCCCAGAGATACTGGTAGAATTGATTCAACCATCTCATGAACCTCAAGACTAACTATTAAGTCAGCACAAACCAGGATGGTTCAGGCCTTCTTTGTACCTCTAAACTCCAGGAGATTCACGTGCTTGTCTTCTGCAGGTTGGACCAGGTGGTGATTCACGTGGGAGCACTAAACTTGAAGGAGTCACAAGAACTGGTATGGCTCTGCATCCCTCTGTGAGATAACTCCTGTTTTTATGCTAGAATTAATACCAATCCTAGATTTGGCTGAAGGAGATCAACTGTGGGACCACTGGAGCAGGCATGGGGCCATGGAGAGGCAGCAGCTCAAAGAGATGCCAACCATGGATGCCAAGGACCAGCCTCAGCTTGGAGAGGGGTTCTGAGGAAGGGGTGAAACAAATGACTCCACGTCAAATCGTGGGTCCAAGCTGGCGGCCTATGTTCTGCTGGAGACAGCTTTCCAGCCTGCTTTCTCTCTGATCTGCTTTCTTTCTCTCTGATCTGCTTTCTTTCTGGAGATCTACAGACAGCGCACGCACACACACACACACACACACACACACACACACACACACCCTCTCTGTTCTGCTTGAGACAGTTCTCCAAACAGTTCTCTCTTGCTATTCTAAAAAGTTTTCTAGATAACTCATCTCCTGCAGATCATAAGCCCAGGCTTTCATTTTACATATCAATCCAGTTATTAACTTCAGGTTTCCTTTTGAATATCCTAAGAATCAGCATCCGGTGACCCCAGCCCCTTAATTCTTAGGAGACAGCAAGCTTATATTTTCTTTTAACATTGCAAAAGAATGCAGAGATCTCGCTGCCTCTATTAGCACAGACGATAAGCTAGCCGGGTGGGACCCCGTCCTGAAATTACCATTTTTACCACACTGGGCCTGGACTGGATGTGTCCCAGGCTGACCTTGAACTCAGAAATCTGCCTGCTCGTATCTTTCTGACAACCTGGCTCATTAATGCAGCTGCCTTTGTTATTTTAGATTCATATAATTCATACTGCATCCTCATATTTTTGCATAGTTGAGAAATGATATATTTTCGAACTCAAGGATTTAGAGATCTTTCCCATAGCCTTAAGGGCTGTCCTGAAGGTCCCAGTGTTTACCATTTTGCTGAGACATTAGCCACGCCTTCACTTCCCTGACTCATGCTGTCTCAGATTATTATGGAGTCATTAAAATAAACAGAGAGAGCCTGGCAGTGGTGGCGCACACCTTTAATCCCAGCACTTGGGAGGCAGAGACAGGCAGATTTCTGAGTTCAAGGCCAGCCTGGTCTACAAAGTGAGTTCCAGGACAGCCAGGGCTCTACAGAGAAACCCTGTCTCTAAAAACAAACAAACAAAAAAAAGTAAACAGGAATGTGAAAATATGCTCACTGTTACACAAACAAGCCTTATGGCCGTCATTGACATTTGTAGAGGCCCACATCCGCTGGCCCTGTTCCAGGGGCAAGACCCGTGTCATTTTGTCCCTACCAAAGCCATGCCAGATCCAGCAAGTGGACAAAAGGCAAAGGAACTTCCTCCAGGAAGAGCTGAGGTTAGATATAAAAGCCGCTGAGTCTGCAGAGCATGAGCCAACATTGGTGTTTTCTGCAAAGTGAGAGCAAGGCCATCTGCTGGACAGAAAGGGAATAGGAAATGGGGCTATCCCGTAGAATGGGATTCTTCAGAGCTTCAAAACCAAAGCTGTAAGCCAGAAACATATCAGATGAGCTCCCTGTACAGAACTGTAGAAACTAGCTAGATACAGTCTTAAGCTAGGCATAGGCTCAAGAAGGCAGAGACTTGGGTTGCTCTAGGCTTAGTGATTAAGCTATATTAGATCAAAAGGCCAGACCAGAGCCAGGCAAGGTGGAACACATACATGGTCCTAGCTCTCTGGAAACTGAAGCAGGGGAATTGGGAGCTAGAAGCCAACCTGGGCCACACAGTGTAACTTGGTCTCAAGAGAAAACAAAGCAAAAGCAGATAGATGGTGGTGACTCTGGGGCCCGGTGAGTTGATTATGGAAAGAATCTGAAGACCCAGTCTCCATACAGCTACCAATTATGTCCTGAGCATATTCTAGCTCCAAGATTACAGTGTTTTAGCCTAGCTCAGTTCTTCCTCATAAAATTTGTTTGGTTTTCATATTATTTGGATCTAATGTGTGTGAATGCTATATATACTTGTGGAATTGCAGTTAATTTTTTTTTTTTTTTTGGTTTTTTTTTTTTTTTTTTTTTTTTTTGGTTTTTTTTCGAGACAGGGTTTTTCTGTGTAGCCCTGGTTGTCCTGGAACTCACTCTGTAGACCAGGCTGGCCTCGAACTCAGAAATCCATCTGCCTCTGCCTCCCAAGTGCTGGGATTAAAGGCGTGCGCCACCACTGCCCGGCTACAGTTAAATAGTCTTAGATAAACTAAGGAATGGACTAGGGATAGCTCAGTTAGTGAAGAGTGTGTTCAGCAAGCATGAGAACCTGGATTCAGATCCTCAGAAGCCACATAGAAAGATGGGTGTGGCTACAGTGCCTATGACCCTGGCCTTAGGGCAAGCAGAGACTGGCAGATCTCTGAAGCCCATCTGTCAGGGAGACCAGCCCAATCAATGGACAAGCATCAAGTCCAGTGAGAGACTTTAAAACAAAATAAACTAAAGGTAAAAGCTGGCATCGTAGTATATGCCTTTAATCTCAGCACATGAGGGGCAAAGGCAGTTGGAACTCTGACTTCTGAGACAGCTAGGACTACACAGACCATGTCCCGAAAATAATGACCCACATGTTGTTCTCTGACCCCATATGTGGGCACACACACAAATAAATAAAAATTAAAATGCTGTTATGTCAGATGGAAAGAACACAACTGAACTCATAGTATAGAGAGGATCTTGAATGCCGTCCTTTGGTACAGGGGGTGAACTCCTAAAATATCAGTTCAAGGGGAAGCAGCGGTATTGATGTCTACTCTTTTGAACCTTAGACAGTCACGTCGCCTGCTCCCTCTGGGCATTTCCTTTTCTCAGCTCTCAGCTAAGGATCCCTTTCTTCTTAAACCGAGTACTAAATAAATGACTCACCTGCCTCCCTTCTGACCTGTGCTGAGGTGCTGATGCCCAGTGTCTCTACTGATCTCTGAGCTATGTCCCAAACCTCTCTTTTTATTTCTATCATTTACTTCTGCAGAAAGGTTTTATTTGTTTGTTATTGCTGGAGACTAAACCTAGGACCCTGACTTCCCAGACAAATGTTCTTCTATTGAGCTAAATCTGCAATCCTCATGCAAATAGATAATTATGTCTGCTAGATGTTTTCAGGTTACTGTCCCCAGACAAGCTCCTTTCCTTTCTAGTTATGGAACATGGTCTGAAACAGCAAGCATATGCTGTGTCCTGTTGTGTCCTGTACAGTGGGTTGTGTCCTTAGATACAAGGGTGAACAGGCTCTGCCCCCTGCTCCGGGGACACTAACCCTCTAGCTGGAGGATAGCCACCTAGTACAACTGTCTTGCAGCATGAGAGGTTTAGGCCAGACATGGTTGCATGTACTGTATTCCCAGCACTCAGGAAGGGGAAAGCAGGAAGATCAGAGTTCAAAGCTGCCTTGATAGTCTACTTAAGATAGATTTAAAATGTCAGGATTGGAGAGATGGCTCAGTGGTTAAGAACACTGGCTGCTCCTCCAAAGGATCCAGGTTCAATTTCCAGCGCTCAACATGGCAGTTTACAACTGTCTGTAACTCAGTTCCAGGGTATTGGGTACCTTCCCTTGGCTTCCCTGGGCACCAGGCATTCGTGTAATACACAGATATGAGTGTAGACAAAACGACTACACTCATAAAATAATTAATAGTTTTAAAGTGTAATGAGTGGCCAAGGAGAGGACTTGTCATTTTTTCTTTCCTAGGGGAATTGAGGAAGCTGTCAAAACATGGTGCTGTGTATCTTTTGTGATATCTATGCTCTTTTTTCTTAACTTTTCTCAGCTGCATTCCCATCTGTAACATCAACTTAAAATATGACTGTTATACCATCCCATGGGAAAGATAATATCGCTGAGTAGGCAGTGGAAGAGAAATTAGACATGCAAGTTTCTCTGTTGTAAAGGAACTGCTCATGTCTTAGCAAAGTGGTTTGGGTGGTGTGGGAGGACTTGGGGGGGTGTATATGCTGACTGAAATCCAAACAAGTAGCCAGGCATGAAGGCACAGGCCTTTAATTCCTGTTTTTCAGAAGGTGGAAGCAGGCAGATCTTTAGTTCAAGAATAGCCTAAGCACAGAGGGACTCAGGTGAGGCGCACGCCTTTAATCCCAGCACTGGAGGGGCTGAAGCAGGTGCACCTCTGTGAGGTCAAGCCTGGTCTACTTAGGAGCTCCAGGCCAGACAAGGCTGTGTCAAAAAACAAAAGCAAGCAGAGACTATCCTGGGTGACTGAAAAGATGGCTCAGAGGTTGAGAGCACTGGCTATTCTTCCAGAGGACCAAGGTTTGATTCCCAGCACCCACATAGAGGCTTGCCACTGCCTGTAACTCCAGCTCAGGGGATCTGACACCATTTTCTGGTCTCTGTGAATGGCTCTGTATAAGCACACATAAATAAAAATAAATCAGTGAAAATGAATCAAGAGGTGCCAGAGAGATGGCCCACTAAGCAGAAGCACTTGCTATGCAAAAATAAAAGTAAGCACTCAGCTTACCTGAACCAGGTTTCTCTGCTTTGCAAGCTGGAACATTCTTGGCAATGATGTTTTAATTTAGTGGTTCCCAACCTGTGGGTCTTGACCCTTTGTTGGAGGGAGTCAGTTACCCTTTCTCAGGGGTGGGCCAAACCTATCAGAAAACACAGATCTTTACATAAAGATTCATAACAGTAGCACAATTACAGTTCAGGATTAGAAGTGGTTTTGTGGTTGGGGGTCCTCACAACATGAGGAGCTGTCTTAAAGGGTCGCAGCGTCAAGAAGGTTGAGAGCCGCTGTCTTCAGTGAGTTGGTTAGTCTTTCCATGTCTAACAGGGGAGTTAGTTGGCAGATTCGAAGAGGTTGTTGCTAAACTCTAGTGTCTGGGCGGAGGCTCTCTGGGACTACGATCACTAACTCTACTATGGCCTCTTTGTTGTTTTTAAAGGCCCAACATGCAGCAGAAATTGGAGCTGATGGCATTGCTGTCATTGCGCCTTTCTTTTTCAAGTCACAGAGCAAAGGTAAGGAAGGACATTGGTCTGAATGCATAATGCTTTGCCCTATTCACCTCTTGCTTTACACATATTTTTTTTTTTCATTCATAAACTCCAAGTCCTATAGACTGGAGGTGGGACTTTGCCATGGAATACTGTTCCTCCTCCAAAGCACTTGGATTATTTTGCCCACTGTCTTAGTTAGGGTTTTGCTGCTGTGAACAGACACCATGACCAAGGCAAGTCTTATAAAGAACATTTGATTGGGGGTGGTTTACAGATTCAGAGGTTCACTCCATTATCATCGAGGAGGGAGCGTGGCAGCATCCAGGCAGGCATGGGGCTGTAGGAGCCAAGTTCCACCTCTTGTTCTGAAGGCAGCTAGGAGAAGACTGGCTTCCAGTCAGCTAGGACGGGGTCTCAAAGCCAATCCCCACAGTGACAAACTTCCTCCAACAAGGCCACACCTCCAAATAGTGTCATTCCCTGGGCCAAGCATATACAAACTATCACCCCAGCTCATCTGGCTGATCAGCTACTGAGACCCAACTGGTAGGTGCTTTTGTTTGGGTCAGGTGAACATTCCTGTTAAAATAAGTTATAAGATTTCAGAGTTGTATGTTAAAGCATGAGCCCATTTTTCTCAGAAGTCAAGTATAAATGATGGTCATTTTGAAGCTACACGTCCTATTTAGAATTGATGCATTGCAGCCGGGCAGTGGTGGTGCACGCCTTTAATCCCAGCACTTGGGAGGCAGAGGCAGGCGGATTTCTGAGTTCGAGGCCAGCCTGGTCTACAGAATGAGTTTCAGGACAGCCAGGGCTACACAGAGAAACCCTGTCTTGAAAAACCAAAACCAAAAAAAAAAAAGAATTGATGCATTGCGATGAAATGAAAAGGGATTTCACCAAAATGCCCACCGTCTTCCAAAACAAGCTATTGTTTTCTCCTTCTATAATGCTTTCTCTGAAGAAACTATTTGTATCCAAACCCAAACAAAGGGAGATTGTGTGTGTGTGTGTGTGTGTGTGTGTGTGTGTGTGTAGCCCAGCCTTCCCGTGAACTCTTGTTTACTTGTTTAGGGAGGGGGCATTTAGACAAGATCTCTCTGAATAGCCCTGGCTATCCTGGAACTCTGTAGACTAGGCCAGCCTTAAACTCATGTAGAAATCTGCCTACTTCTGCCTCCTGAGTGCTGGTGTTAGAGGCATGAGCCACCATGTCTGGCCTTTGAGCTCTTTGAGCTCATAGAAGGAAATGTTGAATTTCTGCTCTTGTCTCCACCAATAAGAGAGTGTGATATTTTACTCCTTATTGATGAGTAATGAAAGAGATATGAAAGGGTATCTAGGATGTAGTGTGGTTTGTCCATCTTGCCTAGCATGCACTGAGCTCTAGGATCCCAGGTTGCTGGTGCATGTCAGAAATCCCAGCCCTGAAGAGGTAAAGGCAGGAAGATCAGAAGTCTGAAGTCATCTTCAGCTACAAGGGGAGTTTGAGGCCAGCCTAGTGTTAAGTTTCAAACTGAGGCTGAGGTGCCTATTTAGCATATCAAAGCGGGCCTGGCTGCCAGGTTCTCCAGCATCCCGCAGTGCCTACCTGTTACAGGTTATGGCTGGCATACCTAGCCCTCTATCCTGAGCTTTGCTCAGTGCCTGGGCTGCCTTCCCCCATAGGCTCTTCCCTATATAATCCATAAATTTTAGTTACCTGCCCTCTTTGTTCCTTTGGCCTCCTGGCTGTTGTACCTGGTTCTCCCCTCCCTTTCCCTCCCCTCTCCACACACAGCTAAGGGTCGTGACCACCCTGGGCTCTCCCAGAGGTCCCTGACTCTGGCTATCTATGCTCTCCCACACACATACCCACAGTAAACTTTCTCCTCCACCAAACCTAGGAGCAGCCACAGCCTTTCTTTCCCCTTTTATTTCCTTCTGTTATTCACCTAGGATATATGCTACCCTGATTAGGGGACAGGGGAGAGGGAGCTATTTGTGCAGAGGATTAAAACCTTAACTAAATGCACGGATTGTCGTGGAATGTCAGCAGTTGTTGGCAGATAGACAACAAGCACTCTTATAGGTAAGTAACTTATTTAGTGATAGTTTGAGGATTTAGAATAGATATTTTTTTCAGGCTGTTTTGCAAATTTTTTTTTAAAGATTTATTTATTTATCATATGTAAATACACTGTAGCTGTCTTCAGACACCCCAGAAGAGGGCATCAGATCTCATTATGGATGGTTGTGAGCCATCATGTGGTTGCTGGGATTTGAACTCACGACCTTCGGAAGAGCAGTCGGCGCTCTTAACTGCTGAGCCATCTCTCCAGCCCCTGTTTTGCAAATTTTTACATGAGCAGTTTTTCTAAAAAATGAACAGAGAAATGAATTATACATAACAAATTTCCCATGTGCTGAACATATTTTCACAGTACACAAAGAAAGTATGACACATAACATTGTCCCACTTTTGGGTGTCATGCACAGTATAAGCCAGCTCTCGGTCTCTGAGTAGTAAGTACCTCAGTTGACTTGATAATCAGAGGACTCCCACTTCCTCAGTAAACCAGAGGCAGGCTTCTGTGCTGTCCAGATCAGTTCCAAAAAAGGGAAAGTGCTCAATGACGTGAGCCACCACTCTTATCCCTCACACACATACAGTTTTGGTTGTTTGTCTCTTAGAGACAGCTTTTCTCTGTGTAGCTCTGGCTGTTCTGGAACTTGCTCTGTAGACCAAGTTGGCCTTGAACTCACAGAGATACCTCTGCCTCCCAAGTGCTGGGATTAAAGGAGTGTGCTACCATGCCCAGCACTTTTTTTTTTTTTTTTTTTTAAAGATTTTTAAGCACTATGGATTGAACCCAGGGTTCTATTCTGGGTCAGCATTCTACAACTGAGCTATACTCCCCTCTGTCTTTTAAATTTTAGAGAAAATTTACTCAGGCTGGCCCTAAATTTATTTCATTGCCCAGATGGGCTGTGTGCGTGCGTGTGTGCGTGCGTGCATACACGTGTGCATGTGTAGATGTGCAGGCACGTGGCCTCGGTTGAGTATTGAGGTGAGGGGATGAGAACTTTCAAGATTCAGCTCTCTCCTTTGTGGATCTCGGGGATCAAACTCAGGTCGTTAGGCTTGTGCTGCAAGTACTTTTCTACAGTACTTTTACCTGTGTAGCCTTCCCACGGCCCCCAGGCCTTGAACTTCTGATTCTCTTACCTCAGTCTCCCAAGAAGCAGGGATCACAGGCCTATACTGCCAGGCCCCACTATGACTTCTCTCTTGAAGCTGATTCTGCTTCTTCAGAACTGTCTCAGTTATGGCTGCTTTGCTGTGACTCTGGTGCACAGTCCCTGTCCTTGTCACAGTAGCCCTCCTGGGGTAAGTCCGGGAGTCCTCCATGGCTGGCCTCTGGTTTTCATGATACTTTGTAGTGATCATCTCCTATTAGTGGGAAAGTATGTGCCTTGTTCTCCCCCCACCCCTCCACCATGATGGTGATCAAACCCAGTCCTCGGTTCTGAGATGTATACACCTACGTCTGAGCTACACCCTCAGTCCCAGTGTGTGTGTGTGTGTGTGTGTGTGTGTGTGTGTGTGTGTGTGTGTGTGTGTGTGTGTGTAGGCCAGAAGTTGACTTCAGGCATCTTCCTTTTTCGCTGTCCACCATATTTTTTGAGAAAGGGTTACTCTGTCACTGGCCTGGAGCTCACTGACTGGCCAAGGATCCACCTGTGTCTACTTCCTCAGAGCAAGGATTACAGGCACACACCACTGTGCCTGCTTTTTATATGGGTGCTAAGGGTCTGAACTCAGGTCTTTATGCCTATTGGAGAAGCAGGTACTGACTGGGCCATTTCCCAGCCTCCCTGGAGCCTTCTCTCTCTCTCTCTCTCTCTCTCTCTCTCTCTCTCTCTCTCTCTCTCTCTCTCTCTCTCTCTCTCTCTCTCTCCCCTACCCCCCTCTCTTATTTATTTATTTATTTATTTAGAGAAGGGGTCTCACTATGCAGCACTGGCAAGCTTGGAACTTGCTAGTGTATCAGGCTACTGAACTAACTCACAGACATCCATCTGCCTCTCTTCCCAAGTCTGAATGTTGGGATTAAAGGTGTGCCCCACCCTGCTCAGTGAGGGCCAGTTTTTTAATGGTATACTCGTGTGGTAGGAAAACAATTTTTTTTTTTTTTTTTTTAGTTTTTTTTTTGTGTGTGTGTGTGTGTGTGTGGTCTGCATATATGTCTGAACCACACAAGCATGCTTGGTTCCCTCAAGAGACCCGAAGATCGTGTCAGGTCCTCTGGGACTGTAATAGACGGTTGTGAGCCGCTATGAAAGCATAGAAGTCAGACCTAGATCCTCTGGGAGAGCAAGTGGCTGGTGCTTGTCATTTCTGGACCATCTCTCCAGTCCCCTTATTTTGACCTTTCTACAGAAAGAAAAATAAAACTTAAGGCGCAGTGATGTTTAGTTGTATAGTCGAGCGGGAGGGTAGTCGGGAATTTCAGCTTTCCAGAAGCTGGCTGCATCTCACTGAACCACTGTCTAATACAGAAAAGCCCCTGTCTCATTCGTGTCCACGTGACTCCTGTCCTTTCAGACGCCCTGATAAGCTTCCTGAGGGAGGTGGCTGCCGTAGCCCCTGCTCTGCCATTTTACTACTACCACATCCCGTCAGTGACCGGGGTAAAGAGTGAGTATGGTTTAAATTCTTCTCAGTTCTATTTATTTTATGTGTATGAATGCAAGTGACTTGCTTGCAAGTATGTCTACACCATGTGAGTGCCTGGTGACCATGGAAGTCAGAAGAGGACATCAAATTCCCTGGGACTGGAGTTAAAGATGGTCCTGAGCAGCTGTGAGAGTAGAGGAAATGGAACTACTGTCCTCTGGAAGAAGGGCCAGTCTTCCTCCCCTGAGCCATTTGTCCAAAACCCAAGTATTGTTTTTGTCTTTGTTTTTGTTTTTTTAACATTTTCTCCAGCTTCCTCATCCTAAATATTCCATCAAGAAATTCTGCTATGCCTGGTGGTGGTGGCATGCCTTTAATCCCAGCACTCAGGAGCAGAGGCAGGCAGATCTCTCATTTTGAGGCCAGCCTAGAAAGTGAGTTCTAGGACAGCCAGGACTCCTCAGAGAAACCCTATCTCAAAAAAACGAAACAAACAAACAAGAAAGAAAGAAATGCCACTCCATCCCACCCTACCTGACTAGACAAGCCACTGATGAGGCAGTTAAAATTGCTCCAAAGTGAGCTATTCTATTACCTCAGCCTCCATCAGTCATTCACATCGCTTTACATGGACGCTCTTAAGCTTACCGCTGTGGCCGCACATGCCTGGAATTTTGGGTAGAGACAGGTGGACCAGGAATTCAGTCATTCTCTCCTACAGGATAAGTTTAAGGTCAGCCTAGGCTGTGTGAGATTTCTTCTTCCTCCTCCTCTTCTTCTTCTTCCTCTTCCTCTTCTTCCTCTTCCTCCTCTTCTTCTTCATAAGACCCACCCCTTTTTAAGATTCATTCATTTTTTGTATATGAGCACACTGTAGCTGTCTTCATACACACCAGAAGAGGGCATCGGATCCCATTACAGATGGTTGTGAGCCACCCTGTGGTTGCTGGGAATTGAACTCAGGACCTCTGGAAGAGCAGTCAGTGCTCTTAGCCACTGAGCCATCTCTCCAGCCCTATAGAGGAATAAGAAAATTTGATAGGCTAAAACAGAAAGATTGCCGTGAGTGGTAGCTGGTGGGGGGAGGGGAGCTACACAGTAAGTTACATCGCAGCCTAGGCTCTATCATAAACCCTAGGCATGTATAGCAACCACTTGTATCTCCATATTCATTTGGTTGGTTAGTTTTGCCATAGTGGGGCTTGAACCCAGGGTGTTACTCATACTAGGCAAGTGGTCTACCACTAAACTACATCCCCAAACCTTCTGCATCTTCTATTAGAAGAGACAGTAAGCAGCACTAGACGGGAACTGTTTGCACCTTCTCCTTACTGTGTTCCCAGTGCCTAGCCTATGGGGAGGTATCTTATCTCCCTGACTTTTCCTCTAGTTATTTTTCCTTTGTTGTGCCAAGAGTAAAGGGGTTGTGTGCATTCTGGACAAGTATTCAGCTTCTAAGATATATACATTTAATAGTGTGTGTGTGTGTGTGTGTGTGTGTCTGTGTGTGTGTGTCTGTGTGTGTGTGTCTGTGTGTGTGTGTGTCTGTGTGTGTGTCTGTCTGTCTGTCTGTGTATGTGTCTGTGTCTGTATCTGTCTGTGTGTATACCTATGTCTATGAGTTGCTTGGGATCAAGCCCGATGCCTCATGCATGTTAGGCTATCCCTTTACTCCTGAGATAGCCTCGACCCAAGGCTAACAATATCCTGAGGAAGAAATGGTTTTCCATTTCTCATACTTACCACTTAACAGAAAGCACTTCACCTCTGGTCACCAAAACGAAATGCATGTAGGGCCTTTCCCCCGCCAGCTGTTAGTTCTCCATTGGAAGGGAAGCGTTAGCCAACGAGTCCACTTCTATCCTATCACGGTCTACCTGGAGAGAGCAACAGATCCTACAGGCCGGGCAGCCAGACCCAGGAGACTGTCTGCACTTCAATTGCTAGTCTCAAGTCCCAGCTGTGGCCCTTGCTCTGAGCAGTGGCAGATTGGGGTTCTCTTAACTCCATCTCTGAGTCTGAATGATTTGCAAGGGTAGCTCATGGAACTCAAAGAAATCCTCTTACCTATTAAAGGCGTATGAGGTATGTAGGAAGAGATGTGGGGAGCTTCCCTGTCATCTCTGGGTGCAGAGGGGCCTCCATGTGTTCATTAACCCAGAAGCTCTCTGGATCCTATTTTGGGGGTAAAGACTTTATTATATAGCTATAACTGATTATGTCATTGGCCATTGACGATTAATTCAACCTCGAGCTCCTCCTCCATCCTCTAATCACCAGGTTGGTTCTCCTGTAATGAGCCTCATCCAGAAGCCCGGCTGCTGGTCTCACCTCATTCGAACACAAGATGGGCTAGGGCTGGAGATCAGTTTAAAATACAGAGTGCTCACTTCAGATGTGCAAAGCACCACATGGACAAAGCACGGTAGTGCACACCTATACTCCCAGAACTTTCAGGTACAAGCAGGAAGACCAGAAGTTCAAAGCTCTTCTGGGCAGCTATGTAGAGAGACACCCTAGGTTATAGTTGACTGTATCTCAAAAAAAAAAAAAAAAAAAAAGGCTGTAGCCTCTTTCTCATCATAACACTGGCTATATTGGAACTCACAATGTAGACCAGGCTAGTCTCAAACTCACAGGTCCACCTGCCTCTGACTGTCTGTATGTCTGTTTGCTTGTTTGAGACAGTCTCACCATGTATCCCATCCTGGATGGCCCAGGCCTGGCTCACCCCAACGTCACGGAAACTATCTGCTTCTGCCTGCTAACTGTTGGGATTACAGGCGTACACTGTCTGTGTTTGGCCTTTTAAAGACAGGTTCCTGCTGGGTAGCTATGTAGCCCAGGCTAGCCCCAGAATCACCTTGCCTCAGCTTTCAGATTGCATGGAAATGGGAATATATAGTCATGTGTGAAAAGGCCACCTCAAGATGGTATTTGAAAGTTTCTGCTGCTGTGTGGATTACTGAAGTGTTTGTTGTTCCCAAGTTCGTGCTGAGGAGCTGCTGGATGGGATTCAGGATAAGATCCCCACCTTCCAAGGACTGAAGTTCAGTGACACTGACCTCTTAGATTTCGGCCAGTGTGTCGATCAGAATCACCAGCGACAGTTTGCTTTGCTGTTCGGGGTGGATGAGGTAAGTTACCCCCGGCATGTCCCAGGTACAAAGTGATCCATTCAGCGGATTGTGACATAGCGACTCTTCTCTTTCTCAAAAGCCTGAATCTCTGTCTCTTTCTCATCAGCAACTGTTGAGTGCGTTGGTCATGGGAGCAACTGGAGCAGTAGGCAGGTAAGTCTGACCTGTCTTTCCAGTGGTTACAAATTGCAAGTCACTCATCCCTGAGATAGATGGGCTTCTTGCATATCCATCCTTTCTGATAGAAGTCCCCTGTAATGACAGGTTCATTCATTGAAAAGAAACTGAGTACAGAGAAGTCATTCGTTACAGTCAGTCATGGAAAGATGGGCCCTAACTGGAAAGGAATGGCCTCCTCTCCTCTTCAGCTCTCTCCCACCTCTGCTCACTCTGTGGTTTTTCTCTCAAATGCTAAGGAAATGATCCTTCAGTTTTAGGGGGAAGGAGAGGCTTGGAGTGTTGATGCAAACTTGAAAGCCAGCACTTGAGAGGCAGAGGAAGGAGGATTAGAACTTCAAACTCATCCCCAACTACAGAAGAAGTTTGAGTCTGAATTCCATCAGACCCTGTCTCAAAACAGTGACAGCAAAGCAAATAAAAACATTCCAATATGTTCATGGATAGTGATCCATGCCTGTGAAACCAGCATTCAAAGGACTGAAGTAGGAAGGTAGCCATGATTTTGAGGTAGCTAATAGATAGACTCTATTTAAAAAAAAAAAAAAAAAAAAAAAAAAGCCGGGTGGTGGTGGCTCACACCTTTAATCCCAGCACTTGGGAGGCAGAGGCAGGTGGATTTCTGAGTTCGAGGCCAGCCTGGTCTACAGAGTGAGTTCTAGGACAGCCAGTGCTACACAGAGAAACCCTGTCTCAAAAAACCAAAATAAATAAATAGATAGATAGATAGATAGATAGATAGATAGATAGATAGATAAATACAACAACTAAGCAATTGCTGGCTGCTCTTGCAGAGGACCTGGGTTCAGTTCCCAGCACCCACATGGCAACTCACAGCCGCCTATAACTATATTTGCAGGCTCTGGCACTTTCTTCTGACCTCTGTAGGCTCCTGCTTGCACACCATGCACATAAACCCATGAGGCACACACACACACAAAATAATAATAATAATAATAATAATAATAATAATAATAATAATAAATCTTAAAGAGGAAAGCTGTGTTCCGGATAGAAGTCTCCCGTTATTTGCATTGTTTCAGGACATAGTTGTCATTCGTCCAACTTGGAAATTACATTCCATTGAAATCAGGTGAGGCAGGTGAGCACATAGGATAGGCTAAAGGGGCCGGGGACTCCAGCTTAGCAGGGCCTATTGTTCTCTGTAGACCCTGATGATCAGTATCTCAAAGCTGGTTTGTCAGAAACTTAGTTACAAATGACAGAAATCCATTCAAACTAACCTGCCTTTAAAACAAACAGTAAGAGGCTGGAGAGATGGCTCTGTGGTTAGAGCACTGACTGCTCTTGCAGAGGTCCTGAGTTCAAATCCCAGAAACCACATGGTGGCTTACAACCATCTGTAATGGGATCCGATGCCCTCTTCTGGTGTGTCTGAAGACAGCGCCAATGTACTCACATCCATGAAATAAATAAATAAATCTTAGAAGAAGAGGAGGCGGCGGTAGTGGCGGCTGGTCCTCTTTTTAAAAACAAAAAACAAACAACAACAAAAAACAGTAAGGAAGTTATTATAAAATGCCAACAAACCAGATAACACTCAAATGAGATAAACCCAGCCAGACCCTAGAGGCCATTAGAGCAAGAAACTGCAAAGCTCCATCCACAGCAAGCCACCCTTCCCCAAGGGTCCCCTGAAGAAGCTCACCTCTGTATCTTTTGCACCCCTTTGTTTCTCTTCCCTGTTTCAGGATATTGCTTACACTGTCTGACTTAGTCAAGGGTCCACCAAAGTCCAGCCCACTGTGGCCAGGAATTCACAATCTTGTGGCCCTGTGCCTACTCAGCACAAGACCAGCAGTTCAATCAGCATGCCCACTGTACTTGCTAACTTTACTAGGGTATTTTGCAGACACAGTAAACTGCATCAGCTGAAAGTGAATTTCCTCAGGGGTAGCCAAGGTGCTCCTCACGATAAGTCTTGGTATGCGTGCCTTTGATAAACACTATTGACTTGATCCAGTGATGTAGCCCAGGCTGACCTTCACTATACAGCTGAAGATGCTCTTGAACCCCTGATCCTCCTGCTCCACCTCCCAAGTGTCTATTAACTGCTAGACCCAGGCTGGCCTCCAACTCAAAGAGGTCCTTCTCCCCCCGCCTGCCGACTGCTGAGGTTGCGGCGTTTGTGACCGTGCACTGCAGCATATGACTTTAGTACTTGAGTCAGTGCTACATTTGAGCCCGTTGTCTGCCTCTGAGGCTGTGTGTGTGCCCTAGGTAGCTGTGGCCTCAGCCTCTCCTGACTAAAACTCACCTCCGACTTTTACTCTCTGGTCGTACCCCCTCTGGCATTCTCTCTGTTGCCCTCCGGGTCCTCCCAGCGTTTCTCAGTCGGCCCCAATCCTGAACTTTCCAGCCCAGGGGCTGGGCTGCTCTTCCCCCCAGAGGCTCCTCTCTGTTTAATCCAGATATTTTGCTCTCTCTCTTCTTCTCCCTCTCTCCCTCCCTTTCTCTCCTTTTCCTTATCAACTGACCCTACAAATAGAACAGTCTGCGCCCTCAGTATATTTTTTTCCTTTGTGTTTGTATCGATTTTTTTCCCTTCAAAATAAGATCTCATGTAGCCAAGTTAGGTTCACACTCACCATGTAGCTTGGGATGGCCTTAAACTCCTGATCCAGGTTCTTACTATGCTGCCCAGGGTGGTTGGCCTAGAATTCGATGATGTAGTAGAGGGTGGGGGTGTGACTGAACCTAGGCCTTTACATAGGCTGGATTAGCCTCTACCACTGAGCCAATCTGCAACCCCTAATTTTGCCCTTTTAAACATCAAATGATTATAAAGAGCTTGGATCCTTCCCACCAAATTATTTAGCTTGGAATATTTTGTTGTCTTGCCAGTACCTATAACTACCTGGGAAAAAAGACAAACCAGATGTTGGAGGCTTTTGAACAGAAGGACTTCGCTTCAGCGCTCAATTACCAGGTGAACGGGTTCTCCACCACTTAAGTCACTGCCTTCTTTCTCTGGGGGTCCTTTGTCCCCTCTCAGCAGGCTTGAAGGTCTCCCCCCCCACACTATCCTTCTGTTTTCTTGTTCAAATGAAACCTTCCCCCCATCCCCCCTCTACCCATATCTAAGGGGATCCAAGGCCCATATAGGAAAGAATCCTCTCTTCCTCCTGTGAAGGCTTAATAGTGTTGTATTTGTGTCAAGTTGACAAGGGTTCAATTGTACTGACTGGTTTCGTGTCAACTTGACACAAAACTAAGACAACCACTGAGCCAACTTTCCAGTCCCATCCATCCTTAATTTTTGTTATTGTTTTTTGGGAGAGACAGGGTCCCATACTGTGACCTAGGCTAGCTAGGAACTCATGGCATTTCTCCTGCCTCAGGCTGTCCAGTGCTGCTGTATGTGGAGAATAAGACTTTAGCCATAGGCCAAGGACAAACTGGGTTTATCTGAAAGGGAGTGTCTTAATCAGGGTTTCTATGCCTGTACAAACATCATGACCAAGAAGCAAGTTGGGGAGGAAAGGGTTTATTCAGCTTACACTTCCACACTGCTGTTCATCACTAAAGGAAGGCAGGACTGGAACTCAAGCAGGTCAGGAAGCAGGAGCTGATGCAGGGGCCATGGAGGGATGTTCCTTACTGGCTTGCTTGCTTCCCCTGGCTTGCTCAGCCTGCTTTCTTATAGAACCCAAGACTACCAGCCCACAGATGGTACCACCCACAAGGGGCCCTCCCCCCTTGATCACTAATTGAGAAAATACCTTACAGCTGGATCTCATGGAGGCATTTTCCCAACTGAAACTCCTTTCTCTATGATAACTCCAGCTTGTGTCAAGTTGACACAAAACCAGCCAGTGCAGGGGGACTGGAAATGAAAAAGAGGCGGGGGGGGGGGGGGTAGAGAAAAGAATGAAGCCAAGACAAGGTTCTGATCCAGGCTCCAAGTTTGATTTTCAGCACAGTTTCTGTAGGGAAAGCCCACACACACCCCATCTTTCATTTTGCACAGCAAGGTCAGCGGGCAGTCTCATCTGCTAAGTTCCTGTGGGAACTTGCACGCAACCAAGGCAGATGACTCTACCAAGGTCAATAAGGTCCATTGTGGCAAGCACTCAAGGTCTGTTCAGCCTGCTCAAGACTGGGAAGGCCACATAAGACCATTACCACTTGGACTAGAGATGGCTCAGTGGTTAAGAGCACTGACTATTCTTCCAGAGATGTTTTAAGTTTTAATTACTGTGCCTAAGAGATCCATGAAACAAAAATGCCCCTAACCTGTAAGCCCCTTGCCAAGGACAGATACTTCCTGAAATGATGGAGGCTATTGCTTTTTTTTTTTTTTTTGGTTTTTCAAGACAGGGTTTTTCTGTGTAGCCCTGGCTGTGCTGGGATTAAAGGCGTGCGCCACCACTGCCCCACCTAAGCAGGGTGTTTTCAATACCCCAAAAGGGTTTGTCTGACTCAACTGCAGGGATGTACACGATTACATATAGGAGACAGGTCTGTTGGTAAGAAATATCTCAGGATGTATGCTTACCCCTGACTGAACTTGATGGGAAATAAGATGGCATTATGGGATTGCCTCCATAAGCCTCTGCAAAATATGACTCACTGCCATCTACTGGAGCCGTGGAATAGACCTGGCCAGAGTTCATCAATCTGGCCAGTATTTAATTAAAGCTTGCTCCAAATCTGGCTCAAATTGCGGTAAAGGTCTTTTTTAGATTTATTTACTCACAAGAAGAGGGCATCAGATCCCATTACAGATGGTTGTGAGCCACCCTGTGTTTTCTGGGAATTGAACTCAGGACCTCTGGAAGAGCAGTCAGTGCTCTTAACCACTGAGCCATCTCTCCAGCCCTGATTTTGGCTTTTCAAGATAGAGTCTTATTACTTAGCTCAGGCTGGCCTCGAACTTATGAGTCCCGCTACTTCTGGTATTACGACAGACCCCACTCTGCCAGGCTCACACCTGGTCTTTCACAGTGCTCCCAGTGGAACCCAGAGCTTCTTGCATGCTAGGAGAATATCCCTGTAAGCCTTAGCTTACCAGAGACACACACACACACACCCAGTGAATACCATGGAGTCGGGGATTGATGCAAAAAGCAAGAGGAATTTATTGTTCTAGCACGCTGGGATTAAAGGCGTGTGCCACCACTGCCTGGCTCGGTTACAAAGAAATTTAAATGAGGTCACAGCAAGGTTTGCTGAGCATCTGTTAAAGGTAAAACTATAGATTAGAAAGTCAGGATAGGGCTAGAGAGATGGCTCAGTGGTTAAGAGCACTGACTGCTCTTCCAGAGCTCCTGAGTTCAATTCTCACCAACCACATGGCGGCTCACAACCATCTGTAATAGGATCCAATGCCCTCTTCTAGTGTGTGTCTGAAGACAGCTGAAGTGTACTCATATAATAAATAAAAAAATTAATAAATCTTTTTTTTTTTAAAGTCAGGATGCCTTGCCTATAAACACAACTCAATGGCTTTATATTTTCGACATTTACCTATTTACCTGTGTGTATGTGCACTTGCACATATGGAGATCAGAGGAGAGCTCAGCTCCATTTTCTCCTATCCTAGCCTGAGCAGATTTAGTTGCCTCACCAGCTTCTCTCTTCCACTGATAGACATACAGAAAGCTAAGTTGGCTGGACTTTGTAGAGCTTCCGTGGTGTGACTTCTGAACACAGACATGGTTTTCCCAATGTGACGATGCTAACCGCAGATTTCTTCCTTCCGTTCTAGTTTCACATCCAGAGATTTATCAACTATGTGATCAAGCTAGGTGAGTGCCCTTGCTGCTCTCTGCCTCCATACGGACTGAAAGCACCAGCCAGGGCTTGCTTACTGAGCCAGGGTGACCTGATTATGGCTTCAGGGAATGCCATCTATCAGGGGCGTGTCACAGGGGTCACACAGCAAGACTGAGACTGACAAGTTTTGGGCTTTTTTGTTTTTGTTTTTTGTAAGCAATCAGACTTTTTTGTTGCTATTGTTTTGGCTGTTTGTTTGTTTGAAACAGGGTTTCTCTGTATAACATCCCTCTCTGTCCTGGAACTCACTCTAGACCAATATGGCCTCAAAATCAGCGATTCACCTGCCTCTGCCTCCCCAATGCTGGCATTAAAGGTATATGTGCCACCATGCCCAGGGGCATTCAGACATTCTATACCCTTATGAAAAATAGAATATAGCCAGGCGGTGATGGTGTACACCTTTAATCCTAGCACCTGAGAGGGAGAGGCAAGTGAATCTCTGAGTTTGAGGCTATCCTGGTCTACAGAGTGAGTTTAAGGACAGCCAGGAGTACATAGAGAAACCCTGTCTCAAAGAAAGGAAGGAAGGGGAGGAGATAAGGGAAGGGGGGGTAGGGGAGGGGAAGGGGAAGGAGAGGGGAAAAGAAGACTATAGAGACAGTTGCCAAGAAGAATACAATTGTAGTTGCCAGGAACAATGAGTTTACAAGCTATATACACCAGGTTACATGTCTGAGACTAATTGCTCTGTCAAGTTTCTATATGCTTCACTGACTTCTAGAGAAAGCAGAGATACAAATGCAGCCTGACTGTTCCACTGCCTTCATTTCTAAAGAAATGAAAGGCACACACACAGTCCCCCAGAAAACACGGACTCTAACCTGAAAAACCCATGACGAGTACCTCTCAAGGCAGCTAGGCCAGGTCAACTCCATGAGTCCCCAAAGCTGACCAGGTGTAAAAAATGGCTTCCCATCACTCCCGCATACCTATTGTGCTCAGCTGTGAGCAGAGTCCTGACTCTGATCTTCAGCATCAACTAAATAACATGCTGAAATTAACTTTGCAGTCAGTCTCCTACAAATGTCTCTCCCCCACCAGCATGTTGCTCACCAGCATGCACACACGTGCGTGTGCGCGCAAACACGCAGCATTTTCTATTCTTTCTTCAGCCCTCCCTACGGTTATTTGCCTTTGCTCATTACAATTCTGCTGCTGAACTATGGCTGACTTCATCCTAAGTACTTGAAGGCAGGCAATCTGAATGCCGATCTTACTAAATTATGAATGACTGACAGTTCCCCCAAGAGTATTTGAAATTGAAAATGAGTTTATTAACACCAGTATATTTAAACGGTTGGAGGTTTGGATGACAAAGGAAAATTAGGGGGAAACACAGTGAGTCTGAGGAGAGGAACCTCTGCAGAGCGTCTTCACTTCCTGCACAGCCAATGGCAGCAGGCTGCTGCTTATTGCTGCTGGGGGAGATGGGCCCTTGGGATAGCTGGGCGTGGGTCAGTGTGTTCTGGCAGACCTCCCACCTCCCTTTCAGAGCCTCCCTGCCTCATTGTAGCAACTCTCTGCTCTGCCCAAGCACCTAGTATCTACTTGGTCTCATTCCCAGAGTTTCAGCTAGCTTTCCCAATCCTCCAACACAATATTTCCATTTGCTTTCCCTGTTTAGTAACATTGTCATGGTAGGGTGCCGCCGGTTCTGTTAATTAGCACTATTATTCCTTTGTCCTAACCAGTACTTTTCACAAAGATTGTGTTTTTTATATAATAATTATGTTTCTAAAGTACATTAAGGTAGAAAGTTAACTGCAAAGTGAGACGCGTAGTACTTGTCCTTAATCCCAGCACCAGGATAATGGAGGCCGGAGGACCAGATGTTCAAGGTCATTCTTGGCTACATAAGGAGTTTAAGGCCAGGCTGGACTATAGAGCCTGTCCGAATAAATAATGAGATGAAATGTAAATAAAATGACTATAATACCAGCCCCGTAGAAGCAGGGACAAGGGGATTTCCACAAGTTCCAGCCAACTGATCTACACAGTTCAGGACGGCTAGGGATATATTCTAAAACCTGACCTCTAAGAGGGCTTTAGGGGCTGGAGAGATGGCTCCGTGGTTAAGAGCACTGGCTGCTCTTTCAAAGTGCCCAGGTTCGATTTTTGGCACCTACAAGGTGGCTTACAACCATCTTAAATCCGGTTCCAGGGGATCCGACACACTTCTGGCCTCTGTGGGCACCAGGCACTATGTGGTTCACAGACAGTCAGTGTATGATGACCACGGTTTCCCCTCCCCAACTCTTTCTTTTAAAGATTTATTTATTTATTTTGTGTATACGCGTACTCTATCTATATGTACTTAAGGTTAAACATGACAGAAGAGGGCATCAGATCCCATTATAGATGCTTGTGAGCCACCATGTGGACCTCTGGAAGAGCAGCTAGTGCTCTTAACCTTCTTTCTCTTTCTTTAGAAAGCCAACCTACAGTCAAAGAAACAAACAAATCAGAACATAAATAAATAAAATAACAAACAGAAAGCTCAAAGAACCCTATACGAACAAAACCTATAATAACTCAAAATGGGAAAAAATACTCTACAAGCAAAAAACCAGTAATGAAAAAAAAAAGTGCTCAAACAATACAATATAAGAGAAAAAAATCTACAAAAAGACCATTGAGTTCCTTTTGTGTATGCCATCTATGTGGGCATGAGCACCCTTACGTGTTGTTTATAGGCCCAGTGAGACTCCACTGGAGAGAGCCCATCTTTCCTTTGTAAGTGGATGTCTACTTCCCCCTCAGCAGCCATCTGATTGGAATCTGCCTATGCAGGCCCTCTGCATGCACATCTGTCCTGTTATGTCTGGAAGATACCATGTCCTTGGTGTCATCCCTTCTGTCTTTTCCAGTCTTTCTGCCTCCTCTTCTCCATAGTTCCCTGAGCCCTGAGTGGAAGGCGTGGTAAAGGCATCATGTTTGGGGTTAACTCACCCCCACTTTTATTTATAGAGACAAAGTCTTTCCCTAAGCCCAAAGCTCAACAACCGGGCTTGACTTACTGGCCAATGAGCTTTGGGGATGCACCTTGAACTTTTTAACTTTTTTTTGGTTTTTCAAGACAGGGTTTCTCTGTGTAGCCCTAGCTGTCCCGGAACTCACTCTGTAGACCAGGCTGGCCTCGAACTCAGGAATCCACCTGCCTCTGCCTCCCAAGTGCTGGGATTAAAGGCGGCGCCACCACTGCCCGGCCTGAACTTTTTTTTTTATTAATTATTTTATCTATGAGAATACACTGTCACTGTCTTCAGACACACCAGAAGAGGGCATCAGATACCATTACAGATGGTTGTGAGCCACCATGTGGTTGCTGGGAATTGAATTCATGACCTCTGGAAGAGCAGCCAGTGCTCTTACCAGTGAGCCATCTCTCCAGCCCACAACCTTTTTATTTTTAAGTGATATTTGTTGTTTGTTGTTTTGTTTTGTTTTAAGTAAAGGGTTTCTCTGTGTAGCCCTGGCTGTCCTGGACCTGAATCTGTAGACCAGGCTGGCCTCGAACTCAGAGATCCACCTGCCTCTGCCTCCTGAGTGCTGGGATTAAAGACATGAACCACTACCACCCAGCTCTATTATTTATTTTAAATTTGTTCTTATTCTTATGTGTAAGAGTGTTTTGCTGCGTGTATGCCTATGTACCACATGTGTGTCTTGTACCCATTCAGGCTAGAAGTGGGCAGGTGTTGGATCCCCTCAAATTAGAGTTACACATGGTTGTGAGCTGCCAAGTGGGTGATGGGAATTGAACCTAGGTCCTCTGGAGGAGTAGCCAATGCTCTTAACCCCTGAGCCAGCCCTTTACCCCCACATGTCCCTTAACTCCCGATCCTCATGCTCCACCTAGGTGCTGAGATGATTGGTGTGTTCCACTCAGCATGGCTCCTTCTTGCTTTGAAGGTTGACTTTGTGGGGTTTCTGTTTGTTTATGTATTGTTTCATTTTATTTATTTGTTGAGTTTGTTTGTATGTGAACTTACAGATGTTCCATAGCCCACAAGTCAGAGGCCAACTTGAGGGAATCAGTTTTTTCCTTCCACCATGTGGGTCCTGGGGATTGAACTCGGGTACCTTAGCAGCTCTGCCTTTACCTGCTGAGCTATATTGTAGGCTCCAGCCTTGGCTCTTTGTATTGTTTTATTTTGCTTGTTTATTTATTTATTTACAGTAAGGTGGAGACTTGAACTCAGGGACTCTTATATACTAAATAAGCACTCTACCACAGATGTTATTTCATTTTCAGTTGTGTGTTGGGGTGGGGGTGGGGGTGGAAGTATGAGTATTTGTACATGAGTGCAGTACCCACAGAGGCCCGAAGAGGGTATTGAATCCCCTAAAGTTGAAATTACAAGGGGTTGCAAGCGACTCTACATTGGCTACATTGGTGCTGGGAACCAAACTGAGGTCTTCTGAAAGAATAGGAGATGCTTTTAAATGCTGGGCCATCTCTTAAAAGCCCTGAAAGGAGGGATCACTATTTTACTCTGTATGTGTGGGACAGGGTCTCTCCTGTAGCCAAGACTTACCTTAAACTCTGGTTCCCCTATCTCTACCTCCCAAGTGTTAGGATTACAGGTGTGTATACCACGCCCAGCTCCCAGCTCAGGCAACGTAACCGCAAGTGTTCTTACCTCTTAGGTTTACCATGTTTTGTAGTTCCTGGCATATAGCCTCTTCTTTGGGATGATTGTGGGGAAATGGGAAGTACCAGATATGTCTCACTCTTTGTTTTTCCCATCTAGGTTTTGGAGTGTCACAGACCAAAGCCATCATGACGCTGGTCTCTGGGATTCCAATGGGCCCACCCCGGCTTCCTCTGCAGAAAGCCACCCAAGAGTTTACTGCTAATGCTGAGGCCAAGCTGAGGAGCCTGAATTTCCTTTCTTTCCCTAAAGGATGGGAACTTGGAAGCCTGTAGCTAGTGCCTGATAAGTCTGGGTGTGTAAGCTTAGACTTACCCATCTTCAATAGTACATCCTTTCTCAGGGACTTTTTAGGTGGATTTGAACTAAGCTTTCTTTTAGGAAATAGAACCCCACACCAATCAAGAAATATCAATTATGAACCTAAACTTTTTTGTTATAAAAGAGTCACAAACCCTAAGTCATTCATTTTGTAAAATTATTATAGAGAAATCTCTGCTTATACAGATGCAATAGTACCCAGTAAGAATTGTAATAATAATTACAATTACTAATTAATTACATTAATTAATATAATTAATATTACTATATTAAATGCTGTATTATATTATTGCTGAATAAATTTCATCTGCCTTTTGGGAGTACTTATTGTCTTAATCTTATTTCAAAGTTTATAATTTGAGTATTGTCTTAGGGTTTTATTGCTGTGAAGAGATACCGTGGCCATAGCAACTCTTAAAAAGAAAAACATTTAGTTTGGATTGGCTTATAGTTCAGAAATTTAGCCCATTATTGTCATGGCAGGAAGCCTGGTGACATCCAGGCAGGCATGAAGACTAGAGAAAGAGCTGAGATTTCTACATCTGGATCCACAGGCAGCAGGAAGAGAGAGTGAGTCACTAGACCTGGCTTAAGCTCCTGAAACCTGCTTGTGGGTCAGGCTGTGAACTCTCAGCTGTTGCTGCTGCCCCGCTTTTACCCAGCCATCAGGGACTCTTGTTTTTGTTTTGTTTTTTGAGACAGGGTTTCTCTGTGTAGCCCTGGCTGTCCTGGAACTCACTCTGTAGACCAGGCTGGCCTCGCTAGGACCCTGCCAGATTATGAGGGATCCACTGAAGGTGGAGTCTCCTGGACTCTATCCTTGATCCTGGTGCTGAGTCAGACGTCTTCCTTTTAGGAACTTCCCTCTTTGCTTGCCAGGAGCCTCTTCTGGCCACACTAAGCCTTGCAGTCTGTGAGCTGAGCAGGTTTTGCTCGCCCTCTAGAGACTCCCCAGTATACATCCTGGGATGGCTAATGTCTAGCCAGGGGAGTGTCTTCTAGGAACCAAGCACAGCCCTGAGATCTGTTCAGGAGGAGCAGCCTCTGCTTGCAAACCCAGCTCAGTATTAACCCTGCTGGGGGGGAGGTTAAGAAAGTCAGACATTTAAGAGTTCTTATTTCAACATCAGTGATCTTTGCCCTGTCAAGGATTGGAGTCTCGGCTGGCTGACCTTGGGCTCTTACTGCAAAGTTGTTCAGAGTGATGACCTCAGGCTCAGAGCTATGACTGCAAAGTTGCTCTGAGTCACCGGCTCAGCTGCTGGCCACAAAGAGTGGGCCCTAGCACCGTAGGTAGCCTTCACTGCCAGAACCAAGCTGTCCCCTGGGCTTCATCTGTCCACACCTGGTCTTTCCCCTCTGCTTCCTGCAGCTGCCTTCCACTGCAAGTCTGGCAGCTTGACCAGAGGCACTGGCTCCTGTCAGTGTACCTTGAATCAGGCCCCTAGGGTTACTCAGTCCTGGTTTCTTCTCAAGATGGAATCTTGTCGTGGCTCTCTGAGACCTGGGCTTTGACAAAATGGACTTCTCTGCCATGGCAGAGGCAAAGAAGTCACTATCTCACCAAAGTCCCAATTATACTTAATTAAAAAGGAAAAAAATTTTACACTGCCAAAAATAAGACTCTTCAACAGGGTATCTTGCCTTTTTGTTTTGATTTTTAATTCTATTTATTTGTTTAGCATATGTGGAAATTGGAGAACAGCTTGGAGTAGTTGGTTCTCTCCTGCCATATAGGTTCTGGGAATCCAACTCCGGTTGTCGGGTTTTGTGGCAAGCACTTTCTTTTTTTTGTTTTGTTTTGTTTTTTGTTTTTGTTTATAATCTTTTTTTAATTTTTTTATTTTTGATACTTTATTTACATTTCCAATGTTTCCCCCTTTTCTGGGTCTTCTCTTTGGAAACCCCCTATCCCCTCCCCATCCCCCCCTCTATGAGGGAATTCCACCACCTGCCCACCCATCCCCATATTCCCGCCTTGACATTCCCCTTTACTGGGGCCTCTAACATCCTCAGGCCCAAGGGCCTCTCCTCTCTCCCTGTGGCAAGCACTTTCAACCATTGGTTATTTCACCTTCCTGTCTTAGTTACTTATATATGGTTGTGATAAGACACCATGGCCAGCCGGGCAGTGGTGGCACACGCCTTTAATTCCAGCACTTGGGAGGCAGAGGCAGGTGGATTTCTGAGTTCGAGGCCAGCCTGATCTACAGAGTGAGTTCCAGGATAGCTAGGGCTACACAGAGAAAACCTGTCTCGAAAAACCAGAGGGGGGGGAGGGGGAGATACTATGGCCAAGGCAACTTATCAAAGTAAGATTTTCATTCGGGCGCATGGGTCCAGAGGGTTAGAATCCATGAACATCAAGGCAGGGAACAGAACATGGCAGCAGGTAGGCAGGCAAGACACAGGAACTAAGAACTTATATCTGTTCCATAAACTAGGGATGGCTTGGGCTTTTGAAACCTCATAACTCACCCCTAGTGACATACCTCTTCCAATACAGCTACTTCTAATACTTCTGTCTTAGGGTTTTTTCTATTGCTGTGAAGAGGCACCACAACCACAGCAACTCTTATCAAGGAAAATATTTGATTGGGGCTATTTTACAGTTCAGAGGTTTCGTCCATTATCATCATGGTGGAAGCATGGCGGCATGCAGGCAGACCTGGTGCTGGAGAGGGAGCTGCAAGTTCTACAATTTGATCCACAGGCAACAGAAGGAGACTGTACCACACACACTTCCTCCAATAAGGTCACACCTTCTAATAGTGCCACCTAAGGGCCAAGCATTCAAAGGTGTGAGTCTATTCAAGCCACCACACCTTCCCAAACAGTCCCACCAACTGGGAGCAAGTTTTCAAACTGGCCTTGTGATTTCTGATGATCTTTCAATCTTTCTCTCTTGAAACAGGATGTCTCTGCCTCCTGAGCGGTGGGATTAAAGGTACTTGTCACTGTGTCCAGTCTTTTAATTAAAAAAATTCTATTTTACCTTATTTTATGTATATGGGTATTTTTGCCTGAATGTCTGTCTAGGTACTACTTGCTTGCCTGGTGTCTGTAGAGGCCAGAAGAGGGTATCAGATCCTCTAGAGTTGGAGTTATAGATAGTTGTAAGTTGCCATGTGTGAATGCTGAAAATTAAAATGGGATCGTCTGGAAGACCAGCTATAGAGAGAATCTCTTGTGTACTGTATGGGTGCATCACCTGTCAATAAAAAACCTATGGCCTATAAGAAAGGTAGACTAGAAGGTGGGATATCGCCGGGCACAGTGGCACACGCCTTTAATCCCAGCACTTGGGAGGCAGAGGCAGGTGGATTTCTGAGTTCGAGGCCAGTCTTGTCTACAGAGTGAGTTCCAGGACAGCCAGGGCTATATAGAGAAACCCTGTCTCAGGCAGAGGCAGGTGGATTTCTGAGTTCGAGGCTAGCCTGGTCTACAGAGTGAGTTCCAGGACAGCCAGGGCTATACAGAGAAACCTTGTCTTGAAAAACCAAACAGAAGAAGAAGAAGGAGGAGGAGGAGGAGGAGGAGGAGGAGGAGGAGGAGGAGGAGGAGGAGGAGGAGGAGGAGGAGGAGGAGGAGGAGGGTTATCAGTAGACAGAAAGGATTCTGGGATAGAGCCAAGTACCAGAGGATTTGCCCTAGGACAGGAAGGAAGATACATGAAAGCTGAGCAGAAGTAATCAGGCACATATCAAACTTAGATTAATGGGATATTAAGTTATAGCTAGTTAAAGAATGAGCTGAAGCTTATGGCTAAGGTGTTTGTATATATAGTAAAGCCTCAGAGTCGTTATTTCTGGGAACAAGGGTGCAGCTAACAATAAACACCCAGCAACAATCAGCCAGTTCTCTTAACTGTCTGGACCATTTCTCAGCCCTACTTTGTTTTCTTTCTTTCTTTCTTTCTTTCTTTCTTTCTTTCTTTCTTTCTTTCTTTCTTTCTTTCTTTCCTTCTTTCCTTCCTTCCTTCCTTCCTTCCTTCTTCCCTTTTTTAAAAAATGTATTATATTATGCATTTGATTGTTTGCCTACATGTGCCTGGTGCCCATGGGGTCAGAAGAGGGTGATGGATCCCCTGGGACTGGAGGTACAGACAGCTATGACCCACCATGTGGGTTCTGGGACTTGAACAAGAGTCTTCTGTAAGAGCAACAAGTACTCTTAACTGCTGAGCCAACTCCTCATTCCTTCCAGTTTGGTTTTGCTGTGGCAAAACACCAAGACAAAAGCAACTTGGGAAGGAAGGGCTTATTTGGCTTACAGGTTACAGCTCAGCATCAGGGAAAACAAAGGAAGGAACCAATGAAAAGACCATGCTTACTCATGTGGTCCTGGGGCTTGCTCACTTTGCTTTTTATATATCCCAGGACAACTTGCTGAGGCAGGACACCACCCACAGTGGACTGCGCTTTTCCATAGTAGCCATCAGTCAAGAAAATCCCTCACAGGGTCACCTGCAGGAAAAAAGAAAAAACAGTAAAGAAACTGTGGACATGAATGTTCCATTATTGGGAAGTTTTTTTATTGTGACTAGAGGAAGAAAACTTTCAGAGCCATCTGGAAAAATCCAGATCAGAGAAAGAGAGAAGCAGACAAAATGTGACCAGGGCTAGGGAAGCTAGAGAGAGTAGTAAGACAGTGAGACACCAAGAAGTGGAGAACAGAGCAAGAAAGAGAGAGAGCAAGAACACTAGAATAGGGGCTAGAGAGATGGCTCAGCAGTTAAGAGCACTGACTGCTCTTCCAGAGATCCTGAGTTCAATTCCCAGCAACCACATAGTGGCTCACAACCATCTGTATGGGATCTGATGCCCTCTTCTGGTGTATCTGAAGACAGCTACAGTGTACTCATAAATAAAATAAATAAATATTTTTTTAAAGACAACCAATATATTGATTTCTTTAAAAAAGAATACTAGAATAGCCAGTTATAAGAAGGGTATACAGAAGGGGAGGGTGGAAGACCAGGGGAGGGGCTTTGAAATGTACGACAAGTACTTGTGAATAGGGACCTAGGTGTCCTAGAGATCCTCATCAGCCACCACCGGTGTATGTCAAAGGAGCCATATGCCTCTGCTGCTTGAGGTAAGGGAGATGACTCCTTCTGGCAGGTGGGAACTGGTCTTACATGTTCCTGAGAAATGCTGGCTTCTGTCTAAGCACCAGAAATCCTATAGTCATTTCTGCATATTTGGACATCCTCAGACCTAACAAAAAAGCAACTAACACCGCATGTGTGTGGAGGTCAAGGACTCCCGTCAGATCTCTCCTCTCTCTCGCCACTGTGTGGTTCTGGGGATCCAAGTCTGGTTGTCAGGCTTTGCAGCATGTGCATTTATTTACCTGCTGAGCCATCTCGATGGCCTTCTCTCTATCTCTTCTCTCCTCTCCTCTTTTCTTTTCCTCTCCCTTCCTCTTCTCCCTTCCCCTCCCTCCCTCCCTCCTGTTCCTTTCTTCGTCCCTGCTATGTAGCTGTGACAGGCATCAGTCATCTTACAGTGACCCTCTTGCCCCTGCCTCCCAGGAGCTGGGATCGCAGCTATGTGCCACAATAGCACACAAATTAATTTTCCCATGAAAATAATTTCATAGCCACTCAGTAAGTCATTTCTTTCTCTTTCAAAGATGATACTTGATTTCTTTTTTGAGACAGGGTTTCTCTGACTGTCCTGAAACTCACTTTGTAAGCCAGGCTGGCCTCAAACTCATAGAGATCCACCTGCCTCTGCCTCCGGAGTGCTGGAACTAAAGGCATGCAATACCACCACCCAGCCAATACTTGACTTCTTAAGTGACAGTTAATGAGATCTTATTAAAATAAAAAGAAATATAATAGTTAAAACTATCAGGGATGGGTTTATCTTTTTAGACATCCAAATGCTTAGAAATTAACTTTGTATATTGTGTATTGTAACCTCTGTTTCAAGATAAAAATCTGAAATCAAGCTCATTGGGAAAGCTGGCAGCATGAAGCAGGCTCAGAGACTGACAGTACTTAGACCTTCTTGTGGGATCAAAGGATTAAAGACATAGAAATGTGACCTGAGCAGATCATGGAACCAGGAGTGGGGAGTAGTACATGCCCTTTCCTAGAAAAGCTCACCATTTGAGAGAAATTTCCCCACTGCCCAGCTTCATACAGTTCTTTCACATGGTGTGTGTGTGTGTGTGTGTGTGTGTGTGTGTGTGTGTGTGTGTGTGTGTGTGTGTGTGTAGTGTAGTGGAACCTGCATGGAGAAGAGCAAATAACACACCACACTTGCCAGGCAGTGGTGGCGCACGCCTTTAATCCCAGCACTTGGGAGGCAGAGGCAGGTGGATTTCTGAGTTCGAGTCTAGCCTGGTCTACAAAGTGAGTTCCAGGACAGCCAGGGCTACACAGAGAAACCCTGTCTGGAAAAAACCAAAAAAAAAAAACAAACCCCACACCACACTCATTAAGTCATTTCCCTACTTATTCAACCCCGAGTTTTCTTCAGTGAAACTGAAAAGAAAACTTTTGAACCAAGATTTGGCAAACAGCAGCTCCCAGGCCCAGCTAAAAGTGGAGCGTCACTTCCTGTCAGTACTCAAACGATTAGTGATATCTGCTAAATTGTGGTTTCTCTGTCAATATGTTGGTGATATGACCTGTTTGAAAAATAGGACACTTTAGCATTTTAAGTTAGACAACCAAGAAAAAATTCAAAGGATTATCTGAAATCATACTTGCACAGCCAGCAAGTATAGTGCCTGCAGAACCCCTTCATCCCAACAGGGTCAGTTTCTTTGACCATGAGAGTGTTCAGATCTGAGAGATGAACTACTAAGGAAACTATGGCTAATATGTTTTCTGTGCAACAACTGGACTATACCTCATAAATTTCATAAGCTGAAGCCAGATGTCGGGTATAAAAGTACAGAAGTCCTTGTGAGACTTCTCAACCATCAGCAAGCACATTTTCTAGAGAAAAAATACATCAGCATCTTAAGGGTTAAATCCAAGTCCGGTCTGCCCCATGCAAGGTCACTCTGAGTTTTACTTACTTTTCCTGTAGCTTTGATAAAGGCTCCAACAGGAAGCAAACAGAGAGAAAAGATTTATCTGAGGGCCCAGCCCACACACGGAAGTGGAAGAAGCCTGAGGTAGCAGGTCAGTCACTTTGCATCTGTGGTCACAAGCTGAGGGTGAGTGACGCCCGAGTTCAGCTCACTTTCAGGGTTGTTTTATTTTGAGACAAGGTCTTACTATGTATCTCTGGCCTGAAACTCCCTTTGTAGACCAGGCTGCTGGGTTCCCACTCACAGATCTGACTGCCTTTGCCTCTTGGGTGTTGAAATTAAAGGCATGCACTTGGCTAGGCCAACTTTCTTTGGTTTTTTGTTGTTGTTGTTTTGTTTCTTTCTTTTTTTTTTTTTTTTTTTTTTGGTTTTTCGAGGCAGGGTTTCTCTGTGTAGCCCTGACTATCCTGGAACTCACTCTGTAGACCAGGCTGGCCTCGAACTCAGAAATTCGCCTGTCTCTGCCTCCCAAGTGCTGGGATTAAAGGTATACACCACCACTGCCTGGCTGTTTTATTTTTTTTTTTGAGACATGGTTTTTCTGTGTAGCCCTGGCTGTCCTGGATGGAACTCTATCTGTAGATCAGGCTGGCCTGAACTCAGAGATTCTCCCTGCCTCTGCCTCCTTAGTGCTGGAATTAAAGGCATGTGCCATCCCCACCCAGCTTAACCTCATTTTCTTAAACAGCCCAGGATCTCATTCCAGGAAATAATGCCACCCACAATTGTTGGGTCGTACTGCCTCAATTAATATTAATTGATTAATTAACTGGATCAACTTAAACAAGGCATATTGGTAAGATACAGAAAAGTAGCAGAAGATACATCCCAGGACGAAGGATTTTTAGATTTGAGAGTTATTGGCTAAGGAATTCAAAGAAATGAATAGAAGCTAATAGACCTGAGGTCAGACACCAGGGAAGGTACAGCCAGAGGCATCTGGATGAGTCCAGAGCAGGGAGAGAGTAGCAGACTGAACTGGGCCATGCGGTGTGGGGGTGAGAGAAGGAAAAAGGAGAAAAGAGAAGTGTGAATGACACAAGAACTGAGAGAGAGAGGTAACCAAGCTAAATGGCAGGGTCTCATGGAAAGAGAAGCAGCTGGAAGAAGGGAAGAGAAACCCTGGGCTGGAGAGGCTAGGGTAGGGTTGTGAGAAGAGCTGAGAGATGCCACGGGTGCTGAGTGACCCTGGAGGTCTGTGTAGGCCTCGGTATGCTAACAACACATTTGTCCCAGGTTTCTTTGGGACCTGACACCAAGGAAACTCCAATCCCCCAAATCCCAAAAGGCACTGAGGATAGCCAGAAATGAGTTCAACCTAGATCACAGGAAGCTAGATAAAATCTGAGCCAGTTCTGCTCAGTTATTTCTCTTACTTCTGGAAAAGAGGGACAGATGGCTACCTGTGGTGCCTATGGGCATATCAAAGCCCATGCTGGCCTCCAGGTTCAGCATCACAAGTACAAGTCACACATTTCAGAGGCGATCAGAGGCCATGCCAGCATCTGAGCTCTTCTCACCTCCTCCCTCCCCTAACCTCCCTCCAGCTCATAGCTCCCCTCCCCCCAGCTTCTCACTCTCCTTATAACTCTGCTATTCTCATTGTGGTGTCTGTCTCTCTCGCTGTGTCTCTCTCTATATATCTATCTCTGTGTGTCTTTCTCTCTCTGTCTCTCTGTCTTCTTTTTTTTTTTAATTTATTTATTTATTATATGTAAGTACACTGTAGCTGTCTTCAGACACCCCAGAAGAGGGCATCAAATCTCATTACGAGATGGTTGTGAGCCACCATGTGGTTGCTGGGATTTGAACTCACGACCTTTGGAAGAGCAGTTGGCGCTCTTAACCACTGAGCCATCTCTCCAGCCCCGCTTTCTCTGGTTTCTATTCCCTGCTGTTCCCCCCTCTCTCACAGATAGCCCTGACCAGGTCCAATCTGCTGGCCATAATCAGTCAGCTGCTTTCTCTGCTCTGGACTCTTGCAGATATCTCTGACTGTTCTCTCTGTCTCATATCTCTGATTAAAAACCTTCCCCTGGGTTATAGCTTTAGACCCTGTTTCAAAACAAAAACAAAAATATGGATGGTGGTGGGCATATGCCTTTAATCCCAGCACTCAGAAGTTAGAGGCAGGTGGTTATCTGTGAGTTTAAGGCCAGCCTGGATTACACAGAGTGTTCCAGGACAGGCAGGGCTACACCGAGAAACCTGTCTTGAGAAAAACAAAAAAGTCAGTCATTTGGGGAGAGATACCTCTGTGGTTAAGAGCACTGGCTGCTCTTCCAGAGGACCCAGGCTCAATTCCTAGCAACCACATGGCAGCTGACAGCTCTCTGTAACTCCAAGATGAGACACCCTCACACAGACATACATACACATAAATAAATGCACATAAAGTAAAAATAATAAATTATCAAAAATAAAACAAAACAAAATTTAAATTTTTTAAAAAATTTATCTTACTTATATGAGCACACTGTAGTTGTCTTCAGACACACCAGAAGAGGAAATCAGATCCAATTACAGATGGTTGTGAGCCACCATGTGGTTGCTGGGAATTGAACTCAATGAGCTCTAGAAGAGCAGTCAGCGCTCTTAACTAGTGAGCCATCTCTCCAGACCCAAAACAAAACAAATTCTAAAAATTAACTAAATAAAAATGTTCACAAAGATTTTTTTTTTTTAGTAGAAAAGTAATACCAGGAATGGTATTATGGAGGGATACATATGTTTACATTGTAAATCAGATAATTATAATATCTTAAACATTTACTAGTGTGATTTTGATTTCTGGGGTTTGATTTTTATTTTAGTTTATAGACAAGGTATCAGATAGGACTCCAACTCCCAAGTCCTATGATTGTAGACGTAAACCACCAAGCCCAGCTTCTTTTTTTGTTGTTTTTGTTCATTTGCTTGCTTTGAAATAGTCTCTCGCCGGGCAGTGGTGGTGCACGCCTTTGATCCCAGCACTTGGGTGGCAGAGGCAGGCGGATTTCTGAGTTCGAGGCCAGCCTGGTCTACAGAGTGAGTTCCAGGACAGCCAGGGCTACACAGAGAAACCCTGTCTCTGTCTCGAAAAACCAAAACCAAAACAAAAACAAAAAAAAAAAAGAAAAGAAATAGTCTCTCAGTAGTTCTGGCTCACCTGGGACTGACGATGATCCTGCGTCAGCATCTACTGCTGTGGTTGTTCTGCTTATTGGTTATTTCTGTTTTGTTTGTTTGGTTGGTTGGTTGGTTGGTTGGTTGGTTGGTTTGGTTTGGTTTTTGGGTTTTGTTTTGTTTTGTTTCTTTTTTGCCCTTGAGACAAGCTCTCCTCTAACCAGGCTGGCCCCTGATCAGTCGCCCCTGCTTCCGAGCACTGCGATCAGAGTGTGCGCCAGCACAACCATCATTTTCTACTGCATTGTAGTCTACAAAAAATAAAAACCACTTGTGATGGCTAGTCCCAGTGGTTGTCAACCTGGCTATATCTGGAATAAACTATAATCCAGAAATGGAGGGCACACCCGAGACCCAGATCGAGGCTGGAAGACACACTTTTAATCCAGATCTTGAGCCACATCCTTAATCTGGCCCATACCTTCTGCTGGAGGCCTATATAAGAACAATGGAAGAAGGAAGGGTTTGTTCTTCTTCACCAGCTTGCACTTACTTGCAGACACATCTGCTGGAACCTACTTCTTCAAGATCCTAGCTTATACAGAAGACTATCTGAAACACCTAGCCTTGAGGGACTGAGCAACTATTAGGTTTTTGGACTTCCCATTCATAGCTGGTTATTGTTGGATTAGTTGGACTGTAGACTATAAGTCATTCCAATAAATTTCTTCATGTATATATATTCATTCTATAAGTTCTGTGACTCTAGAAACTGATTAATATACCACTCATGTCAAAATTATAATTAAATAAAAATAAGATTAAGTAACTGTGGTGCATGGTGTGGTGCCACACACCTATAATTCCAGCCCTTCAGAGGCAGGTAGATCTCTGTGTGTTCCAGACCAGCCTGGTCTATATATCAAGTTCCAGGTTAGCCATGGTTACACAGTGAGACCCTGTCTTAAAAAAAAAAGAAAGAAAGAAAGAAAGAAAGAAAGAAAGAAAGAAAGAAAGAAAGAAAGAAAGGGAAAGGAAAGGAAAGGGAAGGGAAGGGAAGGGAAGGGAAGGGAAGGAAAGGAAAGGAAAGGAAAGGAAAGGAAAGGAAAGGAAAGGAAAGGAAAGGAAAGGAAAGGAAAGGAAAGGAAAGGAAAGAAAAGAATAAGAAAAGAAGGAAAGAACCATGGTAAAGGAAGGGTGTTTAAGTATCTCAACCAACTTGGGAGGCAGAGGCAGGTGGATTTCTGAGTTTGAGGCCAGCCTGGTCTATAGAGTGAGTTCTAGGATAGCCAGGGCTACACAGAGAAACCCTGTCTCAAAAAAAAAGTATCTCAACCAAGATCACATGATTATATGATTTGTGTCAGAGACATGATATGAACTTTAAGAGGTTTTTTGTTTGTTTGTTTGTTGTTTTTATTTTTAGAGAGCATGTGATGTAGCCCAGGCTAGCCTCAAAACTGGTTCTAGTAACTGAATAACCTTGAATTTCTAACTGTCTTTCCTTTACCTTCTGAGTGTTGGGGTTATAGGCATATACCACTGACTTATGTGGTACTGGGGATAGAACTCAGGGGTTCATAATGCTAGACAAAAAGAAAGTCTACCAAACAAGCTGCATCCCTAACCAGAAAGTGGATCCATTTATTATTGACCTTTTGAAATAAGATCTTACTCTGTAGACCAGGCTGGCCTTGAACTCACAGAGATCTACCTTCCTCTGCCTCTCCAGTGCTGAGACTAAATGTGTATGTACACTACTACACATGGTATAAGATGCGTTTTAGTTTTAGTTTATGTGTATGGGTGTTTTGTCTCCGTGTATATCTGTGTGCTGCGTGCATACACTACCTGAGGGAACTGGAAGACGCCTGGAACTGGAGTCACAGTTGTTAGTCGCCATATGGGGGCTGGTAACTGAGTCTGCGACCTCTTTAAGAACACCAGGTTCTCTTAACTGCTGGACCATTCTCCATCCCTCCAGGCCCAGACAAATGAAGCTTACGTGAATGATACCAGAGTGTACTGCACACCAACTGACTTAAAAAGAAACCATCCACTCATAACGGTATTTCTTAGCTAGTGTTATTCTTAAGATTTGAGAACAGAGACCTCCTGAGACAGTGGAAAGTCGCATTCTATGTGTGCCACATGGCTGCTACCATGTGACAAGCTACCCCCATGTTAAACAGTCTACAGAACTGATTACCTCTTTAGAGCTTCAAAAATTGTGGAGAGCGGGGAGCAAATTATTTGGGGCTAACATAGTCCCCTCTATAGCTATTTGTTTCTCCTCTCTGACTTCATAACTCTCAGGCAGACTCCTTTTTGAAATGTATAAATAGGCCCAGGCTCCCACTAACCCGAAGGCTAAGAACGAACAGATTGCATCTGAGGTCTTAAACATGTATTTCTTTGCTTTATTGTAACCCACCAAGATATTTTTTTAAAAAAAAAAAAACTGTCTCGATTTATGATTTCCTTTATTCTATTACTATAAAAGCTTTATGAGACTGTTATGTTGAAACACAGTGCTTGGGGTAACAGGAATGTGTGTTCCTGGTCACGGTCACTTAGGTCACTTATATTTGGCTCCAGAACAAACTCTTATCCCCTTTAAAGTGAAAGCTGTCTTTTTTGCTTTCACAGTGGAGAAGCCACCCCCACCACTTAAAGTGTGACCTGTGGTAATCAGAATTTTAGGCAAAAACCTCAGCTCCAGGAGCTCCAACAAGCTTTGCCACACATTCAAATGCACCAATTAAAAACAAGAGAGGTGGTAAAAAGTAAGGACCATTAACCACTGGGAAGAATAACAGATCAAAGGGGTCCAACGTCCATGTATAAGGAACTGACACTAGCTTTAGGTTTAAGTCGAGGAAGAATGGAGGAGGGACTGAGTAAAAGATAAGCACAGTTCTGGTGAAGGTGTGGCCGGTTGGTGATCGTCTCAGGTCTGCTGGTGCGAGGTCCTTGTTACTTGAGAGGACGAGTTGGTTCTTGGGAGATGAAAACTGCTTTGCCAGAGGGCAGCCCTGCAGGTGGAGGTAATTGCCCTCATCCTGAGGCTGCTTTGTTTCTAGAAGCTCTGCTTTTCCTGTAAAGTTATTGGCCTTTGGGCAGAGAGATATCTGTATCAGGACTGGTAAATAGCTAAGCCCTGGTTACTCTTCTTTCTGTGCCTTTAGCCTTGAAGAGAAATGAGACGTATTATGAGAGGTGTCAGAGGTTTTTTACACTCTTGGAAAGAGGTTAATGTGGTATGTGCAGAGCAGATGACCAAAGTGCCTATTTAGCATACCAAAATGGACCTGGCTGCCAGGTTCTCCCAGCATTCCTCAGTTTCTCCTCTTACAGGGTATAGCCGCATACTCTACTTAACGCCTACCCTAAACTTCTCCAGCTCAGGAGCTGTCCTTCCCCCAGCTGCCCTTTCTGTATAATCCAGCTACTTGGTTACCTGCCTGCACTGGCTGGTTTTGTGTCAACTTCACACAAACAGGAGTTATCACAGAGGAAGGAGTTTCAGTTGAGAAAAATGCCTTCATGAGATCCAGGTGTAAGGCATTTTCTCAATTAGTGATCAAGGGGGAAGGGCCCTTTGTGAGTGGTACAATCTCTGGGCTGGTAGTCTTGGGCTTTATAAGAAAGCCAGCTGAGCAAGCCAGGAGAAGTAAGCAAGCCAGTAAGAAACATCCCTCCATGGCCTCTGCATCAGCTCCTGCTTCCTGACCTGCTTGAGTTCCAGTCCTGACTTCTCTGGTGATGAACAGCAGCATGGAAGTGTAAGCTGAACAAACCCTTTCCTCCCCAGCTTGCTTCTTGGTCATGATGTTTGTGCAGGAATAGAAACCCTGACTAAGACACTACCCTTTTCCCTCTGTTCCCCTTCCCCCTCTCCTCACATGACCTGGCTCAGAGTACACTCTTCCAGACATCCCTGCCTCTGGCTATGCTTGCCTTTTCTTTCTTTTTTTCCTTTTTTGCTTTTTAAATTTTATTTTATTTTATTTTTTTGATACTTTATTTACATTTCCAATGTTTCCCCCTTTCTAGGTCTCCTCTTTGGAAGCCACCTATCCCCTCCCCCTTCCCCACCTCTATGAGGGAATTCCACCTCCCACCCACCTGCCCATCCACTCCCATATTCCCACTTTGACATTCCCCTTTACTGGGGCCTCTCCTCCCCCTGATAGCCAACAAGGCCCTCCTCTGCCACATATGTGGACCAAACCATGGGTCCCTCCATGTGTATTCTTTGGTTGGTGGTCCAGCCTCCAGGAGGACGGGGGGGGGGGGGGGGGGGAGTCAGGCCAGTTGACACTGTTGCTCCCTCCATGGGGCTGCAAACTCCCTCAGCTCCTTCAGTCCCTTCTCCAACTCCTCCATCTGGGTACTCACTCTCAGTCCTGCAGTTACTGTGAAGTGAAACTTGGGTATTCCGAACGTTTGGGCTAATCCACTTATCAGTGAGTACATACCATGTTCGTACTTTTGTGACTGAGTTACCTCACTTGGGATGATATTTTCAAGTTCCAAATTTCATTAAGTCATTGTTTTTAATAGCTGAGTAGTACTCCATTATGTAAATGTACCACATTTTCTGTATCCATTCCTCTGATGAGGGACATCTGGGTTGTTTCCAGCTTCTGGCTATTATAAATATGGCTGCTATGAACATAGTGGAGCATGTGTCTTTATTACATGTTGGAGCATCTTCTGGGTATATGCCCAGGAGTGGTATAGCTGGGTCCTCAGGTAGTATTATGTCCATTTTTCTGAG
>CM052711.1:37726656-37844766 GCA_028551405.1 Uromys caudimaculatus
ATCATGAGAAATGATTTTAAATCTGAGTCTTGCTTTTCTGGTGTGTTGGGGTATCCAGGGCTTGCTGTGGTGGGAGAGCTGGGTTCTGACAGTGCCAAGTACTCTTGGTTTCTGTCCCTTATGTTCTTACCCTTGCCTTTTGCCATCTTGTTAACTCTGATGTTAGCTGATCTTACTCTGTCTGGTTGTGGCTTGCCCCTCCTGCAGGCCTCTGTGTCAATACTCCTTGAAGACCAGCTCTCTCTGAGAGGTGTTTGGGTTTGGAGAGCTGTGGCACAGGGTCAGCTCTGGGGTGCAGACAGAAACCAGAAGGATCTTGTCCCCAGCTGTCCCTTGGTTTCTATGTCCTGATGGCTCTGCAAGGGTCTCTCTTGATCCAGTGAGTTTGAACAGAAGTGGTGGTTTTGCCTGTGCTCAAAGGTGTGTCAGCAATCCTGGAATACCAGCTCCCTCCTGGAGCCCTGTGGCCCAGGCTGAGATCCCCAGGCACAGACCCCCGGTGGCCCAGGCAGAGGTCTCCACCCACAGATGGAAACCGGAAGGTTCAGAGGTTTCCTGTCCCCGAGTTCTCCTCAGGCCCTGTATCCCGCCAGTTCCAGGAGGGTCTAGGTGAGCAATATTACTCCCCTTAACCCCACTCATGGCTTTTCCACGCTCCTGGGAGGGTAGCTTTCTCCTGGTGCTCATTGGCTATGGACTCCTGGTGGCTCAGGCAGAGGTCTCTACCTATGCTTGCCTTTTAATCTACAATGAACCTTCTCCTCCACCGTACCTAGAAGAAGTCATGTCCTTCCTTTTTTTCTCTTTTTTTTTCATCCACCTAAGGCCCTGATAAAGGTCTTATGCTTTCACAGTCTCCGAACTTAAACTGATTGACAATAAGAGTTCCAAATTTAAGGGAATAATAGTATTTAAGAGACAATGTATTTTGCCCAGTGTAGTGGCACACACCTTTACTTCCAGCACTTGGGAGGCAGAGGCAGGTGGATTTCTGAGAGTTTGAGGCCAGCCTGGTCTAGAGAGGAAGTTTGGTCAATGACAGGTCTGTTAAAACAAAGAACTATCCTGTCTTAAAACAAAAACAAACAGGAAGAAGAAGAAGAAGAAGAAGAAGAAGAAGAAGAAGAAGAAGAAGAAGAAGAAGAAGGGGAGGAAGGGGAGGAAGGGGAGGAAGGGGAGGAAGGGGAAGAAAGTGAAGAAGGAGAGGAGGAAGGAGGGGAAGGAGGGGAAGGAGGGGAAGGAGGGGAAGGAGGGGAAGGAGGGGAAGGAGGGGAAGGAGGGGAAGGAGGAGAAGGAGGAGAAGGAGGAGAAGGAGGAGAAGGAGAGGAAGAAAAGGAGGGGGAGGAAGAAGTAAGTCAATGGATTTCAAATTTTTGGGAAACAGTTTATCCAATAAAATAACATTTCCTACTTTATTTACACATTAAACTAACAGTTACTGAGAACTTACAGTATGCAGGTAGTGTGGGTTCTGGTAAGTGACTTTATTCAGGTAACATGTATCACAGTGGTCCCAGAGCTTATTTGGCCTTCACAATCACTAAGTATTTACATAGGCCTCTTAATATGCTATCTCATTTATTTATCTTTGAGACAGAATCTCAGGTCTCCTGCGTTGACCTTGAATTTATCTTGAACAGCCTCCTAAGATCATGATGGCAGGCATTTACCTCCACACCAACTCTCTTTTGAGACATAGTCTCATGAAGTCCATGCTGGCCTTGAGTACCCTAATTATCTGAGGATACCTTGAACTTCTGATCTTCTGCTTCCTGAGGGCTGGGATCATAGGCACTATGCTAGGCTCACTCTACCAACTGAGCTCCGTCTCCTTTAGAAATTACTGCAGGCTCATAGGAAGGCATGAAATTCCCTTTCAGGCCAGGGGTGGTAGCACAGCCTTTAATCCCAGCACTGAGAAGGCAGAGACGGGAGGATCCCTATGAATTTGAGTCTACATAGTGAGTTCCAGGATAACTATAACTACATGGGAAATCCCTGGCTTAAAATTATATTTTATGCCGGGCAGTGGTGGCGCACGCCTTTAATTCCGGTACTTAGGAGGCAGAGACAGGCGGATTTCTGAGTTCAAGGCCAGCCTGGTCTACAGAGTGAGTTCCAGGACAGCCAGGGCTACACAGAGAAACCCTGTCTCGAAAAACCAAAAAAAAAAAAAAAAAAACCAAAATTATATTTTACAACACACACACACACACACACACACACACTCCACATTCTCTGTTTCCAGCATTGGCAGCCTGAGGCTTGTAGCAGGACTAAGCCATGATGCGGCCCTGAAGTGGGAGAGCATTAGGAGAGAGCACAAAAACTATAGATAGGCAACAATAGAAAGCTGTGAAACTCTTCAGACCTGGAGGACAAAGGGTTCTTAGAGGTTTTCTGAAGGGGTGGAGTGGGGAGAAAAAGTTACTTGTAACCTAGCCTACATGCGCCTGAAATGGAGGACGAAGGCCCTAGACCAGAGAAGAAGTTACAATTCAAAATTGCCTCAGGCCTTGCTATCAGTGGGAGAGCTGAGCTTGTTTGCAGCTAGCTGCAAGGGGGAGTGAGAGCATTCTGTGGGAGCCTCAAGGTTGCAGCACAGGGGATAAGGGAAGAGAGGGAGAGAAAATAGGAGAATTGGGGGGGGGGGGTTGAAGAGCAGCCAGAAGATTTATAACCTAACAGTACTCAGTCCGGGGGCACGATGTCTGTCTGTCTGTCTACCTTTGAAACACTGAGGACTGAACTCAGAGCTTCATAGATGCTAACCAGCTTCTCTCCCACTGGGCTATATTCTCAGTCTCCCCACCAGACCCCCTATTTTATTTTGAGATGGAGTCTCAGAACAAGTTGCCCTGGTTGGTTTTGAACTCATTCATTCTGTAGTGCGCACACGCATGCACGCAGGCACGCACACAAGCAGGCCTTAACTTGTGGTCCTCCTGCCTCTCTCTCCGAAATAGCTGGGATTATAGACTTGTTGTACTGGGCTTTGCTTTTTGGGCAGTATGAATGTGCTGGAGGTCAAAGTCAGGGTGGTAGGCATGCTAAGCCCAGTCCTTACCAGTGAGCTCTAGTCTCATTAATTATCTTTAAAATGTTGTATCTATTTTCATATTTCATAGCTTGCATTTAATTATATATTTACAGAGCTGGAGAGATGGCTCAGCGGTTAAGAGCACTGACTGCTCTTCCAAAGGTCCTGAGTTCAAATCCCAGCAACCACATGGTGGCTCACAACCATCCGTAATGAGATCTGATGCCCTCTTCTGGTGTGTCTGAACACAGCTACAGTGTACTTACATATAATAAATAAATAAATCTTTAAAAAAAAAACTTTTAATTATATATTTACATTTAATGCATGTGTGTGTGTGTGTGTGTGTGTGTGTGTGTGATGTACTTCCGTCATGGACTCAATTGTGCTGTGAAGGTCTGGCACCCTGTTACAAGGGTGGCCTCAGCCAGGCGGTGGTGGCGCACGCCTTTAATCCCAGCACTTGGGAGGCAGAGGCAGGCGGATTTCTGAGGCCAACCTGGTCTACAGAGTGAGTTCCAGGACAGCCAGAGCTACACAGAGAAACCCTGTCTCGAAAAGAACAACAACAACAAAAAAAACAACAACAACAACAACAAAAAACAAACAAACAAGGATGGCCTCAAACTTGTTTATTGAAGATTATTGAAGACCTTGAATCCTGATCCAGTTGATTCTGATCCTGAAGGCAGAGATTACAAACCTGAGGTGCCATGCCCAGCTTCTTATGTTAGAGTTGGAACTCAGGGTGTCAGGGACTCCAAGTTCGTGCTCTCTCCACTGAGCCATATCCCCCAGATTTTTTTTTTTTTCTTTCAGTTCTCTTACTGGAATCAAGGGTTCATACTGCTCTCCTTTCTACCGAATATCCCAAGAGACAGAAATTAGGGGGAGAAAATAGATTTATTCGAGGCTGTCCCTGGGGTTTTTTTTTTTTGTTTTTTTTTTTTTTTTTGTCTCAAATCTCTTTCTTGGGGTAAGTTCAAGGGTGGGAAGGTCAGCGAAAGGTCACAGTGAGACAATGGGTAGGAAATCCTCTCAATCAGAGTCTTTTTCTCTGGTGGCTTTGGCAAGTTTGGAAGCTGGATCACCAGGGGTCAAGATCTGCATTTTTATCTTCAGACAAAGTCACATGAACTGAGTGGAAGAAGCCACCCCACAGGGTCCCTTTAGAATTTAGAACACCACGTGGAGGAGACTGATCCTTAAAAAGAGGAAGGGTTGGTGAAAGTGAGCAGAAGAGAAATTTCCACTGTTCTGTGTCTGTGTTCTGTGCTGACTCCCTTGTTGCTGCACATTAGGCAAGCATACCAGCAGAGAGCTGCACTCACCCTCTGGCAGGGGGACGTTTTAAACACATTTTTCCTTTTGAAATTTCAATAATTCTGTTTACATAGGTGGAGATCAAATTGGCTTGAAGCATGCTAGTTTAACACAAAATAACAATAAACAAACAGATTGGAGATGTCCGGTTTGAGGTGTAGCTTAGTCGTAGGGTAACCTTGGGTTACTCCTCAGCACCTCAAAAATACACCACCTCTCAAAACAAGTATTAAGTACAAAAGAGCCTTCTCACTTGAAGCTAAACAAAAGAACAGGATTTTGAGATAATTGGGAGCACACCTTTAATCCCAGCCCTAGGGGTTGGAGGTGAGGTAGAGGCAGACAGATCTCTGTGAATCCCAGGACAGCCTGGTCTACAGTTCTGGTCTACAAATCAAGGACAGCCAGGGCTACACAAAGAAACCTTGTTTGGGGGGGGGGGGGAGTGCTCCCCTCCCCCAAGAGATAATTGGGAAGTGGAGTGGAGGAGATGTATCTTGAGCTGGGGGTTTCTTTTTTGTGAGGAGGATGGTTTTCATCTCCATGGGATTAATGGCATATACCACCACCCCTGGCATAAGCCAGGGTTCTATTCTTTTAAATTAATTTTACTTTATGAATGTTTTGTTGCCTGTATGTAAGTGCACCATGTTTGTGCCTGTTGGATCCCCTGGAATTGAGGTTTTGGCCTCAATTCCACTGTGTAGGTGGTTGAGAATTGTATCCAAGTCCTCGACAAGAGCAACAAGTGCTTTTAACCTTTAAGGTTTTTGTTTGATTTTTAGGCAGGATCTTACTATGTAGCCCTGGCTGTCCTGAAAGTCGCCACATAGACCAGGCTGTTTTGAACTCATGGAGGTCTGCCAGTCTCTGCTTCCTGGGTGCAGTGATTGAAGGTAAGTGCCACCATGCCGCACATTGCCTGCAGCATTTTGGTGAAGCAGAAATATTTCAGACCTTATATTTTAACATACTCATGGCACTCAGAAATACATTTCTTTGGCATATTTTAAAATGGCTATTCTGATAAACTTCCTAAAGGATTAATCCTGCAACACTGCCCTTGTGTAAAACAACTATCAAAAAGAAGATCCGTGCCGGGCAGTGGTGGTGCACGCCTTTAATCCCAGCACTTGGGAGGCAGAGACAGGCAGATTTCTGAGTTCGAGGCCAGCCTGGTCTACAGAGTAAGTTCCAGGACAGCCAGGGCTACACAGAGAAACCCTGCCTCGAAACCCCCCCCCCCCAAAAAAAAAAAAAAAAAGATCCGTGGTGGCATGTCTCTAAATTTTGCCCTCAGAGGTTGAGGCAGAGGGATTAAGTTAAGTTGCGGGTTGGTTAGCCTTCTCTACAAAGGTAAGGAGACATAACTTCCTAAAATCAAGCGGTTTAGCGATGATGATAGGAACTTGTAGGCCTAGGCCAGCAGTTCTCGCGCGACCTCAGGTTTGGCGCCCGGAAGTGGCTGTAGCCCCGCCCCCTCCGGGCATGCTGGCTCAGGAGTTCGCCTACTGCGCAAGCGTGAGTTACTGACTCCGCCCCCTCGGTCCGGCGGTCGGAGCCATTTCGCCGCTGCTTCCATGCGGGGTGAGGTGTGTTCCTTCGCCGTTTTTGTGGAAGGTTGGCGCTGCGAACTCGTCTAAGAAGGTTGTGCTTTCGGCCACCGAGAAGCGGAGGAGGGTAAGGAAGCAGCGTTGTAGCCCCAACGCGGGCTCGTTGCCGCGGGCCGACGCCGGCCTCGCCGTGGCTTTGTTGTGAGGCGCGGGCGAGCCGGTGGGGGAGGGGCAGCGCGGCGGGTACCCGGATTACGGGCCGTGGGCGCGCCGGCCGTGGCGGTCTCGCGCCGTGGAGCTGCGGATAGCCCTAGGCAGTGGTTTACCTCACACGGGTTGACCGTTCTCAGAGGCCTCTTCCTTGGCCTGTCAGGCAGCGGGTGTTTTTAATCAGAGTCTCCTGTAGCGGTGGCGGCTCGACGCCACACGGCGCGTGGGGTCCTCGGTTCTCTCATCCGGGACACCTGAGCCCCGTGAGGGTGCCCAGGCTTGGGATACGAGCCTTCGCTGCAGTCCTACTCCGGACTGGTTACTGGCGATTGATGGGTGGGGCGGAGTGAGGAGCAGGTGGTAGGAAAATGTATGCATGATTTAGTAAGTGATGGCGGAATTACACCGCGCAACGGGATCGCCCTGCTTTAGATAACGGTCGCCAGAGACGGCACCTCAGGCTCTGAGGGGTACTCGAGCCCGAGTCTGGTTTTGAGGTGCACCATGTATGCTCTCCAAAGATGCAGAGAGATCAATTACGCCTGAGGCCAGACTGACCTGGAGGAAAGAGGGCCGGTCATGTGACCTGAGGGTGAGGAAAGAGATTAAAAGAATTTGTTTCAGGGTGGCTAGAATGAAAACAAAAATTCGGAGCCCGGAGATTTGGCTCACGCCTTTCATTCCAGCACTGGGGTTGGTGGTGGAAGATAGTCGCTACCACACAGAGAAACCTTGTCTCGAAAAACAGAAAAAAGAATTTCGAATTATTTCGATATACCAGTTAGTGGTGACAAGTGATAGAGGAGTTGGAGAAAAACGAGTAATATTGGAGACATTTTGGAGCCAAAACAGCAGGGCAGATGTGAGCTGAAGCTACCATGATGGAAAATTTGACATCCATCTAGGCTCTCAACAGGGGATAAGTTCTTAGTTTTCTAGGTCTATAAAAGAAATCGGGAGTACTTCTAGGGGGGCATTCACACTCTTTTCTCACTTTCTCTTAAATTCCCTCTCTTCAAAGTAATAAAAGTAAAATGAAACAGTACAGCACACAGTTTAAGGATTAAATATCTAAGCCACTAAGGATATCAGCATACGTTTAACGATTCAAGAGATAGCTGTGAAAGATCATTGGGGATCGGATTAGAATTCCCAATTGTGAAATTGGGTTGCATGGTGCCATTAATGGGAATGGGAATTTATGGATGGAATGGGAATTTATGGATGGGGGTTAGAATACACTTTGGGAGGTTTAAAATTCTTACTGAGATGCCTTCTTAGTTTATAGGTGTGAATATTTGTGTTTTCCTTGGATAAAATTTGGAGCCTGAAGGACTGTATATCTATTTGGACTTAATTAGCATGAATATTTAGAATCAAATGGGTTTTCTAGAGATAAAGGGATTTGATAGAGCCTATATTACTCATTTACTTTGTACATTTACTTAGGATGTTGGGGTTTTTGTTTTCTAGACAGGGTTTCTCTGTAGACCAGGTAGCCTCCAACTCACAGAGATCTGCCTGCCTCTGCTTTCCAAGTGCTCGAATTAAATGCCTGGACTACCACACCCAGACTTGTGAAGGGCTCTATATTGTCTTTTGCTTCTGAACTTGTATTATCTGGCTTTGCCATTTGCTTTACCAAATGACTGGTCAAACCTAACTGGCCACAAAATAAGACTAATAAGTTTATATTAGGGTCAAATTTGGTGGGAGTAGATGTACTCTTACAGTATTGTAGTAATAGATCTCTCCCCTGTTCTAAATTTGGCCCTTTTTTTCATATTCATGAATATTTTGTTGGCATGCATACGCACCATTTGCCAGAAGAGGGCGTTGGATCCCTTGGGACTAGAGTTATGAATGGTTGTGGTGCTGGGAATCAAACCTGGGTCCTCTGTAAGAGAAATGCTATAAGCTACTAAGCCATCTCTAGCCCCAAGAGGTTTTTGTTTTGAGATTGTCTCACTAGGTAACCATAGGTGGCCTAGAACTGGTTATGTAAACCAGAGTGGCCTTAAAAGAACTGCTGGCCTCTCCCTGGTTTTTGCTATGTTTTTAAAAAAAATAACTTTAAGGAAGCTTAAGTCAGTCTAGGCTATAGGTCAAAATATTTGAGGTTAAAAATCAATCCACAACAATAACCATTGTAGAGTATGTGTATAATTCAAATTACACAGCTTGTGTCATTTTACTACATACCATAGACTTCAATCATATTAAAATTTCTTAATAGGTAAGTTCCATAGTGGTGTGATAGAATGTATGAGGTTTTGCTATCATAATGTTTTTAACTTTGTTTTCTTAGGTGTGAAGAAGACACCTGAATCATGGGTGACATTAAAAATTTTCTGTATGCCTGGTGTGGCAAAAGGAAGATGACCCCAGCCTATGAAATTAGAGCAGTGGGAAACAAAAACAGACAGAAATTCATGTGTGAGGTACTGAAGAATACAGTTTGTTTATATACTGTATCATCTGGGGTTAAAGGAATGTTTTGTTTAGAAAGGGTGAACTGTTGCAGGTTGTGGAAGAATTTATTTTGACTTGGTTAGTTTTATTCTTTTCAAAGGAGTATTTTACAATACTCGGCTAGGAAAATTATTTTAATCCTCCCAAATCTTCCTTGGTGCTAGTAAATCAGAAGATAAAAATGCTTGTAATTTTACATTTTTGGGAGGTGGTCAGAGTCCTCACCACCCCTGGTTTTGCTAAGGTCTTTAAAAGAAAGGTGGAGTTTTCCCTTAGTTATTATAAAGGTATAATTACATTGCATGGTTGTGTGTGTGCACAGAAGCATGTGAAAGTCAGGACAGTTTGTGGGAGTTAATTTCTCTTGCTGTACCAGTCTAGGGGATTCAACTCCCAAGTCATCAGATTGGAGGCAAAGTGCCCTTGCTGAGTCTTCACTCTTGCTGCCCTATATCCCCCTAACCCTACAATTCAATGATGGTGGGAATTGAACTTAAGGCCTGCCATTTGATAGGCAAGTACCGTCCACAGAGCTTAGATACCCAATCCTAAAAAATTTAAGTGTGGAAACTTGAGCCACTTAAATTAATATTGTTGAGCCAGCATATCAATGAACAATTCAAATCCATGTTTTTAGTGAAATCCATGTGTTGCTTGGGTATACTAAAAGTGTATTTACTTATGTAGAGAGTATGTCTAAAATAGTTTTGTTTTATCTTTAATTGGCCATATTGATTTTTTTTTTTTTAATCCTAGAATTACCCAGCTTTAATTCAACTTTTTTCCCCTTGAATCTTAAAGGTTCGAGTAGAAGGGTTTAATTATGCTGGTATGGGCAATTCCACCAATAAAAAAGATGCACAGAGCAATGCTGCCAGAGACTTTGTTAACTATTTGGTTCGAATAAATGAAGTAAAGAGTGAAGAAGTTCCAGCTGTTGGGGTAAGTATTTGTGACCAAGAACTTGAGATATTTTGTTCGCTTTCACCTTCCTACCCTTGGGTTCAAATTAACAGACAGATTCACAGGATGTATGTACCCAAATATACTGTGTACAGGAGCATTATATGAAAGAATATAGTGGTTATACAAAAATGCAGTGAGTTTTAGAAACACAGTTGAGATTTTTTTTCCTACATGAAGTGGTGCAGAATTGACACACTCGGTAGAAACCATACCTTGAATTGTGAATTTGTCGTTTCCTCAGGCTACCAATAAGCACAAAAACACAGCCATTCAGACATGCCTCAAAAGAGTATAAACAGCCAGCATTTAAAGTATATTGTGTTACTAAGCTATGATGCTTAGAAGGGATACATACAGGAAATTTTGTCTCAAAAATATATATTTTCGGATTGTGTTTCATTGGGAAATAGCACCATTGTAAGTTGAGCTTTTGTTTTTCATGAGTGTTCATAACAATAGGTAATAGTGTATCTAGTCCTGGTGCTAACCTTGGTTTTTTCCCCTCCCTCCTTTCATCCATTCCTCCCTCCCTGACAGTCTGACTATGTAGCTCTGACTGTCCTTGCACTCATTATGTAGAATAGGTTAGCCTTGAACTCAGAGATCCACTTGCTTTGTCTTCTAAGCCTGGGATTAAAGGTAGGTGCCCCCTCCCAAGCTCTCATTCTAGGGTATTGTGATCAGATGGTGAGATGGAGAAGGGGCAAGAGAGGTTGTTTTGGAAGAGATAAGAGAAGGCTAAAACCTCAATTCCAGGGGATCCAACAGGCACAAACATGGTGCACTTACATACAGGCAACAAAACATTCATAAAGTAAAATTAATTTAAAAGAAGAGAACCCAGGCTTATTGCCACGGGTGGTGGTATATGCCATTAATCCCATCGAGGTGAAAACCATCCTCACAAAAAAGAAACCCCCAGCTCAAGATACATCTCCTCCACTCCACTTCCCAATTATCTCTTGGGGGAGGGGAGCGCTTTGGCCCCCCCCCCCCCCCCCAAAACAAGGTTTCTTTGTGTAGCCCTGGCTGTCCTTGATTTGTAGACCAGAACTGTAGACCAGGCTGTCCTGGGATTCACAGAGATCTGTCTGCCTCTACCTCACCCCCAACCCCTAGGAATGGGATTAAAGGTGTGCTCCCAATTATCTCAAAATCCCGTTCTTTTGTTTAGCTTCAAGTGAGAAGGCTCTTTTGTACTAAATACTTGTTTTGAGAGGTATTGTATTTTTGGGCAGGAGATAATTGTTTTACAAAGATTTATTTATTCTATATATATGAGTACATTGTAGCTGTCTTCAGACAAACCAGAAGAGGGCATCAGATCCTATTACAGATGGTTGTGAGCCACCATATGGTTGCTGGGAATTGAACTCAGGACCTCTGGAAGAGGAGTCAGTGAGTTTAACTGCTGAGCCATCTCTCCAGCCCAGAACTAGTTCTTTGTAGAGAACTCAGAGATCATCTGCTTCTGTTTCCTGAATTCTGGGATTAAAGGCCTGTGCCACCATTGCCTGGCTAAGACCAAGGCTGGGTTTCTGGATAGCCTAGGCTGGCCTTGATCTTAGATCCCCTTGCTTGGATCTTAAGAGTAGAGTAGCTTGGGATAATTGGTTGGGCCATGAAGTCTGGTGGTTTGTTTGTTTTTTTTTTTTTTTTTTTTTTTTTTAAAGATTTGTTTTACAACTTAAGTTAGAAGCATTTGAAAACCAGTCTCAAATGCTTAAAATACAGGTGTGTGGCATGGTATCTAGTTCCCCAAACACCCCTTTAATGAAATATATAAAGAGTTATACTTAAGTGGAATTGTTCATTGCATATCATATATTAGGTTTCAAAAATTCTGTTGGGCTGGTCAGTAGTGGCCTATGCCTTTAATTTAATCCCAGCACTGGGGAGGCAGAGGTATGCATATCCAAAGCCAGCCTGGTCTACAGAGTGTTTCGGGACAGGGGAAAAAAAACTGAAAAAGGAAAATAAATGTTGATACTATACTTAATTTAATAGCCAAGAGAAGCCATGTGGTGGATTATCCTTTCTGTGTTTTGAGACAGGATCTCTCTAGGTAGCCTGGCTGTTTTGTAACTGTGTACCAGGCTAATCTTACCTGGCATGCTGGAATTAATAGGCCCGTGCTGCCACACTTTACTATTTTTTCATTTTGATAAGCATGGTTATTTTAATTATAAGCCTATAACAACCCTGTACTTAAAAATATTTTTATTTATTATGTAAGTGTGCCTAGGTCCCAGAACAAACTAAAGGAATCAACTTTTCCTCTACTAGGTGAGGTCCAGGGATCAAACATAGATCATTAGACTTATTAGCAAGTGCCCTTACCAAGTCATTTCATTGGCACGCGTTCTCGAGCTCGTGCTCTCTCTCTCTCTCGCTATCTATCTCTCTTTTTTTTTTTTTTTTTGGTTTTTCGAGACGGTTTCTCTGTGTAGCCCTGGCTGTCCTGGAACTCGCTCTGTAGACCAGGCTGGCCTCGAACTCAGAGATCCACCTGCCTCCCAAGTGCTGGGATTAAAGGCGTGCGCCACTATTGCCCGGCTTCATTGGCCCTTTCAATACTGTTGTGTAGTTAGGGGGTTTAGAATATAGTCTTGTCTAGCCTGGCTTGCTATATATAGATCAGGCTGGCCTGGATTGAACTCAACTGCCACTGTCTCTAAAGTGCTGGAGTTAAAGATGTGTGTCTTAAATTCTACTAATACTGTTGGGGAGGGAGCTTTATTTCTCAACCAGTTAAAATATGGAAAAATAATCTGGGCTTAATGGTGCAAGCCTATGGTCTTGGCACATGCAAGCTTAGAGACAAAAGATCTTGGCTCTTGGCCATATGGCAAGTTCCAGGCCTAATAGGCTATGGTATGACATCTTACCTTAAAAACAATAACAAATCCAAACAAGTATTGGGACATTACCTATTACTATTGAGATTTAAGCTCTCAATTGACTTGGACAGTGTTCAGTAAAAGGGAAAGAAAAAAGTATAGCTAACTATAAACATGTAGAGATTTCAACACATGGCTCTATGCGAAATTATAAGTTGCCTTTATAAATGGATAACTCATAATCCCAGGACTTAGTAGACTCAGAAATCTGGGCAATCCTGATACCATAGATCATGTCTTTTAAAAAAAAAAAATGGAGTTTTCAAAGGAACAGGCATTTATTCACTGTAACATTAAATATTTTATTCTTCTGTACAAGAAAGCTCTTGCTTATATTTATCTTTGAGACAAGGTCTCACTATGTAGACCATAGTTCTGCCTGTCCTGGAACACATGTAGACCAGTCTGCCTCTGCTTCCTGTAGTGTTGATTGAAGGTGTATGCCACTATGCCCAGCACTTCTGTTTTTGAGCTAGTTTAACTAACTAGACATTGCTGTCCTTTAACTTCTAAATTGGAGTGGCTTCAAGTTTACAGCTATCCTGCTGGCCATGCCTTCTAGTTGCTGGAGTTAAAGGGATGCTTTACCATATTTGGCACAAGAAAGATTTAATTTTTTTAAAAAGACAGAATCTCAATATGTATCCTGCAAGAATTTGCCTCTTTGTCATTACTGGAGTTAAACACATGCACTGCTGCTCCCAGCTGCTTTCTTACTCCTTTAAGATGATTCTTACAACTTTCTTAAGGTTGACTTAGAACTCACTGATAGTCTAGACTGGTCTTGAATTCTTGATTGTTGTCTAGTGTCCTAGGTGGTGAGGTGAGGTATGAGCTACTGGTCCCAGCTAAAAAAGTTAGCTCAAAATCTAAATTTTCATAAAGTTAAACCTTTATTTTACAAACCATGATTATTTGAGTTTCAGAATTTAAAGATTTCATTGGATCTACTAGCCTCTAGAGCTAATGAGCGCGGTGGTAGTGTTTGTCTAGTGTGTGCAAGACCCTTAGATTCTATATCCAGCACCAGTTTTTAAATGTTAATGCTAGGTATAGTGGCTCGTGCGTATAATATGAAATAATAAAAACAGCATGAGAATTGCTGTAAATTTGAGTCATGTTGCTATACATACCCTTATAGATAGTATTATCTCCTGCTTAGGATGTGTGTATGATACTTGGACATCCTTTAAGAGATGTTCAGATACTGAGGAATCAAACCAACCATGAAAGCCAGGCTGTAGCTTGCACTTACGATCCCAGCAAGTGGGGGGTAGGTTACAATTTCATTAAGTTACCTGAAACTTTGTTCAAACAAAGCCAGAGATGGGAAAAATACTATGGGGAAGGATATTTAATATCTTTGAGTAGTCTTGACTCTTCTAGTTTCTGGGGGAAACAAGTACTGACATTTGACTTTTCCTCTTGTAGATTGTACCACCCCCGCCCATACTTAGTGACACCTCTGATAGCACAGCAAGTACTGGAGAAGGTGTACCAGCACCCATGGGAGGACCACTTCCTCCTCATCTGGCTCTCAAAGCAGGTAAGAGACACAATCATGCTTGGTCATCTCACCTTGTCATTTGTATAGAAAAATCAATAAACATCCCACTCAAGCAGCCACTGTTTTGGGGTTTATTTTGTTTAAAGGATTTTTTTTTTTTTTTTTTTTAATTTTTTAAAATTTTTTTTTTTTTTTTGGTTTTTTGAGACAGGGTTTCTCTGTGTAGCCCTGGCTGTCCTGGAACTCACTCTGTAGACCAGGCTGGCCTCGAACTCAGAAATCCGCCCGTCTCTGCCTCCCAAGTGCCCAAGTGCTGGGATTAAAGGCATGCGCCACCACTGCCCAGCTTAAAGGATTTTTTAAAAAGAATTATTTATTTTATGTATGAGTACACTGTAGCTGTCTTCAGACATACTCAGAATCTCCAGAAGAGTAGTCGCTGCTCTTAACCGCTGAAGCCATCTCTCCAGCCCCAAAAGATTTAATTGTTTTGGGTGCTTTATTACCTGCAATGCTTATGGGCCACCAAGTGAGTAAAAGAATTTTTTTTCTAACTTTGTTTTTCTCCAGAGTAAGAGAATTTTATGAGTTGCCTTTTTGTGTTTATATGGCTGTGTATCATATTTAGGGCTTTGCACATATTAGATACCCTGCACATATTATATTACACCCACATTTTGTTTTATCCTGCCTGTAATAGGATTTGTGGATTCTAGCCCTGTTGAAATTTTTATTTGTGTTATTAAGGATAGAGTAAGATTTTTGACTAGGTTTCTAATGAATATTACAGCACAATTTACAGCATCTGTTCCATTGTTTTGTATAGTAAAAATTGAACAAATAATAAGAAACTATAATAACCTGTCACTTTAGTGTGTTGGTGTTTGCCTGCAGTACCTGTGGAGGCCACAAGAGGCCACCATTCCCTACAGCTGGAGTTAACCTGAGCCTTCATGGGTACTGCATATCAAACAAAAGTCTTTTGTAAGAGAAACCAGTGCTCTTAACTGCTGAACCATATCTTTAGCACCCCACTCTGGTTTGTTTTATTTATTTATTTATTTTTGTTTTTCGAGACAGGCTGTCCTGGAACTCACTCTGTAGACCAGGCTGGCCTCGAACTCAGAAATCCGCCTGTCTCTGTCTCCCAAGTGCTGGGATTAAAGGCATGCGCCACCACTGCCCGGCTCCCATTCTGGTTTTATATGGAGTCAAAACTTCTAGGGGCTACTAATCAGTAGTCCTGGGATTAGCTTTCTTTTCAGAATCTTTATTAGGTTTTGGGCTTTTGTTTTTATTTGGTATGTAATTTGGAGAATGAACTTAAACTTTTAGATCCTTCTGTTTCTGCTTCCCCCAAACCTGGACTTCAGGCATGTTTACCACACACAGTGTTATTCTGTGGTGAGGGTTGAACCTAGTGCTTGCTTGGTGCTTTGTAGACCAGCATTGTATTAAGTGACCTTCATTCCCAGCATCTCTTAAAGAACGTTTTACCTTAAAAAGATGTATTGCTTTTGAGCCAAACAAGGTGGCATGCACCCGAGAGGCAGAGGCAAATAGAAAGTTTTGGTACAGCCAGAGCTACATAATAGAGACAGACTGACCACCCCCATGTGTTTACATACTCTTTTGTTTGAGGGCTCTCTTCTATATAGCACAAGCGTATAAAAGACAGGACAAACTACATTGAGCATCTAATACAAACTCAGATTATTAGGTTCATACCTTTACCAGCTAGACATTTCCTAGCCTGGATAGTTTTGATCTTTGTTATTGTATATAAAAATGGCTAAAGTAAGTCTGCCTTAAAAAGTACATGCTAGTGCTGAGGAGAAAGAGAACCAAGTATGAGGATTTGTGTTGTATACCCACCAGCATCCACAATGTGCAGACAGATAGGTCTGTGGGAAAGTTGGCCTGCTAGGTACCTTAATGTACTTACTTACTGTTTCTGTGAAGAAAAAAAAGTAGTGAAAGCCAGTCAAATGAGAAAGGGTTTATTTATTCTACTTCATAGTCCCATGACAAGATTAAAGGTGGCATAAGCTTGAAGCAGCTGATCACCTTGCAGATAGTGAATTTGTGCTGTCAATTGTTAGTTTCTGTTTTCTATTTTCATTATCCAAGCAATGAAGCACTTAAAGTGGACAGGTTTATCTTCTCTCTTCAACTTAACCAAGACAATCTCTAACAGACCAAACTACCAGGGGATTTAGAGTAAAGCTGCCAATTAACAACTATCAGACCAACCTACTTAACTGTTTCCTGGAGGTTATACTATGGCCTCTACATGCATAGGCATAGACACCCACAAAGAAATAGGCTGATCAATATAGTCCTGATTATTTCAGATGTCCTTCTAGATTATTGGAAACATGTATCCAAATGAGGAGTGTCAAATTGTCATTAGGGACATTCTTTATAATATGTAGCTTTTCTCCCCCCAACATGGTTTATTAAAAGAACAAATTTTTTTTTTTTTTTTTTTTTTTTTAAAGCAGAAAATAATTCTGGAGTTGAGTCTTCATCTGGCTATGGTTCTCCTGGACCTACCTGGGACAGAGGAGCCAACTTAAAGGATTACTACTCTAGAAAGGAAGAGCAAGAAGTTCAAGCGGTAAGGAATCTCACATAGTACCAATTTACATTCTTGAAAATGGGATTTGGGATTTATTTCACAGCAGAGTGAGTTGTTTGTTTTGTTTTGAAACTGTGTCTTGAATCCCAGGCTGGCCTTCATTCCAGTGGCCCTAGCTTAAATCCTATTTTACTAGTTGTTAGCCCTAGCCTGGTGTAAATGCTTATAGTCTCAGCATTAGAGAGGGTCAGGAGAATGACTAGTTCAAGGCTAGCCTGGACTACATACAGGGTTCTAAGGACATAGTTAAATCCTATCTCAAAAACACAGGCTCAGTGATAAAGTGGTGCCTAGCCATGTTCAAACCCTTAGATCTCAGCACTACAAAAATCTGGCTTTATATTGGGAAAAAAAAAACCCTGTACATTATTATTGTACCTTATGTATGTATAAGTAGTGCAGCCAAATTTAATCATCATTGATTCTACAGACTCTAGAGTCAGAAGAAGTGGATTTAAATGCTGGGCTTCATGGAAACTGGACATTGGAAAATGCTAAGGCTCGTCTGAACCAGTATTTCCAAAAAGAAAAGATCCAAGGAGAATATAAGTACACCCAAGTGGGTCCCGACCACAACAGGTTTGCTTGTTTCACTATTTTCTTTGTAAAAAGTTAAGGTGGTTTGACTTTACGCTTATTAACTAAATGTTACCCAGTTAATTGTGTGCATCAGCAGTAAATTGTGAAAAGATAAATATATAAGAATTACTGACTTGTAGTTTACCATAATTTTTGTTTAAGAATGTAATGCTATTCTATAAGAAGTCCTACAAAAATCTGTTGCTGGACTTTGATGCCAGTTAATACCCACTGTGGTGGTTTGCTACTACTAGTTGACTTAATTGGCCAGAGGCGAGGATTTTTTTTTTTTCCCCAGTGTAGTTTTATTGGCGATAGCTCTAAATGCTTAAATGGTTCTGGTATGTTTTGTTGTCTTAGAAGTAGATTGTATGTATTACCTATATATCCAAATTTGATTTCAGTTTAATGTTGGCAGCTCTTTTAAGAATCCTGTTATTTGAGTACCATGAAGTTAAAGGATCGCGAAGTTCTTAAATATGATTTAAATTAGAATGCCTTTTTTTTCTGTTAAGCTTTTAAAGCAATGTAAGGGAAGATATGTGACCGTATGTTTCTCAGCCTGCTTGATGTTCTTCCTAAGAGCATTCCAGGGTGTAGTACTTATTACTCCCAGGAAGGCTCATACAGATTAGATTCTTCAGGGAGGCACTGTATTTTTATTGGAAGAGAAAAGGAAGTGGTTCTGGAAAATATCTTGATTCGATTTGCTGTTTTACACAAAATAAATTATCCAAAATAAATTTAAAACATTTTTCTGAAATTAAAGTGTTCTCCCTTGGGTGCAAGTAGCAACCCTAAAATTATCATTATCCAAAACTAAACAAAACAAATTGACCACATACTCAAAATGATGAGAGCATGGCTCCTCCTGCTTCCTACTGCTTTGTTCAGTCCTGAATTCTCAAATACTATATACTTAGTGTTATGTTTTTAAGAGTTCTCCATTTTGGTGTCAGAATTTAAAAAACAAAACTTCCAGGCTATAAAAAGACTTCATTTCTTTTAATGCTTTGTCTACAACTTATTGCACTTGGCAGCTCCTGGTGGTTTTCATTTTTTAAGAATGAGAAAGGCTGGTGATAGAGCTCAGGGGTGTGGAATGTTTGCATACCACGCATGAGGCCCTGAGCTCAAATTCCCAGCATCAATGTTACTGTTACTACTACTATTGTTTACCTAAGTATGCCTAAAGCTCATTGAATTGCTGCCCCCCCGCCTCCCAAAAAACCACCAACATTTGATGTCAGTATCTTACTGATTTCTGATGTAAAACGAATTCAGGACAAGACAATGTAAGAGGCAGACAGTTGGAGCTGGGACACATTGCTCCTGTATGTCCTTTATTGAAAGGCATAACAGACAGCAACACCAGAGGTCTGTGTTCATATACACATGTGCTGATGCTTAGGCTGAACTAAGCAATCACATGGGAAACTATTGTAAACTGATTTCTGGTGTTGCTGTTCCCCCCTAGGTGGAGGAGAATGAGATTGAGTGCTGACTTTAAGCCTGGCTGAGAAACATACTGTCATCGGTGTCATTAATGAAAGGGTGGATGTTGTTCCCCTGAAAGCCAGTGGCCTTTGACCCCCTTGAAGCCCTTGTGCCTGAAGGTCAGTTGACAAAGAAGTTGAGGAAGGAAACTTAACTTTTTCCCCTTAAGTTTCACCTAACCTTTTATTCACAGCACAAAGTCAAGTTTGAATGTACCCGAGCAGTAAAGGACCCGCATAAAAACCTAAAACCTATATTTACTCCTAGAGCCTGCTAGCAGTTTTAGCTGTCTATAATGTGAAAAATGACTTTTGTTCTCTAGGCCCTGGTTTAAGTATCTAAAAAAAGTAGCCTAAATTTTTTTGTAACCAAGGACTTCTTCCAGATTGAGATAAATTGGAACTCTGCCACAGGAGCTACTGGTATATAGTGGTTGCATGTATAAACTACCCTAACAGGTTGGAGTTGTAAATTAGTGTGTGTGTGTGTGTGTGTGTGTGTATGTATATATATATATATACATATATATATATATATGTATATATATATATACACTTTTGAAGAGTTTGGTGTTTTTCTTAGCTCTCCAAGATAAATAATTTTCTTTCATTGAAAGCATTCTCATTCAGACTCTAACCTTGGGATAAAAATAAGTAAATCTATAATCTAAAACCATAACATTTTCTTTTCATGAAAGAAAGCTCATCAGCTGTTTTATAACTAATGTCATATATATTTGCAGTTTACATACTTTCTGTTCTAGGATTGGACAAAAATAAGTGTTCAAAATGGTTTTTGCTATAATTTTTGTTTAATACAGTTGGAAAACCTCCCTGACTAGGGAGATAATGGAGTAATTTACAGTGGTAAATTCCTAACCTTGTTCGTATATGTTGTTACAGGAGCTTTATTGCAGAAATGACCATTTATATCAAGCAGCTGGGCAGAAGTAAGTGTAATTGCTTTTTTTAAAATACTCTTAAACATTTTTCAGAAATTTGCACATTGAAGGCTTAGGTTACTATGATAGAACATGTAACAATGTGGAGAAGTTATAAAATTTTCAATGAAAATTTTAGCCTATTACATAAATTGAAAAAATATGAAAGAACAATAGATTGGGTACACATAGGGTTGTAGGAGTTATTAATACTGTCAAGTGAGAGGCGGAAGGTGTTAGCGGGCTAGGGGAAGTTGAGGCAAGGAGGTGCACAGTGGACAGCCCTTTGCCCTAATAAGCAGCTGACACCACCTGTGGTAACTCTGGTCTAGGTCTTGAAATATGCCTAAGAAATCTATTGAGATATCAAGTTGTAGGTCCCAATAGTACCTGCTGCCATATTAATATTTTAGAATATTATTGACCTTTAATATAGGCTCTATCTCTGCATATGCAAAAGATGCTAATGTAATATTTTAGTGGTCAAATCATGAATTTTTAAAGTTCAGGGTTAAAATAGGAAAACATAATTTAACAAGGGTTGGATTGGATAAGAGAATTAAATGCCTAAAGATAGCTATTTGACTATATGAGAGCCTAGTCAAAGCTAGGAATGGTGGTGTCAGTATGCCCTGTATGGATTGCTAAGGTATAAGTAGGATAGCCCATAAATTTCTGTCTATTCTGGGTTTCAGAGTGAAACCTTGTTTTAAAAAACAAGATGGTGGGCAGTGGTGGCACAAGCCTTTAATCCCAGTAGTCGGGAGGCAGAGGAAGTTGCACCTGAGTTTGAGGCCAGCCTAGGTTACAGAGTGAAATCCAGGACAGCCTGCACTACATAGAGGAAAGCCTGTCTCACAGAAAAACCCCCAAAAGTTTTAGTCTGAAAGTAAATAGGTAAGAGTATGGATTTAGGAGATTAGTAGACTGCTTACTTTAAGGCTATGGAGTTTGGTCTCCTGCACTACAAAACAAGCTGAGGTGCTTGCCTACCATGAACAAGTTCCTAGGCTGTTTACCCGAATAATGTGCAAACATTGTTCTTTTTGTGTTGGGTCTCAATGGTAGTGAGTTTAGATTTAGAAGGCCCTAAAATACATCTTTTCTATGAAACAAACCCCAAAACAAGATTTAAGTGTGAAGGCTGGTGGCTTGTGGCTTAAGTTAGTTGGTAGAGTATTTGCATAAATTTCTGGGGCCTGGGGTTGATGCCAGGTACCAATAAACTAGATAAGGAGGTGCATGCCTAGCACTGGGAGATGATGCAGGAGAATCAGAAAAGTCTGTCCAGGCTGTGAGAGTAGCAGTACAGAAGAATATGTGAGACCCTCCCTGTTAACAACATCCAAAAAAAAACCCCCCAAAAAACAAAAACAAAAAAACCCCACACTTGTTGGAGGCTATGTTGTAGCTACCTGAGACCTTCTCTCAAAACAAACAAAAACCATGAGATCATTAACCCTGAGAAAACATAGAATAGAGGTCATCCATGGTAGATGTTAGGCTGAGATGATGCCTATATTCTTTTTATTCTTGAGCCCTAAGATTAAGACTTATCAGGTATGTTAGGATAGATAGGAGGTATCTCTACCTGTTTTATTGACAGATTCTTAAGTAATTTGTACTATATATAATGACTCAATTCATTTAATCAAGAGTTAGAAGAGTGTCCAGAAATACTTTGTATGTAAAGAATTCTGCAACTTAACAAAAATACTTAAATTTAGCCTATGGAAAACTTTGATGTATAACCTATAGTTGTTGTTTTCACTTTTAATTTGAATCAAGTTCTCACTATGTAACTCTGACTTAAATTTTGTCTTCAGTCTGTTTCTACTTGGATATTTTAAAGCAGACTGACATAATTATGACAGGCTAATGGACTTGTAAGGCTTTTAAAATAAACATGGCTCTCATTAAAGTCTTTTTGGAATCCTAGGCTCACATAATCTTAAACTTCAGAGCTTATTAAGTAGAAATATCTTGACAGATCTAAGCAATGACTGGATACTCAATTTTGTCTTAAGTATGTTTTCAATTTTTTAAATCATTTAATGACATGCAAGTAATGACAGTGTAGGGGCTGGAGAGAGATGGCTCAGAGGTTAAGAGCACTGGATGTTCTCTGAGTTCAATTCCCAGCAACTACATGGTGGCTCATAACCATCTAGAATGTGATCTGGTGCCCTCTTGGCCTACATGCAGGGAGAGCACTGTATACACAATACATCTTTTTTTTTTTTTAATGACAACTTTGTGCCAGTTTTTATCAAAATGATTAGCTATTAGGTTATCTATGCTATATATAATTTATATCAATGGTTCTTTGCTACATAAATACCTAGTTGTTTCTGATGGTTCTTTACACAGCTCATTTCTTCTGTCTTTGATAATCTTTATAGGGATTTTCGCACGTGAACATGGATCAAATAAAAAATTAGCAGCACAGTCATGTGCCCTCTCACTTGTCAGACAGCTCTATCATCTTGGAGTGATTGAAGCTTACTCTGGGCTTACAAAGAAGAAAGAAGGAGAGAGAGTAAGTTCTTAGGCATAAACATAGTATTTGGCTAAAGGAGTTGAATTTATAATTTGAAGAAATGAGTTGGAAGACAGGCGTTAGAATGAGGGAGGAAATTAGGGCTTTTAAATGCCAGACAAACAATGCTTTACTCTTCTGAGCTATATTCTGAGCTCAACACTTAGTAATGAAGAAATTAAATGTTATTCTAATCAGTAGTCTATGAAGAACTTGTGTTTATTATAGTGGCCATTGAGTGAGTCATTGATGAAATTCTCACTTTAAATAAAGAGTTGTTGATTTCTGGCAATCAATAATAGCCCTAATGTCAGCTATATATTTTAAGCAGTTTTAGATTATATTCATGGATATATTTATGATTTTCTTTAATCATTCTTTGTAGGTGGAGCCTTACAAAGTTTTCCTTTCTCCAGATTTGGAGCTTCAGCTGCAAAATGTGGTTCAAGAGCTAGATCTTGAAATTGTACCCCCAGTAAGCATATATATTACAGCTTTGTAATTTACGTTGTTTTAAAGTCTTTCCTTGGGAGCATATCTCCTTTTTATTTATTTTTGCTTTTTTTTTTAAATAGCCTGTTGATCCTTCTATGCCAGTTATACTCAACATTGGGAAATTGGCTCATTTTGAACCATCTCAGAGGCAAAATGCAGTGGGAGTCGTTCCTTGGTCACCCCCACAGTCCAACTGGAATCCTTGGACAAGCAGCAACATTGATGAGGGACCCCTTGCTTATGTAAGTACCATATGGGTTCTAAGATCAGTTCTATATTTTCCTTTGTTTATCTTTCTTAGGTCAGTTAAATAGCTCTTGCTTGAATTTTTTTTTTTTTTTAAATAGGCTTCTACAGAACAAATAAGCATGGACCTTAAGAATGAATTAACATACCAAATGGAACAGGATCATAATTTACAAAGTGTGAGTTGAAGATCTTATACATAAATTGTCTAGAGCTTTAATGCATTGTAGTTAGATTGAATGGCAGGTTTGTACCAACTTGCTAATTATAGTTAACTATGATAGTGGCTATATTAATTCAGGACCTATGAATGAATTGTACTACTTTCTTGGTTATTCAATATTAAATAAGTATTTTGAGTACTTTTATAGCAAATGTTAAGGGATAACTTTTTTGGCAAGTGATTACAAAATGGAAAATACATTTAAAATGTTTATGGAGACCTAAGAATAAACTGGAGTATGAAGATCATAAGATACGTTTTAGTGGGGACCAATTTTACTAGATAATAATGTTTTCATTCTTTGAAATATTTCAAGTACTAAACCAGTCAGAAAGCAGTACTTTTTAATGGAAATGATTTAAATGACTTAACTTTGCTGAACCAGGTGTTACAAGAGAGAGAGTTGCTCCCTGTGAAGAAATTTGAAGCTGAAATTCTGGAAGCCATTAGTCAAAATTCAGTTGTGATTATCCGAGGGGCTACTGGTTGTGGTAAAACCACACAAGTTCCACAGTACATCTTGGATGACTTTATCCAGAATGACAGAGCAGCCGAGTGCAATATTGTCGTGACTCAGGTAAGTCATTGTATGAGTTTGTCTTGGGGTTTACAGAGTTCTGGCAATTGTTTGAGATGTTGTGGTCAAGTAAGTTTTCAAGAGTGTTACACAAACACATACTGTCCTCCCCACCACTCCTTGGTGATTTGACCTAAAGTTTTGAACGTGCTAGACATATGCCTTAACCACTGAGCTGTAAGCCTTCTCTCTATTTTAACTTCAGAGGAAGATTTCATAAAGTTGGCTAGAGTGACTTTGAATTTATTCTATAGCCCAGGCAGTCTTTGAACTTGAATCTCATGTATTTGGATTACTTTTTAGGTTCCCTAAAATTTAAATATGTAAACACCCCATAAGAACTTGCTAAGTTGCTCAGGAATGGGGACGGCAGTAGCTATTAATCATAAAGCTAAACTGTATGTTAAAACCCTGGACAAAAACCCTATCTATGACTTAGGAGGAGGGTAATGAACCTTATTTTGTGTGCATTTACAAAGGGTATTTCTGCATTAGCAGTATATAACATGTACTTAGTTGCCCCTATTTGTAAAGTACACAAATTTGGGTTTAGCAGGAAACTTGTAGGACAGTGTTACTCTGCATTTAAGTATGAATGTAGCTTTTACCATGGAAAGAAAGCTTTAGTTCAGCCACCAAAATGGAATGTGGGAATTGTTTAGCAACATTTGAGTTCATTCTACCTAGGCTTAGACTATGAAAGATAAACATGGGCTTGCAGAAAGAACATTAGATAGCCAGACATGTTTTGCCTGTGAGAGCAAAGTCATCAAGTGTAAGGATGTAAAAGAGAACAATATATTTACAGTAAGATTTCTGAATATCACCCCCACCACATTTCTGCCTGAACACGGGAAGCAGGGGACATCAGGAAACTTATTAGACATATCTGTATGTGCAAGGTTGACATTCTTCAGCATTCTCATTTATAGATTATTTAAACACATTCAAAAACGTTGGACTGGGACATTTTAGGAGAAGGAATTGACTGTTAGAATGATCAGAGTTTTAAGTAGATTGTTAGAGGGGCTGATCAATCTTGACTACAGTTATAGTTTCTGTAGGGAAGCTATATGAAACAAAGGTATATTTAGCAGCATAATTTAAAGTTAACATTCTCAAGGTACATGTAGTAAATTTACCATTTTGTTGACAGCTAACTTTTTTTTTTTTTTTAAGGTTTGTGTATGTGAGTCCTTGAGGACAATAAAGTGAACCATCTTTTGGCTCACACTTGAATTAAGTATAGCATTTGTAGGAAACAGTTCATTGTAGGTTTGTGCCTTTCCTCTTAATCAGTTTTAGAGCCATGAACTAGAAGTTAGAGGCAGTTACACTTAACTAAAAATAAAGCAGCTATGTGTATAATGGGAAGTTATATATTCTTCATTTATTAAAGTTAAAATTTCAAACTTGATGAAGATCATTTCGCTGTTACTGAGCTACATGAGACCTGAATGTATAATCAAAACCTTTAAAAAAACTGCTGTGTATTAGTTTGGTGATAGAGCACTTGCCTAACATGTTATGTAGGTATTTATCATCCATATCACATAGACACTATTAAACAAATACAACTAATTTTGTAATTTCATATTGTATTTGTGTTCTGCTTCAGCCCAGAAGGATCAGTGCAGTTGCAGTGGCTGAGCGAGTTGCTTATGAGAGAGGAGAAGAGCCTGGAAAAAGCTGTGGCTACAGTGTCCGATTTGAGTCTATACTGCCACGCCCTCATGCCAGTATAATGTTTTGTACTGTAGGTCAGTGATGTATTTTCATTTGCAGTTTATTGTCAACTTTTTATTAAGAAAACTACAGAAAGCTGTTGGTTTGGCAGTGTACATTTCAATTCCATTACTCTAGAGGTAGGTAGAGACAGGATAATCTCTTGAATTCAAGGCCAGCCTGGTGTACAGAGTGCCTTCCAGGACAGTCATAGCTGAACAGAGAAACTCTGTCTCAAAAAATAAACAAAAACCAAGATATTTCTACTTGCATATTATTCAAGCAAGACCTTTTCTATACAATACAAGGATTGTGTTAAAGCAGAGTTAGTTATGTAGGAGTTTGTTTCATTGGTTGTTTCGAAATATGGTGTCTCTGTGTAGACAGACCATGAAGACCTCCAGGGCAAGAGCCACCAACCCTCAGCTAAATTTTTTGGTTTGTTGCTTCTTTTGACTCTGTAACAAAATAACTATCTTAATTGTTGTTGTTTTTTTTTTGTTTTTGTTTTTTCTCAAGGCGTGCTTCTAAGAAAACTAGAAGCGGGCATTCGAGGAATCAGTCATGTTATTGTAGATGAAATTCATGAAAGAGATATTAATGTAAGTAAGCTATGCATGATTTTCCTCTAACTGGAGAAATCAAATCCTTACTGGTAAATGCTATCTTAGAGAACCATCGGTTAATAAGGTATTTATTCTGATAAGAGTTTTCATAACTTTCATGGCTGAGTTAGTAATGATAAATGACTTGAGTAGCCGGTGGTATTTTATTAGTTTTCCTTTGTGATAAAATCTGTGCTTTTTAGCAAAATAGTGGTGGTTATTGATAGCTCATTTAAGATGCTAGTGATAGTCATGGAAAATGAGAAGAAAATTACAGTTATTTCCTATTCTTATTCTTGGTTGCTTAGTAAACCAATATACAATTCTGGCATTTGAAGTTTGACAGTGTAAAACAACTGTTAATTTATTGCTGTCTTTTGCATTTGCCTTTTCTAGACAGGGTTTTTCTGTGTAGACGAGGCTGACTTTAAACTCAGAGATCCACCTGCTTCTGCCTCCTGGCTGTAACAACTTTTTATGTCCCTAGTTACAGATAAAAAATCAAGTGTGGTCTCTTTAAAGGGATGTCAGTATAGTTAGGTCATTGAAGCTGTCCTCAGGTTCTGACAAATGCTTCTGTGTATGCGATGCATTTTGCCTTACAAATAGGATTTATATGAAAAATCTTAAGTAGGAAATATGTGCACACCTTTTAGTACTATTGGATGTATGTATTTTAAAGCTGCTGGGTATCAAATCCTGGCCTTGGCAATTGAGCATATGCCCCACCATTTAGCTAAATGCTCAATCCTAGCACTGGAATTTTCATTTAATAACTTCATTGTTTAGAGAATCGCTTCGTTCATACCCTATCCCTAGGTAGTTGTGTTCAAATTCTTTACTTACAAGTGTGGTGTATACACAAAGCTTATATAGGAAAGAACTATAAGTATAAATCGAGGATGGTTTAGCAGACATTTTAATTTAGACTTTATAAAACTGAGTTGTTTTGACTGCTCTTAGAACTAGTTTTTATCATGCTTCTGGTGAAATTGTTGTACAGTTATAAACTTAATTTTACTTTAAAGTAGATAAATTATATACCTTAAGATTCTTTTCCCTTAAGGATGTACATATACACACAGAAACAAAGGAAGGGCTGGTGATGACGGTCAGTTTATAGAATGCTTACCTTGGATACACAGAAGCCCTGAGTTTTTCCCAGCAGCACATAAAAACTAGAAGGTCAAGTGTGGCTGTAGTGAAGTCAAGAATATCCCATCTCAAAATAGAAATGCATTGTAATCTTTGTTGCACTTTTTACTGGTTTATGAAACAATTTCAGTAGTATATTATGACTAGCACAAATCTTAACAGGTGTATTTTATAACAGCTCCTGTTAAATTTGTATTTTTATTTCAATAGACTGACTTCCTTCTGGTAGTACTGCGTGATGTGGTTCTAGCTTATCCTGAAGTCCGCATTGTTCTTATGTCTGCAACTATTGATACCACCATGTTCTGTGAATATTTCTTCAATTGCCCCATCATTGAAGTTTATGGAAGGACTTTCCCAGTTCAAGGTAAATTTTGTGTATGTGTGATAGGATGGAAACACATTTTGTACGGAGGGATTTTCAATTGAAAAATACCTTATTCAGTGTTGGCTGCGTAAGGACAGGGTCCTGAATTTAAATCCCCATCTAGCACCCATGTACGGTGCGACACATGGCTTGTAAGTAGTCCTGGGTCTGGAGTGCTGTGGTGAGGATTTCTAGGGTTTGCTGGCTTACGAGTGAGCTCAGGTTTGGTGAAAAGTAATTTTGGAAGATACCACACAAACATGAACATACAATGCATAAAATAGTTAAATGTACCTCTGAAGTAGAAGCTAATGTATTTCCTTATGTATGGGTTTTAAAGTTCTGGTATTTGCTGTTTTCAGAAATTTATAGAGATTAGTGGATGGTAGAGGCTAGTCACTAAGTAAGGTTCTTACAGATTACAGTTGCAGATACTGTTATATGTATGTAGTTAACTTTTGTCTTGGCTGTGAAGAGACACCATGAGCAAGACATCAAAAGCATTTAATTGAAGGATTGCTTACAGTTTTGGTTAGTTGATGATTATGGTGTGAGGAGAATTGCAGGCAGGGATGAAGTAGTAGCTGAGAGCTCACACCCCAATCTACAGGCAACAGGCAGAGAGAGATGGGTACAATTTGAGTGGAAAGTTAATGATAAGACTCAAAGTTTAAAAATAATACATATTGAAAAGGAAGTTAAAGTGATATTTACAGATTTCTTTTTTTTTTGGTTTTTCGAGACAGGGTTTCTCTGTATAGCCCTGGCTGTCCTGGAACTCACGCTATAGACCAGGCTGGCCTCGAACTCAGAAATCCGCCTGTCTCTGCCTCCCAAGTGCTGGGATTAAAGGCGTGCAATTGCAGATTTCTTGCAGAAGCATTCTAAGTATTATGTGTAGATGTTTTTTCTTGTAGATGAAACTTGATTCTTCAACTCAAATGAGTAAATTTGATAGTAATTGGTTCCTGAAGTGTGTAGTTCCAAGAGGCAAGAGAGCACAGCTTAACACTGAGCAAAACTGCACATTGAGATCCTGGTGGAGAGTATGACAGTATATAAAGGGGAAATGGCCATGAATTACCTTAGTTTTATCCAGGATCCAAGGGGGACATTCTTAGTTTCTACTGTTGAAATTTAATTATGAAATTGCACTGCTGCTGTATTATCTTAGTTTGTAAAGATTCAAGTTGATAAAGGATTAAAGGAGTTTGAACTGTGGATTAGCAAGTGAATTTACAGCTGTATCGTTTGTAGATTATCGTGTACTTAACTAACTTGATTGTCTCTGACAGAATATTTTCTGGAAGACTGCATTCAGATGACCCAATTCGTTCCTCCTCCAAAGGATAAGAAAAAGAAGGATAAAGAGGATGATGGTGGTGAAGATGATGATGTAAGCAGATTTCTCTTTATACCTACAGGACTGAAGAATTTTAATTATGAGAATATCTGGTGGAGAAAAGTTGAAGCACAGCATGAATAATTAACTGGCATTGCAGAGTTCTTTAAAATTGTAATATCTTAATGTCTATTCAAATAATTCCAGGTTCAATGATGGGATTATATATATAGTCTCTAGTATAAAAAGTCTTTGTGTTTCTGTGTGTCAGAGTACCTGGAAAAGTGGTAGTCTAATTTCAGTTTTATTCATCACATTTACATGGGATCCTTGGATTCAGTTCCTGACTCTTAATGTTGGGTTTTACTTTATTTGAACCCAGAACTTTGCAAGCACAGTACTAAACGTTTAAAACTTTTAAAGATTTTTAACTTTAAAAATGTGTTCATTTAAAAGTTTTTTTTGGCTGTGCGGTGGTGGCACACGCCTTTAATCCCAGCACTCGGGAGGCAGAGGCAGGCAGGTTTCTGAGTTCAAGGACAGCCAGGGCTACACAGAGAAACCCTGTCTCAAAAAAACAAAAACAAAAACAAAAAAAAAAAAACTAAAATTTTTTTTTTGGTTTTTTTGAGATGGTTTCTCTGTGTAGCCCTGGCTGTCCTGGAACTCACTCTGTAGACGAGGGTGGCCTCAAACTCAGAAATCCGCCTGCCTCTCCCTCCCGAGTGCTGATTAAAGGCTTGCGCCACCACTGCCCGGCCTAAAAGAAAGTTCTATATTCATATTTATTTGGGATATTTGCCAGGGGGGAGACATCAGAAGACAGTTTAGGTTGTGTGTTCTCTCTCCTTTGGTACTGTGTTCTAGGGTGCAAAGTCAAGTTGTCAAGCTTGTGTGACAAGTGTCTTGTCTACTGTTTAGCCTCCTTGTTGTTCACTTTTTATGTTGAGACAGTGTTTTAGTTCCGTTCAGTCTTTGAACTTGTTGCTCCTTGTAGCTGATAGTACAAGGACTATACCACCAGGTTTGCCTTATCTATATGATATGACATCCAGGTGGAGAGCTGGACATTTTAAAAAAAAAAAAAAGTGAAATTTCTGCGTGTGGTTGGGGGGGGGGGGTTAGTAGTTCTAGGTTATCCTCTGCTAACAACTCTTTGAAGACAGCCAAAGTTTCCCAAAGGATAAATACTTGAAGCTCACCGAAGAATTTTACATGTTCAAAGCCAGACTGGGTTATAAAAGGGGCAAAATCAATGTAGATAGTTAGGACTAGTAGGTCATAGTTTATTGTAATGAAAATTTCCAAAAAATATTTAGACGTTAATTGGTAGAAGCATTACAGAATCAAATATAAAAGTTTGAAGTTGAATTTTAGCTACATCCTCAGGAAAATAGGATCTTTTTATCATGGGTTCAGTCTATACTCATGGATATCATTTCTTTCTCTATAGACTTATATATATACATGTTCCAGAGGCACAGAAACAGGTGTCCCTGATTCTGTTGTTACAGGCAGTTAGTTGTGAACTACCTGACGTGGATGGAAGTAACTGAATGTGGGTGTTAACACGCTGACCATCTCTCTAATTTATTTAGAACTAAAGTCAATCTCAGTATATGACTATCTACCCTAAAGTTAAACAGTAATGTTATGTCACTTGTGTAGAAAAAGAGCTGTAGTAATTATGACAAATAAATCATGTTCCGTTTTTCTTGCAGGCAAATTGCAATCTGATATGTGGTGATGAATATGGGCCAGAAACAAAGTTGAGCATGTCTCAGTTGAATGAAAAGGAAACTCCTTTTGAACTTATTGAAGCGCTCCTTAAATACATTGAAACCCTTAATGTTCCTGGAGCTGTGTTGGTATTTTTACCTGGCTGGAACTTGATTTATACTATGCAAAAGCATTTAGAAAACAATTCGCATTTTGGTATGAGTATTTTTCTTTTAGATTGCCTTTGAGTATTTTTGCTTTTGTCCTGGCTGATATGTTTGTTGATTGAAAGTATTTGTAATGGAGAACATTTGTTATAAACTTGCTTAGGTTTTGTCCTTAACCTTTGTGTATTGTAGGCAGTCACCGGTATCAGATTCTACCTCTCCATTCTCAGATTCCTCGGGAGGAACAGCGTAAAGTGTTTGATCCAGTACCAGATGGAGTGACCAAGGTAAATATGGCATCCCAATGAGATCAGATGTGATATAGATGTTAACTATTAATAAATGTTCCAAGAGCTACTAGGAAAATGCTAAAGTATCAAAAATTAAATAGAAAAAAGTCTCTTTCTGTATTTGGTTGATCATTTTTTCTTTTTAATCCTGTTGCTGTATTAAGTGGGTTGAATGGATTCTCTGGTTATTGTTCATAAGCAGACAATTTTTAGTGTAATTTTATACTGTCTTATTGCAGGTTATTTTGTCCACAAACATTGCTGAAACAAGCATTACCATAAATGATGTTGTTTACGTCATTGACTCCTGCAAGTAAGTTCCCAACACTTTTTTGTTATTTTCCTTTTAGTAAGGTATGTGTATCAGTGTTTTGCCTGCACGTGTATATATATATATATATATATATATATATATATATATATATATATATATACATATATATATACATACATACATACACACACACACACCAAGTGTGCATGGTGCTCACATATGGGTGCTGAGAACTAAACCCAGGTCTTCTGTAAAACAGCAGGTAGTTTTAACCACCAAGCTGTCTCTTCAGCCCCCCCCCCTTTTTTTTTTCTGTTGAGGTGGTTCCATTTTAGACTTGAGTTTTCTTCAGATACTAGAGTTTCACATAGTTTTATACTGTCACACATAGTTTTTAAACTTCATTGTCAAATTTCCTTTTGTGCCCACACAGATACCATGTGTTTGTATACACTGATTTTAGATTAAGAATACTTACCAGGTTTAGTAGACAGCCAAAATTTACTTCTAACTTTTGACTTCTCATCATAAGATCTTTTATTTGCTCATCCCATTGGTTGTTTGCTCACTGAACTTTTCATGCTATTTTGTGTATAAATATAATCATTACTTCGCGGTCGACTTGAGGGCACTACTTTCAGAAGATAAAACCCTACAACCTGGTGTTGTGAGATCTGTCAGCCTTGATTATGTAGTTTGACTCAGCCTCGAGTTAAAGGGCTTAAACCTGTGTGAACTGAGCCTTGGCATTGTCTATAGGTAAAATGCGTGCACAGAAATTTTTATAAAGGGGACAATAAAGAAAGCCTGATTATAGCTGTCAGTTGTACACATTTTCTGAATGCTAGTATGTCGTGTTGATGGAACAGTGAATAACATTCTGTTTTAATCTCAGTCATGTAGTAGTGAGTACCTATAGCTACTACTTTTAAGGTTATTTGTGAATTTTAAGTGACCATGGGATCGATTACTCTTGAGATGTCTGATTTTACCTGGACTCCCTCCACCCTCATAATCAGTCTTCACATTTCAGTTAGGTCCCTAATTGCTAAATGGTGCTGAAGGAAAGGTTTTGGGTTGGGTTTATTTTATTTTTAAGTTTATAGTTTTAGAGGGAGCAAAAGTCCTTTCTGTACTTTTTTTTTTTTTTTTTTTGAGACAGCATTAAGGTCATACAGTCCATCTTAGAACTCAATCTGTAGATTACACAGGCTGTTTTAGCTTGTGATCCTGCTGCCCCAGCCTACTAAGTAGCTTGGTGTATATATAAGCTTGCATCTCTAGGCTGGTCTTTTAAATTTAGTAAGTAGCCCTTTGGGATATATCCTGTTTTGTATGTGTATGTTCACGTCCATGCTTGCACATTTTCTGAGATAAGTTCTTTCAATGAGCTTGGAACTTATTGGCTAGCCAGAGAACTTCTAGGATCCTGCTATCGCCACTTCAGCATGTCATAATTTTGCTTAGTGTAGGTGGTATAATGCTGGGATATCTTTGAATCATGTGGCAGCTAAAAGAATATGAAGTCATTGCTGATATATTGTCTCCAATAACTACTTTTTCTTATTTAGACAAAAAGTGAAATTATTTACTGCTCACAACAATATGACCAACTATGCTACTGTATGGGCATCAAAAACAAACCTTGAGCAGAGGAAAGGGCGAGCTGGCCGTGTACGACCTGGGTTCTGTTTCCACCTTTGTAGCCGAGCTCGTTTTGACAGGTAAATTTCTAAATAAATTAAATTGGTTTATTGGGATTGGTCATAAATAGAGGTCAGTGAACAACTTGGGGAAAGCTGTCATTTGGGTTCTTGCCCACAAAGCCATCTTGATGGTTCAGTGAGGTCACAGGTTGGTTTTTCAATAAGGATTGAATTTTTCTTAATCTATTACATATCCTGCATGCATTTCCCACTCTTATCTTTTTCCCATGAACTACCCTTAGTAAGGTCTATTTAAGGTTGAATAATGCTATTCTGTGTAAGTAAAAATAAGGAATCAGAAGTTGCTGTTTTTACCTTATGTAATAGGATTTGTGGACATTAAGTTCTATTGCTTTATTACTTTGGAATTACTGCTGATACTGGACAGCAAACCTCTTGAGAACCACAAGTTTAAAATTCTCTATTCCTTTGCATTTATGACTTTCGGTTGTGGGCTTTATAGGGTCTCACCAGGAACCTCTGGCTGTCCTTAAACTCACACATGCACTTGCTTTTGCTTTTTTTTTTTGTTTGTTTGTTTTTTGTTTTGTTTTTTTTTTTGAGACAGGGCTTCTCTGTATAGCCCTGGTTGTCCTGGAACTCACTCTGTAGACCAAGCTGGCCTGGAACTCAGAAATCCACCTGCCTCCGCCTCCCAAGTGCTGGGATTAAAGGCGTGCGCCACCACTGCCCAGCTTGCTTTTGCTTTTTGAATGCTGAGATCAAAGACCTGTTGCACATAATCCAGCAAAGTGTAGTTCCTTTGGTTTTATGAAACAGGGTTTCATAAGTTCTACAGCTCTGTCTGGACCTTGCTCTAGTCCTGGACTAGATTGGCCTTGAACTTAGATATCATCTGCCTCCCAAGTACTGGGATTAAAGGCATGAGCCAGTATTGCTGGATTTTTTATTTTTACCAAGAAGACAGGCAGAGTTCAAGGCCAGCCAGGACTGCACAGAAACACCCTGTCTCAAAAACCAAACAAAAAACACCAAAGAAAACATTTGATGGTCCTTGGAATTGAAGCAGCCAGCATTTTACAGTAAAAGCACCCACTAATTCTTGACGTTTTGGTTGACCTTCAATACTGAGTGGTTTGTCCCTGGTATGGCAAGTAGTATATGTTGGTAAATTCTTTTTGTAAACTTTAAGATGTTATTGTTAGAATCTCATCTGCCAACAGTTCTAATGAGTCCTCATGACATTTTTATTAGAAACACTTCTGAATTAGAGGCGTTGATGTTTTTAGGGTTTCTATTCATCCTAGTGAATTGAGTTCAGGTAATGTGAGACTTGTCAGATTGGTCTGAAAATTAAGTTACCATGAAATGCTCATAACAGTGCTTGTTCATGTTAACTCCCTAGTAAATATATTAGTAACTTGTACAATATATTTTTGTTGTTGTTCCCAAAATGGTTAGCACTGGGACCTGTTGGGATTGATGGCTTGGTTTGTATTATGTATTATTGCCTTTTGCTGAACTTGGCACCATTTTTTAGTCCATGCTTGTTAATAGGCAGGATTGGTAGTAGCCATAATTAGAAGTGATAACATTAACTTTTTCCATCTTCTTTTACTTACCAGTTAAAAAGATACCCTGGCTATGAAAGTAAAGTCAGAAGCCAGTTTCCAGCCAACTAGTCTAGTTTTATAGTGAATAGGAAAAGTTGTATGGTATAGACAAGGAAAGGGCCACTATATACCTAGTTTCTATATGCAAAGATTTTTGTTAAGTTGTCATCTTTGACTTTTGTACTTCTAAATATTAGACTGGAGACCCACATGACACCAGAGATGTTTAGAACACCATTGCATGAAATTGCTCTGAGCATAAAACTTCTGCGTCTAGGAGGAATTGGCCAATTCCTTGCAAAGGCAATTGAACCTCCACCTTTGGATGCTGTAATTGAAGCAGAGCATACTCTTAGAGGTAAGTACTACTTTCTTAGTCTGTCTTTGCCTGACATCCTATTTAATGAGTGAGTTATATATAGACCGGCTCTGTGTGTGTGTGTGTGTGTGTGTGTGTGTTATGCTAGTATGGCTTTTATGTAGCTATCACAATTTCCACGAGGAACTTGAGGGGTGAAGGGGCATAAATGGGTCTCATTTAGTAAACATTTAAGGAAATAGAGAATACTAACCAGAACATGGATTACTCCTTGCCTGTATTTAATATTTTAAATGTGTATGTCTTAGAGATTTGGGTTTTTTGTTTTTTTTTTTTAATCTCAAATTTGTTATAAAAGTGGCGTGGTATAGTGAAATATAAGGGCATTGAGTTCAAATGGCTCTGCATTGAACTTGGAATCTGGTACTCACCTTCTTATGGGATATGTGCGTACTTAATGCTGATTCTGCTACTGTATTAATGGCTATGGTCCCAATTTGCATAGAATATAGCATCTTTGGTGTTAGGTATTATTGCAGGGTTTGTTTTTGGTTTTTGAATGAATTGTTTGCTTTAGGCATCATATTTGACACAAAATTAAATACTAATGTAGTACTTACTGACATCACTCACAAGTAAGTATTTTCCCACAGAACTTGATGCTTTAGATGCCAATGATGAGTTGACTCCTCTTGGACGAATCCTGGCTAAACTCCCCATTGAGCCTCGTTTTGGGAAAATGATGATAATGGGGTGTATTTTCTAGTAAGTTCTTTGTTTTATTGTTAATAGTTAAGATTTAGAATGTATTTTAAAAGGCAAGGTGGGCTGGTGGTGAAAAAACCTAACTATAAAGTTTAGAGTAAGTATTAGTTGTTATTACGGATTTCTTCCCTGATGAGTTCGGAGATAGAAGTGGTATCCTAGCCAACAGAAGATTCAGTCCACATTGGAAGGTCTTGTAGCAAAAAACCTTAACTTTTATACTGTTGTTTCAGTGTGGGAGATGCCGTCTGTACCATCTCTGCTGCTACCTGCTTTCCAGAGCCCTTTATCAGTGAAGGCAAACGCCTGGGGTACATACACCGGAATTTTGCTGGAAACAGATTTTCTGATCATGTGGCTCTTTTATCAGTATTCCAAGCCTGGGATGATGCTAGGTAGGAGTTTAAAGGCAATTCCTGTAAGAATTTAATGAGCTGTTTGAGTTTGTAATTCAGCTTGCCTGACTGAGTCTTTGAGAATGAATGCCTTTTCTGTTTTGTTTTAGGATGAGTGGAGAAGAAGCAGAAATACGTTTTTGTGAGCAGAAGAGACTCAATATGGCTACACTAAGAATGACTTGGGAGGCCAAAGTACAGCTTAAAGAGATTCTAATTAACTCTGGTTTTCCAGAAGGTAAGACTTCTTCTGGTCATTGTGCCTCATGTTGGTAACTCTAGATCTTAATAGTAAGCTGAGTTCGTCTTTTCCAAATGCATAAACTTTGTGAACTGGAGTGGGCTTAACCAGAAAAAGAATATATGTTAGTACTAGAAAGTAGAAGTAGAATTTTAAAAGGTTATAAACTGAATTAAAAGAGCTTTTGGGGGGGGGGGGGGAGGTAAACTGACAGATTACTTGAAAAAAAAATCTAAGGGACAAAGAATTTTGTATATTGAGAAGATTCTAATAATCTTAAGATGAAGCTATTACTCTGCTTTATTGTTACTAAAACTGATAACAGCTTAGATTACTGGAATTCATTCACATAAACCTAATATCGAGGCTGTCACATTGCCGTCAGGTTTTTCATTTGGAAATGAAAATATTGCTAAGGTGCATGTTGGCTGAAAACAGCCGTCATTGCAGTGACTTCTTAGATTGTTACTTCATCTGCTCCGCTAGTAATAAGAGCAGCTGATACCTTTCTTTGATTGTAAAGTCTAATGAAAAGAATTCATCTGTGTTGGGAAAGTTCTAAGAAAGTCGTCAGAGGACTTTGAGTCATGCTATTGTTTTTCTTACCTAATTTTTACAAACCATTTTTTTCTAATTTTTTTAACAGATTGTTTATTGACACAAGTGTTTACTAACACTGGACCAGATAATAATTTGGATGTTGTTATCTCTCTGCTGGCTTTTGGTGTGTACCCCAATGTATGCTATCATAAAGAAAAGAGAAAGATTCTTACCACTGAAGGGCGAAATGCACTTATCCACAAGTCATCTGTGAACTGTCCTTTTAGCAGCCAAGACATGAAGTACCCATCTCCTTTCTTTGTTTTTGGTGAAAAGGTAAGAGGATTAGGGAAGTCTCAGAGACAGAGTTGTTGTATGACTACCTATCAGTGTGTAACATTTTACATTTCCTCTGTCTACAGATTCGAACCAGAGCCATTTCTGCTAAAGGCATGACCCTAGTGACCCCCTTACAACTACTTCTCTTTGCCTCCAAGAAAGTCCAGTCTGATGGGCAGATTGTGTTTATAGATGACTGGTAGGGCCTTTCAATTGTAATCTTCAAACTGAATTTTTAGAATAAAGATTTCTTAGACTAATGTATTTAATAATAATCCTTGGAGATCTTGTTAGTTTCATACTAAGGACTGATCAGTTTTTGAGATGTTTTTATAATATTAATGCTGAATGCTACTGTTACTTACATGCACCTAGGTTTGGGGCATGTCTAATTCTAATAGTTAAATTTATGCCACAACTCTTGACACATGGGAGGGCAGTTTGACAAATACTCATCCATCTCTTTCTGTATGTTTTATGTCTTGTTTTCCTTCATTTTAGGATCAGACTGCAAATATCACATGAAGCTGCAGCATGCATCACAGCCCTCCGGGCAGCCATGGAAGCTCTGGTTGTTGAAGTATCCAAACAACCAAATATTATCAGCCAGTTGGACCCTGTAAATGAACATATGCTGAACACAATCCGTCAGATTTCTAGGCCCTCAGCTGCTGGTATCAACCTTATGATTGGTAATGTAAGGTGGGTACCTACCTAATTTATATGTCTAAAACTTTTGCAGACCTAGAATTATTAAAGTTTGTTGATAGAGTCCTTGCTATTTAGGTTAAAATTATTTAACATCAAATGTGGGAGTTTAATTCAACTCAGAACAAAAGATTTTCTTTTTTCCTGTTAATTGATGTACAACATTGCCATATTAGAAATAAAACCCTAAAAAGTAGAACATATTAAAAGTCTGAAAATGATGTAACCTAGATGAGGCCCTTTCCTCCACATTGTATTGGATCCTCAGATACAGTATTAATTATTCCTTCCTCAAATAGAAAGGTCAGTGTTTATTTTAGACTGTCTTTAAGAAATAAGAAATTTCAATGTTCACCCACCTGCATTCTGAAGAAGAAGGATTGTTACAGTGTATGCTTATGTTCCTTATTTATGTTTATTAGTTTTGAATATTTTAATTTTAATCATCTGTGAAGTTATAAGCACACTGATTATGAAATCAGTATGCTTAACATTCTTCTAAGCATGGCTTCAGAATTATACTATAATAGTATAAAAATAACCAAAAAGTCCTTTGGATCTTTATCAAGTTGTTTGCCTTAAATTTTAGTATAACTGAACTGTTGATAATGCTTTATTAATTCTGCCTTCTTTAACATAAATAAGCAAAGACATGGACTGGTAAGATGGCTCAGTGGTTAAGAATACTGACTGCTCTTTCAGAGGTCCTGAGTTGAATTCCCAGCAACCACATGGTGGCTCACAACCATCTGTAATGGGATCTGATGCCCTCTTTTGGTGTGTCTGAAGAGAGCAATGGTGTATTCATATACATAAAATAAATAAATCTTTTTAAAAAATTAAGCAAAGACATGTAGGTTAGGGGGTCATGAGTGAGTGTAGTTTGAGGAGTTTCTACCAAAGACATTTTTCAAATTTGTACAGGAAAATATTTGATAAAAAACAGGAACTTTGAGGTCTATGGAAAAATATTAAATGTGCTGTTTGTACCACACAGGCCTCATTTATTTAATATTCATTCACTGTGGTTCTTAATTTAGTGTGTGCAGAGTATAGCTAAAGTGATGTTGTTTTTCCTAGGTACGGCGATGGTCCACGACCTCCCAAGATGGCCCGATACGATAATGGAAGTGGATATAGAAGGGGATATGGTGGAGGGGGGTATGGTAGTGGTGGATATGGTGGTGGATATGGTAGTGGAGGCTTTGGAGGCGGCTTTGGAAGTGGTGGGGGAGGCTTTGGAGGAGGCTTTAACAGTGGTGGGGGAGGCTTTGGTAGTGGTGGTGGGGGCTTTGGCAGTGGCGGGGGTGGTTTTGGTGGTGGTGGGGGAGGAGGCTTCAGTGGGGGAGGAGGCGGATTTGGTGGTGGCAGAGGAGGTGGTGGCTTTGGGGGTAGTGGAGGCTTTGGAAGTGGTGGGGGAGGCTATGGTGTTGGAGGTGGTGGCTATGGAGGAGGCAGTGGAGGATATGGGGGTGGTGGGGGAGGGGGTTATGGTGGTGGGGAAGGTTATAGTATGAGCCCCAACTCTTATCGTGGAAATTATGGCGGTGGTGGAGGAGGGTATAGAGGAGGTTCCCAAGGAGGCTACAGAAACAACTTTGGTGGAGAATACAGAGGATCCAGTGGAGACTATCGGGGATCTGGTGGGGGCTATAGAGGATCTGGAGGATTCCAGCGAAGGGGTTATGGAGGTGGTTATTTTGGACAAGGAAGAGGAGGAGGGGGTGGGGGTGGTTATTAAGACTGGACTGTGTCAGAGCCTATGCATACAGTTTAAAAATGCATGCTGTATGTTTTTCCAAGATGTTTATTTGCACCAAAAAGTAAACCCATTTCCCACTTAATCTGTAGTTCATGTGTAGTTTTAAGCACCGAATGTAGACGAGTGATTTTGTTTATATTGTGTAATGTAAAATATGACCTGTTCTACAAGTATCACACCATACAGTTTGTATTTTTTTCTTGAAGGGGTAAAGGTTTACCTTTTAACTTAACTTGACATTTTCTTGGTTTTCATTTAATAGAAAATAAAGTATTATACTGAAAATCACTTGTGCAATGGTGGTCTTTTTTACAGAATAAGAGGTGAGCCCATATAATCCCCCTCTTAATATTAGGGTCTCAGTATATCCAGAAACTAGCTGTTTTGCCTCACTCTCTCACCTGCCTGTCTCCCAAGTGGTGGGCTTAAGGTGTGTTAACAACCATTTTTGTAACTCTGGTGAAACATTTGACCTTAGCTGAAACATTTATGAAAACAAAAGACTAAGGCCAGCATTTTCTATTCCAAATTAGTTTCTAGGGGTTGGGTGGGTGGGGTGGGTCAGGGAAAGTGAGGCCAAATAATTTAGGCAATGAACAAAGGTAGGTGAGCTCTATAATGCATGACTCAGTATTTAGGGGTAGAGAAGAACTTGGCCAGTTTTTACCATTAAAGTGTATCCCAAAGTATGTAAAGTTAGTTACAGGTGTTTTTTGAAATCTTAATTTCCAGTAAATTGCTGGAGTTCTGGAATCCTGGAGATCTAACCTGGGACCTGATGCATGCTAGGCAAGCACTACTAGCAAGTAGTATTCCCAGGTCTCCATTGTTTGAGGGAGATCACAGATCAATGGGGGCCAAACTTAAAGATACTCTCTGCTACTTTTAGATATTTCAGTCTGTTAAAATTTGACATTTCCATGTGCATGAACATAGGGTTTAGTTATTTAAATGTATGTTAAATCTAGCCTGAATTTCAGATGTTCCCATCTGTTCTCTTAAAAACTAATTCCCTATATCCTGGTTGGCCTTCGTTTGCTTGTAAAACAATGATCTTGTACCAGTGCATTCTCCATAATATAGCTAATGCCACCTTTTGCTTAGAGAATAGATAATTTCTCTGTACCCACTGTTAGAAGCTGTACTAACCATACTGAATATGGGTTGTGGTGCTTTTGATCTTTATACAGTATGAAAAATAATTAGAAAATCTAGCAATGTACCATTTGGGGTGGAATTTTCTATAACTTTTAGAAATGAGAAGCTGAATTGCATGCACTCTCTACCCCCATATGGTGGGGGCCTAAGATTTGTAGTCTGGATTTGAGCATAGTCCTGTTTTTCAGTATTGTACTTTAAACCCAAGAAACCTCCATAGATCTGGAAATAGAACTTGTAACTCTTCAGTTCTAGTTTTCCAGATTTGGATGTTAGTTGATGGCATTGCCAGTCTCAAAGCAGCGATCTTTTCTTCACACGAGACAGGGAGTCTAAGTTCCAGTTAGATTAAGCAGTTTGCACAGTGGATGAACTGGATGAGCTCACGGCACTTCACATGCTTTTTTGTATTTATTTTATGAGTATACTGTCACTGGCTTCAGACATACCAGAAGAGGGCATCAGCTCCCATTACAGATGTTGTGAGTCACCATGTGGTTGCTGGGAATTGAACTGGGGACCTCTGGACCTTAAGGCAGTCACTGCTCTTAACTGCTGAGCCATCTTCCCAGCCCAACATACTTTTCTTAATATGAGCACTAATTATATAGTGTTGTAGCCTTACTACCCTACTGGGGGCAGGGATTGAAAAGGCATTGTCAGAAAAAGTTTACTACAGAAAACTCAAAACACCAGTTTCTGGAAGCCATATTCAGATTTTGGAGTTTCTGAAAACTGCACATAGATTCTGGACTTTTGTGCCATGGTGACAATCAGATAATGAGTGGAGTTGCCTTCAGGCAACTTGTCCAGACAGCAGGTATGCAAGCACAATTGTCACAGAACACAAATTGGATTGGTGCTAATAAAATTTTGACTTCTAAAACAGTTACTGAATTTGAAGGTTTTAGGTTTAAACTTTGGAAGACAAGTGCAAGGATGAATCTGCCTTTTGTGGCTGGGACAAATGGAAGCTTAACTACTACTGAGTAAAGCATTGTATTTGTCAGACTTCATGATCCTTCAGGTTTTAGCTGAAGGGAACCTTGGTAACTGAATCTTAGTGGAAAAACCCTTTCTCCAAAGTTTGTGGAGTTGCTACTAAAGAGTGGGTAGGGGTTTCAAATAACTTAAAAGCAAGTACATAAGTGAAATGAAGTCATCCCCTTTTGGTTAAATTAGAAACATACAAATATACAAAGGCTTGGGGTGTGCCTTGGGGTTTCTATTGCTATGGAAACTGGTCAAAAGCATCTTGGGGTGGGATGGGTTATGAAGGAAGTCAGGGCAGGAACTGAAGCAGAACCTATGAACAAAAGCTATAGGAAAGGACTGCCTTGCCCAGTCAGTCCTTCCTACATCCAGGAACATCTGTCTGGAGTGGCATCACCCACCTACATCAATCAATCAAACTTCTCAGCTGGGTGTGGTGGAGCACACCATTAATCGCAGCACTTGAGGCAGAGAAGCAGGTGGATGGATCTCTTGAGTTCAAGGCAATCTGGTCTACAGTGTGAGTTCTAGGATAGCCAGGGCTGTTACCCTGTCTTGAAAACAACTCAACTGAGGTCCTCTCCTCTTGGATGCTTATCAAGTTGACAAAACATTAGCCAGCAGAGGGAGTAATGTGACAAATGGTAGAATGTGTGCTTAGTACATGTAAGGCACAGGGTTCTGTCCCTGGTTGGTATGCACACACAAAGATACAAGCTGTGTATTGGTTCTTATCAAGGAAACATCCCACTGAATTTAGATTCCCTTGGCTGAGAAAATATAGGTTGTAGGCAAAATAGTTATCAAAGATGTTAATGGTCCTAGTTCTCAGGAACTGTCGGTACATACTTTATTATGGCAAGGTTCAAATTGCTTATGTGATTTAGAGTAAGGTCCCTTAGATGGGGAGATATTCTGGATAATCCAGGTGAACCTAATCTAGCCAAAATGGCTCAGGCTGTACACTAACTCCATCTCCCTGGTACTGGGATTATAGGTACACTCGATTTGGGTGGTGGATTTCTGTGGGGCTGCTGATGGAACCCAGGGCTTTGTTTTTGCATGCTAGACCAATACCTACTGAGCTACATCCTCAGCTACACTTTAGAGTAAATTCTATGGCATGTATCTCATATCTTAATAAAAGCTAGAATCTTATATAACACATTAAAATGAGTAATTGAATGAAAGCATTTAAACATTTTAATCTTTGAATTTAAAACAATTTCTGAGATACAAGAATCATTTATCACATTCCTGAACTATAAAATACGAACACCTATCCAGACGCTTTATCCGGTGACTATCCTGATATCCCCCTTTAGGTTTGCTTCTATCCTGTTGTTGTTCATCTCCACATTCAGAGTTTGCATGACTTTGGAGAGCACTTTGTCATCTTTCTTATCTCCTGAAGCAGCCCCTTTGTTGAGAGCTGCTTCTGCTACAATAAAGAACTGTTCTGAAGGCTGAAGAATGCTCACTCCGTAGCCATTGTTGTTGTAGATATGATTGTTAGTCATCTTCAGCTTGGGTGCTGGAAGGACCTGTTGGATTGTTTGAGGAAATCAGCTGTATAGTGGTTTGACACAAAGACAACAAGCTCTAACTAACGTAAGATGGCACTAAGGCTGACTCTGGAAGCAACAGGGTTCTTTAAAGCAACAGCTTCAAACAAGGGTGTGTTCCTTACATTCATCAACCTTACTACAAATGTGAATGAAAAAGTATAGGGTTTTTCTTTCATGTTTTATCCTAAACTGATATAAATAATTGTAAGTAGGGGATGCAGCCTGTTAACATCTGCAACATGATCAAACATGAACATTTCAGACAGTCTGATAAAAAGGCCGCCACTTAACTAGAATGCTCGTTACAGTAACTAACCAGGTCTTTGCAGCTCAGTGATGATAACGGAGCATTCACTCCTTACTTACACAGAAGTGTGTTTCAGGCGAAAGGCTAACATGACTATATGACACGGGACATGGCAGGGTTCTAGTTTAAATCATCCTGTGGAATAAGGCTCAAGGATCTGCAGGCGTTTTGGATTTTGCTTGCTATTTACTTTGCCATCTTCCTGCCTCTGCTTTCTTTGCTCTGCTCACGCTGGCCACGCGGCCATCAGGATGCTGCAGTTCCACTCACCCATCAGTGGGTTTATGTTTTAGTGAGCAGTAATTTCAACATCATTTTGGAAACTGACAAGAACAAATTCTCAGGCTTTACTCCAGACCTACTGAATTGGTAACTAGACTGTACCTCTGCAAGAATGGTTAAAAGTGGTCTTGATGCAAGCTAACACTTTTGAACAACTGAAAAATACTTACAAAGAAAAGATAAATTGGGCATTTCAAAAGCTGACCTTATAGTGCTCCCATGTACAATTTTCCCCTTTATCAACCAATTATCTGACTTTATTGAAAATTCTGCAGGGGGCATTGGTGGCATGGATGGCTACTGGTGCTGATTGAACATCTTTATAATCTGAAAATCCAAAATCTAGTACTGTTCTTTGAGGCAAAGTCTCACTATATAATAGCCTTGGCTGATCTGGAACTCACTGGGACTAGGCTGGCCCCCAACTACTAGAGACCCTTCTGCCTTTACCTCCAGAGTAACTGGATTAAAGGTGTGTGCCACCACACCACGCCAAGAGGAGCCTTTATTCCTTTCCTTCCCCCTTTTCTTTCCCTCCTATGCCCCTTTCTTTCTCTCCTCTCATTCCTTCCTTCTTTCTCAGACAGTCTTATAAACTTCTGGCTAGCCTGCTATTTGTTATATTATTTGGGCAGGCCTGGATTCACACAAGCTCTCCCTCTTCAGCCTTTTGAGTGTTAGGATTATAGGCATGCACACTACATTTTACCTCAAAAGTGTTTTAACATATTCTTTTAATTTGCTGCTTTGTGTTGGCAGGCTGACATAGAATCTCATATATAACTTAGGTTGGCCTCACTGTGTAGCTAAAGATCTTAGACTTCTGACCTTCCTGGCTCCTAAATGCTAAGAATACAGACTTGCCTACAATATCTATTTGCTTTACTTACCAAAATGTATTATACATCTAGTCAATGAAAAGTCTATTACATAAGAAAAAAGCCTCCAGGCGGTAGTGGGGCACGCCTTTAATCCCAGCACTTGGGAGGCAGAGGCAGGCGGATTTCTGAGTTCGAGGCCAGCCTGGTCTACAGAGGGAGTTCCAGGACAGCCAGAGCTACACAGAGAAACCCTGTCTCAAAAAAACCAAAACCAAACAAACAAACAAACAAAAACAAAAACAAAGTCTACCTATTTTCTCATTCAGAATTACTTTAGGCTGGGCCTGGTGGCCTGTGACCCCAGTTACTCAGAAGGCTAATGCAGGAGGACTATAATTTGAGACCTGGCTAGGCTATAGAATCCCAGGACAGCCAGGGCGCTGTCTCAGAAGATAGTGGGGACACTGTCAGTGGGAATTCGGACTTGTATGCATAACAGCCCAAGTTTAACCTCCACCTTGGAGGGGTGGGAGGACACAGGGATAGGCTTGCTTCCCATCAGCTATCATGTACTATGTTTTATTATGTGTAGGAGTCCTTTTCAAATATAAACAGCATTTGAATGAGATTATTACTATTTTAATATTTGTATAGTATTACTTTTCACCTGGACAGAAGTACCAAGTCTCCAGGTGCATCTATGAGGGATCACTTAGCCTCTGGCTATGCTGGTGTGAGACTGTACTGTTAGGTTCATTGAGGTGGGAATGCCATCCTAAAAGGGGGGCACCATTCCCTGGGGGTCGGTCCTAGACTTCAGAAAAAGGAGACATCAAGCTGAACAATAAGCATTCAGTTACTCTTCTTGTGACGGTAGATGCAATGTGACCAGCTGCCCCAGGCTCCTGTTGCTTTGACCCTGCTATGATGAACTATATCCTTGAACTGTGAGCTACATAAACCCTTTCTCTCAAGTTGCTTTGTCATAGTATTTTATTACGGCAACAGGAAAAGAAACTAAGACCTGACCTACTAAAACTCAGAACATTTCTCCAATAAGAACCAAGAAAGGCCATTCATGGTACACACCTTTAACCCCAGCACTTGGGAAGGAGAGTCAGGTAGATCATTGTGAGTTTGAGGGCAATCTGGTCTATGTAGAGTTCAAGGCCAGCCAGGCCTACATAGTGAAATCCTGTCTCAAAACAAACAAAAAGTACTAAGACAATACCTTCATGTTAACACCGCCTAAGGTGCTTTTTGAACTGTCACTGGTTCTGAGATTATTACAGTGATGAATCTCATTCCCTTCCAAAATGGCTATGCTCCCAGGATACAGTTCAACACCAGCTCCCTGAAATTCAAAATAGACAACAGAAGTTACAAAAGCTTCTACTTCTTGAGAGCAGGAATTATATATATGCCACCATGCCAGTCATATCTCCCATTTTTATAATAAGGTTATCTTTAATTATGCATGTTTTCTTTTAAATTTGTTTATTTCATGTATGTGGGTACACTGTAGCTGTCTTCAGACAAACCAGAAGAGGGCATCGGATCCCATTACAGATGGTTGTGAGCCACCATGTGGTTGCTGGGAATTGAACTCAGAACCTCTGGAAGAGCAGTCAGTGCTCTTAACCACTGAGCCATCTCTCCAGCTCTAATTCCGCATGTTTATGTGTGTCCAGACACATGTTTATGCTAACACAGGTGCTTACAGAATACAGGTGTCAGATCATTTGGAGCTGGAGTAACACGTGGTTCTAAACTGCCTGAAGTGGGTCTGCAGAGGAACTAAACTCAGATCTTCTGGGAGACCAGTGCACTCTCTTAACCATGAGGCATCTCTCTAGCCCCCTGTCTCCCTCTTTCTAAGCTGAGTTATTCTAGTTTGTTGAAAGCTAAGAAACAGTCTCTTGGGGACTGGGGAAAAGCACGTGTAAGCGTGGGAACCTGAATTGAAACCATAAGAACTGATGGCAAAGCCAGGCATGAGAACATGCTGTCTGTAGCCCTGGGGCTTCTATGGTGATGTGGGAGGCAGAGATAACAGAAACCCTAGACTAGTGGTTCTCTAATGCTGCAACCCTTTCACACGGTTCCTCATGCGATGACCCCAACCATAACATTTTGTTGCTATTTCTTTTCTCTTTTCTTTTCTGAGACAGGGTTTCTCTGTGTAGCCCTGGCTGTCCTGGAACTCACTCTGTAGACCAGGCTGGCCTGGAACTCAGAAATCTGCCTGCCTCTGCCTCCCAAGTGCTGGGATTAAAGGCGTGCGCCACCACTGCCCGGCCTTGTTGCTATTTCACAACTGTAACTTTGCTCCCGTTATGAGTCATAATGTAAACATCTGAGAAGCTCTAGACAGTACAGGCCGCCTAACCTGGGGAGTGTAACAGCAGTCAACAGTACTGCCCAGAGCCCACGGGAGCTAGGAAAAATCCACTAATGAAAATTGATCTGTATGTGTACTTGCACACAGAGCACACACACAGCTTACAAATACATGCACATGCGTGTGCACACACACAAATGAACACAACAACAACCAACAACAGAACAATTTTAGATTGGGCTTGGTGGCTCACACCTTTAGTCCTAGCATTTGGGAGATAAAGGAGGCAGATCTTTGTGAGTTCGAAGCCAGTTTGTTCCACAGAGCTAGCTCCAGGCTAGCAAGGGCTATTACATAGGGAAACCTTGCCTAAAAAATCCAAATAAATAAATAAATGAGACAATTTTAATTACAGACGTCCTGTTTTAAACAAGGCAGAAAGAACTCAGACCCAAGGTTGTCCCTGACCTCCAGGTACGCGTGTCCCATGAGATGTGCATACTTACACTCCCAGACCCAAACACGCACGTAATTGTTATCTTTAGGGGATTTTTGTTGTTGTTGTGCTGTTTTTGTTTTTCAAGACAGGTTTCTCTGTGCAGCCCTGGCTGTTGTGGAACTCACTTTGTAGACCAGGCTGGCCTCGAACTCAGAGATCTGCTGCCTCTGTCTCCTGAGTGCTGGGATTAAAGGCGTGAGCCACCACTGCCTGGCTGTTATCTTTTGTTTTCAAGCCAGGATGACTCCAAACTGTTACTTGCGGTCATAGAAAGCTACACTTTTATAGGAGGAAGTACCTGGGCACCGGTTATCTCACTGTTTGTGACCGTCAGTGAAGCCCCTGTAAGAACGCATACTCCAGTCCCCTCACACTTTAGCAAGCAGTTCTCGAGAGTCAGGTGGCCAGACTCCACCACCACGATGCCGTCAACGGTCCCTTGTTGTATCAAGGAAAGCTGCATTAGTTTCACATTGTCAGCTTTGGATACCACAAAACTGTCATGCGAAGGCTCAGAAGTAATCATAATTTCTTCTCTCTTTCCAACACCTGATGCATAGAGAAAAACAAATTAGTAGTCCAAAATTTCCAGCTTCTTTAGTAATTCAATAATTACTGTTTATTTTCATCAAGACATTATACACACACACACACACACACACACACACACGGCAGAGAATCTCAGAATAATCATACCAATAATTTGCTCTAACTAAAGCAATTGTACAAAATACAACATCAAGAAGGCTACATCTGTTTTAAAGTACTTATACAATCATTATTACCCAAACTGTTTGATAAGATAATGTAAAGATTTGCTTGAATTTTCAAAACTCATAGGTAGAATGTAAGTTCACTATTCTTTTTTTCCCCACTTGACAATAGGAATACTCTTCTTTCAAAGTTACCATAATACAAACATTTTGGTAGAAATACACATAGAAGTATAAAAAATACGATGACTATTGGTTGGGGCTACAGCACAGTGGGAGAGTGTTTGCCTACACAGGTGCGAGGCCCTTTGTTCAATCCCAAGCACTACAGGAAAACAAAGAAAGAAAATATGACGAACCACTGGGCACCGCGTAGTTCTTACTACTCACCAAGCCTATTCAGGGAAAGGTCACATCAACCCAAAAGTTAGAGACCAGCATAAGCAACATGGGCTTTAGTGTAAAAGGCACACAGGTATTTTAAGATAGACAAGTTGTTCTTGTTTCTTTTTTTTTTTTCTTTTTTCTTTTTTTCTTTTTTTTTTTGGTTTTTCGAGACAGGGTTTCTCTGTGTAGCCCTGGCTGTCCTGGAACTCCCTCTGTAGACCAGGCTGGCCTCGAACTCAGAAATCTGCCTGTCTGTGCCTCCCAAGCACTGGGATTAAAGGCGTGCGCCACCACTGCTGCTGTTCTTGTTTCTGATTGTTCAATTAAATATGAACAATATGTTTCCAAATACATAGTTTGGCTAATCTATGTTGCTGTAAGAAAAACCACAAAGGACTGCCCCCTCACCCTTTATAGTGATGTCATCAGTCAGCAAGGCAAGATTTGAAGCTTGATATTCTCCTGGGAAAATGACTACTATATCTCCACTGTAGCAACTGTCCAAAGCCAGATTCAGATCATCGTGCTGCTGGAGAAGTGTGTCTGAAGACAAGTTCTTTACCTGAAAAGAAAAGGAAAGCCGTGCACCCTCAACAGGGTGCCACCTGAGCACACTTCCCGGACATGTCATTCTCTCCAGAAGACTTACCTAAAGAGCATGCAGTCATTTGGCGACGATTATTCCCCTATCAAGTGCTGGGTATGGATTGTAGGCCAGAAGCCATTTTGAATATTACATATTACCTTAAGCAGTGAAATTAAATGAACAGCTCAAGGCTGTAGAGGACTGTCAGGGTGACACTGCACACTGTACTCTTTCTTGCTGTCACCATCACCTCCTCTTCCCCTCCTCCCCATAGTCCCCTCCTTCCTGTTCTTCATCTTCCTCACAGATTCTTCCTCTTCTCCCCCCCCCTTCTTTCTCCTTAAATCAAAGCTCCCCCAAGCAGTACAGGTAATCCTGGAACTTGAAACCCTGTCTCATGTTGAGATCACGTGTGTCACTGTGCCCAGTTACACTTTTTTTTTTAACATTTATTTTAGTTGATTGAGTGTGCTGTGGCGTGGTGTGTACGTGTGTGTGAAGGACCACTTGTGGCCATTGCTCCTTTCTACCTACCATGTGTGTTCTGGGGAGCAAACTCAGACTTTCAGTATCCTCACCTACTGAACCATTGTTAGTCCAGACTTTCTTGCTTTGACTCAAAATCATGGGAATTCGTATAATTTCCTGTACTGAAGATTCTAAAGTTACAAACAAAAAGTACCAAAGATTTGCATTAGGGACAGAGAGGGAACTTTGTTATTTATCATGAAAAGCAATGATACTTATTTATCCATTTGTTTGTTTATTGAGACAGTATCTCACTGTGTAGTCCTAGCTAACCTGAAACTTTCTAGGTAGACCAGCCTGGCCTTGAACTCACAGAGAACGTCCTGCTTTTGTTCCCTGAGTGCTGGGATTAAAGTGTGCACCACTGTTGGTACACAGTCCAAGGCAGGAGTCTTGCGATGTTTCTTAAAGACCAAGGCATTGTTTCAGGAATGCGCTTTTGTGCCCCCTCAGGTAGAAAGGGGAGAAGTGAGTTTACTCCAGACTATTCACAACAACTGCCTTTCCTTCTTTGTTTATACGCCTCTCCGGAAAGCCATGTTTCTGCCACATGCAGCTTGTCTGCCTGGTCCTTGGGAGTATACACTTTACTCATGTGACCTTTCTCAACTCTCAGAGTATAAACTGTCTGAGGCTACTGCTTAGGACTTTAGCCCACCTCATTTCTTGACTCCATTCTCCTAGGTCACACTGCTAACTAGAGCAGTAAACACACTATGCCTAAGTAACCATAACCACTAAGATAGGGAGTGAGAAGGATCTCTTACTGCCCTGGAACTTGTCAAATAAGCTAGGCTAGGCTAGCTGGCCAGTAAACCTCAGGAGCCTGTCTCCATCTCCCCAGCACTGAGGTTATAAGCAAATGCCACAATGTTCACCTTAGTGTTTTGTTTTGTTTTGTTTGTTTGCTTTTCTTGGAACTCACTAGACTAGACCAGGCTAGTCTCAAACTTCTCAAACTCACAAAGATCCACCTGCCTCTGCCTCCAAAGTGCGGGGATCAAAGGTGTGTGCTCTACCACCACTCAGTGGTAATGTTTGTTTTGTTTTTTAATTAATTATTTTACTTATTTACATTCCAAATGTTGCCCCCCCAAGTCCCTACCTCCCAGAGTTCTCCACCCCATCCCCATTCCCACCCCCTCTGCCTCTGAGAGGGTGCTCCCCCCATCCCTCTTCCCTGGGGCATCAAGTCTCTACAGGATTAGGTGCAGCCTCTCCCATTGAGGCCAGACAAAGCGGTCCTCTGCTACCTATGTGCTTGGGGCCTTGGACCAGCCTGTGTATGCTCTTTGGCTGGTGACCCAGATGTCCCTCAACTAAAGAATGGATACAGAAAATGTGGTTCATTTACACAATGGAATACTATTCAGCTATTTAAAAACGAGAACATCATGAATTTTGCAGTCAAATGGATGGAACTAGAAAATATCATCCTGAGTGAGCTAACCCAGACCATATAAAGTGGTATATATGCTCATTGATAACTGGATATTAGCTACAAGTACAGAATGCCCATGACACAACCCACAGACTCTAAGAAGTTTAACAAGAAGGAAGGCCCAAGTGAGGATGCTTTAATCCATTTAGAAGGGGAAACAAAATAATCACGGGAGGGAGAAACCTGGGTAGGAGAGGAGAGGGAGAGTTCAGGTATGGGGGCGGGGGGGAGACAGGAGAAAAGCCCAGAGGGCCAGGAGAATTCTGGGGGTAGGGGATGAGGGAACCTCTAGAAAGTTCCAAAGACCTGGAATGTGAGAGGCTTCCAGGACTTAATGGGGGCGCCCTTAGCCAAAATGCCCAACAGTGGGGAGATGGAACCTGAAGGGACCACCTCCAGTAGATAGACAGGGCCCCCAGTGGAGGGATAGGGTCACCAACCCACCTCCAAAATATTTGACTCAGAATTATTCCTGTCTAAAGGAAATGCAGGGACAAAAATGGAGCAGAGACTGAAGGAAAGGCCATCCAGTGACCGGCCCAACTTGGGATCTATCCCATGGGCAGGCACCAAGCCCTGACACTATTACTGATGCCATGTTGTGCTTGCAGACAGGAGCCTGGCATGGCTGTCCTCTGAGAGGCCCTACCAGGAGCTGACTGAGACAGATGCAAGATGCTCGAAGCCAACCATTGGACTGAGGTCAGGGACAACTATGGAAGAGTTAGGGGAAGGACTGAAGGAGCTGAAGGGGATGGCAACCCCATAGGAAGACCACAGTGTCAACTAACTCAGACCCCTGGGAGCTCCCAGAGACTAGGCCACCAACAAAAGAGCATACATGGGTAATGATGGTTTTAAAATAAATATTTGTTCCTGTCTCTAATATAAGCAAACCATATGAGAAACACAAGAAGTGCATGCCCACTATGGTGGCCTCATCTGTACCCCAGTATGCAGCTTTTTATTTTTTAACATGGGTTCTGTGGATAGAAACTCGGGTCCTCATGCTTGCTAGGGAAGTATTTTACTGACTAAGTCGTTTCTTCAGCCCCTCTACAGGACTCTTTGCAGAAAAGCAAGAAGTTATCTTCAAATCCACATGGAATTACAAGACATTGCCAAAACAAAAAAACAAAACAACAACAAAAAACCAACCACCTCCCCCCCCTAAAAAAAACCCTACTGAAAATACATTTCTGATCTCAAAACTTACTACAAAGCCATAGTGACCAAACACTGTGGTGTTGGGATAAAGAAGACATCATTAGTGGGATACAAACAACAGGCTAGAGAAAAAATACCCCATTAACAGTCAACAGGATGTCAAGACAATTCAAGGCAGAAAGAAAGATCTCTTCAACAAATGATGTTAGGACAGCACACTAAATACAAATGGATTAGTGGCTTGTGATAAGAGCTATGGGCTGGGAAATGGCTCAGCCAGTAAAATGCTTGCATACATGAGAACCTGAGTACAGCTTTCCAGCCACCATGTTAAAAAATGCCAAGTGCAGTGGTGTGCATCTGTAACATGTGACATTATGTTGAAGCTATTATTATGAAACTATCTCTTCCTTTCTTAGAGACTGGTCACTTAAGACCAGAATCCCACTGTGTCCTCAGCTTATCTGCTTAACCTGTCTTTAATAAGAACACTGTAACAACCAAACTTACTTGTCTTGGATTTCAATTTTCACAACCTACACTAATGCAAAGCTGTAATCTTAAATTATATACTCTTCTATGCCCCGACTGAGAATATACATGTGTGTTTGTACATGTGTTATGGTCATTACTTGCTGAAAACAGCAAATATAGATTGAAAGCAATCTTATAAAATAAATATCCAGCACAAATGTGGAAGACAGTGACTGTGTTTGTCATCCACCATCCGGGGTCAGCTGCTCTCGGTGACTTCTACTGTAAATCCTGTTAACGACTTGTGCAGCAGCTCCCACTTCTTCCCCCCATGTGATGCTTTCTATGCTCTTTAATAAAAGAGTGAGTGATGCCCTTTGCTATCAAAACACATGAGGACAGACAGAAATGTAAGAGAGCAGGCAGGCATAGATTCAGACTCATACAATAGACACAGAAAAAATGGAAGACACAGGGAGACACAAGTAGAGAACTCAAATCTGGTTTCACTCTAGGTTAATTTACACCATGTGGAAGTGCTTTCTAATTTATTTTCCTAAATGCGACACTGACACATTATTGGCGAAACTGAGTTTAGCACTAATGTGTTCAAACCAAAGCAGTAACCCCCACACTGCAGGGACAAGAAGGTCCTGGAGCTCACTGACCAGCCAGCCTTGCAAGTCAGAGAACTCCATGTTCAGTGAGACACCCTATCTCGAAAACTAAGTGAAGGGCTGTGGATGCAGCTCAGATGGTACCGTAGGTTCTTAGCATGTACTAAGCTCTATCTTTGGTCCCCAGTACCAATAAACAGGCATTGTGATATATGCCTGTGATCCCAGCACTTCAGAGAGAGACAAAAGGACCAGAAGTTCAAGGCCATCTTCTACAAACTATGAAAGGCTATCCAAAGAGGAAAAACAATTGAAGATCACAGAGGAAGCCATCTGTTACTGACTTCTGGCCTCCAATGCAGGTACACAAGCACCTCCGCATACACACGCCCACACACATGCACACGTGTGTGCACACAGAAGAGAGCACCCAACAGTCTCCTAAAATAAAGCAAGAACGTAAATCTCCATGGCCTTGAAGTTGAGAATGGATTTTAGATATACCACCAAAAACCAAGAAACTAAAGAAAAATAGGTAAGTTGTACTTGATTCAAATTAAAACTTGCCAGGCATGGTAGCACACACCTTTAATCTCAGCAACTGGAGGGCAGAGGCAGGAGGATCGCTGAGTTTGAGGACAGCCTGGTCTACAAAGTGAGTTCCAGGACAGCCAGGGATATACAGAAAAGCCCTGTCTCAAAAAATTATAATAATAAAAATTAAAATCTTAAGTGTACTAGTGAACAATTATCACGGTGGTAAAGGACAGCCTATGGAGTGAGAGAAAACATTTGTAAGGCACATAGAATATATAAAGAACTCGCATAATCATCAAGAAACATGCACCCCCTTTTAGAAGTCGTTTCTCCAAAGAAGATAGACAAATGGCCAACAAGCACATGCAAATATGCTCAAAATCACTGCTCATTTTGGAGATGAAACTGAAAACAAGAGTGAGATACTTCTTCACCCCTCCTGGGGTGACTGTGATAGAGAAGATGCTGATAACCAGCATGAGTGACAGGCATCATGACACTTGCTTTTTTTTAAAAAAGAATTATTTTATGTATATGAGTACACTGTAGCTGTCTTCAGAAGCACCAGAAGAGGGCATCGGATCCCATTACAGATGGTTGTGCACCACCATGTGGTTGCTGGGAATTGAACTCAGGACCTCTGAAAGAGCAGCTAGTGCTTTTAACTGCTGAGCCATCTCTCCAGCCCGACACTTGCTTTTAAGACCCAGTAATTAGGGAGTGGAAGCAAGAGAATCAGTTAAAGACCAGTCTCAGCCACATAGCAAGTGCAAGTCCAGCCAGGACTACACAGGACTGTATCTCAAAAACAAAGCAGAACTACCTCAAAAACTTATATGGTAAAGACTGAAAACACTGGAACCTTCCTTCGTTGCAGGTGACAGTTAAAAATGGCTTGGGCCCTGTGACAATTCCCCATAAATTTAATCATAGAATTACCCATATAGCCCAGTGATTCCACTCTTAGGTCTATACTCTAAACAAGTAGTGGAACAACCATTTGTTTTTGGTTTTTGTTTGTTTGTTTGTTTTTTGTTGTTTTTTCGAGACAGGGTTTCTCTGTGTAGCCCTGGCTGTCCTGGAACTTACTCTGTAGACCAAGCTGGCCTCGAGCTCAGGAATCCACCTGCCTCTGCCTCTCAAGTGCTGGGATTAAAGGCGTGCGCCACCACTGCCCGGCTTGGAACAACCATTTGTATACAATGTCCTTACTACTATGGCAGTGACCAAAATTCAGAAGCCTGGGCTGGGGTCTGGGTACAGCTCAGCTCAGTGGTATAGGTCTGGTCTAGCATATGCAAGTCCCTGGACTCCATCTCAGTGTTATCAATAACATCACTGGCTGATGACTACTTGAGTAAACAGACAGTGGTGTTTACAGGCAACACAATACTATGTAGCTATAAAATGAGCACAGCGTTTTCCCTTCTCTCTCTGTGCATGCATGTCCTTTCTCTCTCTTCCCCCTCTGCCTCCTCTCTCTCCCCATGATGACTTCCTGACCAAGGTCCTTGGGATAAATGAACTCGTCCAAGAGCAGCTTCCCAATAAACCTGCATTTAATACAATCTAAAAAAAAAAAAAATAATGAGCACAGTACTGACACATGATCCATATGAAGGACTTGAAACCATGGTTCTTAGTTAGGGTTTCACTGCTGTGAACAGACACCATGACCAAGGCAACTCTTAAGGACAACATTTAATTGGGGCTGGCTTACAGGTTCAGAGGTTCAGTCCATTATCATCAAGGTGAGAACATGGCAGCATCCAGGCAGGCATGGTGCAGGAGGAGCTGAGAGTTCTACACCTTCATGTGAAGGCTGCTGGCAGAATACTGGCTTCTAGGTAGCTAAAATGAGGGTTTTAAAGCCCATACCCACAGTGACACACCTGCTCCAACACAACTACTCCAACGGGACCACACTTTCTAGTAGTGCCACTCCCTGGGCCGAGTGTATATACAAACCATCACTTTCCACTCCCTGGTCCCCATAGGCTTGTTCAAACACACACATCTATGGGAGCCATACCTAAACATAGCATAATGCAAAATACGTTTAGTCCAACTCCAAAAGTCCCCATAGTCTATAGCAGTCTTAACAATGTTAAAAGTCCAAAGTTCAAAGTCTCTTCTGAGATTCATCCAATCACTTAACTGTAATCCCCAAAGCAAGACAGGAAACCAGCTGGGCAAACTCCAAACTCAATGTCTCCATGTCTGATGTCAAAGCAGTCTTCAGATCTCCAACTCCTTTTTCATCTTTGTTGACTGTAACAAACTTTTTTCTCCTGGGCTGGTTCCACTCCCTGTTAGCAGTCTTCTTCAGCAGATAGCTCATGGCTCTGACATCTTGAACATCTTGGGGTCTCCAAGGCAGCTTCAATGTTACAGCTTCTGGTTTCAATGTCTGGGATCCACACATGATCATCTGGGCTCTTCCAAAGGACTGGCATCACTTCTCAAGCTCTGCCCTCTGTAGCACTCTAAGTTCAGGTTGATCCACTCCACTGCCACTGTTCTTGGTGATTATACCATGATACTGGCATCTCCAATACACTGGAGTCTTCTGCTGCAACTAGGCTTCACCAATAGCCTCTCATAGACTCTCTTCATAGTGACAAGCCTCAACTTCTTTGCATGACCCCTTCAGTCCTGGGCCATCAACTGCAACTGAGGCTGCACCTTTACCAGTACCCTTCCATGGTCTCTCACAGTGCCAAGCCTCAGCTGTTCTTCATGACCCCTTCATGCCTTCAAAACCAGTACCACCTGGGTGACTCTTACACATTACCAAGTATAGCTGCAGAATGAGGTACAACTTTGGCTATTTCTGAAACACAGCTTCTTTGTGCTCTCAGAAAACACTTTCCAGATTTCACCTCAGTGATGATGGTCTCTTCTTAATCACCATTAATTTCTTAGCTCCAGCTAACCAGCATCAATTGTCCCAGCAGTCCCTTCTGTTCTGGACTCTAAAGCCAGAGCTATGTGGCCAAAGCTGCAGAGTTCCGCCGCTTGCAGGAGCTGGAATACGGCCCCTTGTTCTATTACATTATCACCAGCTTTCTGTTTTCCAACTCCTTCACTGCCTACACTTGGCTGTCCTGGAACTTGTTCTGTAGACTGACTTTGAACTCAGAGATCTGTATGCCTGTCTCCTAAGCACTGGGATTAAAGGTATGGTCCACCAACCCTGGATTTAAGTTTTTCTTCAACTAGAACTTGCTCTGTTCTAGGCTGGCCTTGAACTCAGAGATCTGCTTGTCTTTGCCTCCTGGGATTAAAGACTTGTACTATCATACCTGGACCTAAACTCAACTGAGTGGGATCTTGTCCCAAGGCTACTATTCCCTTAATTTAATATCCTTGAACACAGGAGTCAGCTCCATTTAACTTTCTGGTGCCCCTTTAATACTTGAACCATAAATTTTATATTTTTCCTTTCTCAGCTTGCTATGTTTGCTTAAAATGCTCTTCATGAGACTTAACCAGAGAACAAAGTCTATGATGGGTGTTCTGACTTCCTTTGTCAATGCAATAATTAATCTGAGTCTCTTCACCTAAGCTTCAGGCAGACTGTTCAGACAAGGGCAAAAAGTAGCCACATTCTTTACCAAAATACCACAAAAATAGTCTCTAGGCCGCATATTGAAATTCTCCACTGAAACCTCTTGGGCCAGGTCCACACAATTCAAATCACTCTCAGTAACAAAGTCTTCCATATTCCTACTAGGATAGCCCATTAAGCCCCATTTAAAGCATTTCACTGCTTTCCAAATCCAAAGTCCCAAACCTACATTCTTCTAAACAAAAGCATGGTCAGGCCTATCACAGCAATATCCCACTCCTGGTACCAACTTCTTAGTTAGGCCACACCTACTCCAACAGGGCCGCACCTTCTAATAGTGCCATTCCGTGGGCCAAGCATATACAAACCATCACTCTATGCTAAATGAAAGATATCTGGAAGCAGACAAACTGCCTGTGTGGAATATCCAGAACCCATCCCTAAGAGATGGCAGAAGCAGTGGACACTGGGTTTTCTGGCTGCAGCATTCATGCCCTTTGTATAGCTTATAGTGATCAGTGTAATTACAGAGGCAGAAAGCTGAGAGTGCAATGAAGGTGGCACGCAGAGCTGCCCCTGAGATCAAACCATATAATGTCAAGCTCAAAGGCAATCTATAACCAAAGTCTCAGTCAAGTGAAGTGGAAACTTCTGGTTTCTTTAGAAAGTCAGTTATGTCAAATGATGTTTCACTACAGCAGACACAGGAAAGAATGTTTTCCTGAAGCAGACACAGATGAAAGGATGTTTTTTGCTAAAGCAAACACGTGAAATGATGCATGATGTTAAGACGGAATATAAATATAACCCAACAGACAGTGGACAACACTGGATGGAATTGGTACACATTGCCATTCCTTACTGGTCATCATTTGTCATGGTTTCATAGAAAGAAATGTACCAAAACATTTCTGGTGGTATTTTGGCAGCTTCTTGCCACTTCTGTGGACTTGAGCTGATTGGCACAGTGAAGTGGAAGTTTCTGGATATGTCAGCTGATATAGACTCATGTGGAGTTTGGTTAGACAGACTCATATGGGGTTTTGCCTGACCCATGGGAGGACATGTGCTATTTGGAGGGAATATAAATAGGACAGTGCTGGCTGGCTTGCACAGCTAGCTTTGCAATGCTTCATTGGTCTTGAGTCTTTGTCTTTGCTGATCTTCATTCCCTGAGAGAGGCACGGCACCGAACTTCTCCTGGCATCTCTGCTGGTCCTAGTCGCTCCTGCTGACTCGTACCTATCTGGTGCAGGCCTGGCTGCTTTTGCTGGGTGATGCCACCACTGCTGATTTGTGTTTGGTACCCTGATACCACTGAACTGGACTGCTGGGATCCTGACAATTGGAGATTGAAATCGCCCCAAGGAACTACTTCTAAACAGCATACAGCAGAGACACAGGGCTTCTTCTGGATCGACCTGCTGCTGCTGCTGCTGGTGTTTGTGAGTGTATTGAGCTGCAGCTGCTGATTCATGTGAACTGAACTGCTGATATCCTGACAATGCGGATTGGATTTTCTCCAAAGTACTATTTCTACACAGGTCCACACACACACACACCCCCCCCCCCCCGTATCCTAATAACCTTTCTTTTCTACTACCTCTAGTAGGTGGTGGGCTAGAAGGAAGGTTAAACCACTTAAGAACACTTATTAAGAGTGGGTACCAGTTGGGCAGCTGTCTCTCCACTGCTGTCTTCCTTCTATCCTGCCCACACAGGTCAGGAACAATTACTTACAAAATGAAAACAGGATTGCTTTGGATAAAAATCAAGTTTCTGATGATAAAGGGAAATGGAGAAAATAAAACCAGAGCAGATTTATTTTATGTTAAGACAGGGCCTCACCCCATGAGTCACCCTGGTCTGGAACTTCATATGTAGATCAGGGTGGCCTTAAATTTGCGGTAATCCCCTTGTCTCTGCCTCCTGAGTGTTGAGGCTACAGGCATGTGCCATTGTGTCCAGATCAGAAGAGATTTAAAGACAAAAATGAGAAGTACAAATGAAAAATATAAGGGGAGAAAAAGCAAGCTCTATCATTTTATAAAGATGTTTCATAGATGCTGGTATAATAATTAATATAAAAAGAGAAATTTAGGTGTTTGTGTTCTCAGAATGGCCATGGCTCCTGATCCAAAGAAACTCTGAAGCAGGCAGCAGTTGCCACACATGGGGTAACTGAGAGTGGACGGTGTGTTTATGATTCGTCCACCTACCAGTTTCCACGCTAAAAGAATGGCAGTCTCTCATCAACTTCCTAAGGAACAGGCTTGCATACAGCTCTCACCACAGATGATCCAAACTGTGCACGTGCTCAGTAGGTGCTGCATAAGCCTGTGGCACAGTCAGAACATGAATGTCCTAACCCTGGTGGGTGACTGCATTTCATCAGCATTGACAAGAAAATTTCTACCCATGACACCACAGGTCACTTTACTGTCCACAGTTTTGTACCTGAGAAAGCCACATACAAGTTGTTCAAAGTGTAAAAAAGGAATCTCTTATCTGGGGCCCCACAGAACATACAGCATTCTCTACCTGATTGCTTGTCACGGTCAATAACACCACTCATTTATTTGCAAACTGCCAAGATAGTTGAGAGCCAAACTGACCCAAGGCTTTCTCAGAGGCCTGCTGGGATCCGAAGAAAGGATAAAAGGAGTCTAATTATGTGTCCTTGCTCAGGAGGAGACTGAGCAAGGCCAGTTTGGGGCTGGAGCTAGGGCCTCAAAGGAACTAAGGTTCCTGCTTTTTCTCCTGAGGCGACTGGAGTTATCAGTCCCAAGGCCACTGTGCTCAGTCTGTAATGCTCCTGAGATACCTACCTCTGTTCCCTTTGTGCCACATGGCTTGATTAACCTCTTTCTGACTTGATCCTATTGTGACAGTTTCTGCTGACTGTCCCATTCTCCCTTGGAAAGAGTATATAAGGTGCTGTACTTCTTCCTAAGCTTACTTGGACTAAGACATAGCTTGTGCAAGGCCTCCAAGCTTATCTGTCTCCTTATCTTCTGATCCCCTGGTCCTCTCTAAGACCTGTCACTGAAGAACAACAGCCTGGTCCAGCTCACAAGATAATTGACTTAATAAGTTCTGGAGCTAGTAACCTATGTATGGTGGCCAGAGTACTAGCTTGGGAAGAATTGGTGGTCACATGTAGCCCATGTAAAAAATGCCAGTGGCAATAGCTTTCTCACAGCTTTCCAACATTTATTACCAGCAGAGGTAAAAACCTACAACTTTCTTCCCTGAGGAAAAGAACTCTGCTGCACAGTTTCTAAGGAGTGACAGAGGGTGGTGGCCAACAAGCAGTGGGTGAAATGGTCTCTAGGTGATGAGTTGGAAGGGACACATCTTTGATAATATAGTACACTCAATTGCCAGAAAAGGAAAAAAAAACAACCCACTTTGTTACAAATAATGGAAACAGGAGCGGCGGAGGTGGCACAGGTAGTGAAAGTGCTTGTGGCCATAGCAATCTGAGTTCAACATCCGGGACCCACATGGTGGAAGGAGAGGACTGACTTTCACATGTCCTCTGACCTCCACATGCACACTGTGACACACATGTCCCCTCCTCCACAAAGAAAATAAATAAAATGTAAGAAAACAGAGAAAACACTAGAAACAGATTCAATTGCAAACCGGACGAGCCTTCAGCTCACCTTGGTCTCTCACACACTCCTCTTAGGTGCTGCATCTCAACCAGGGTGGACTTCTCTGACTTTCTCATATTACCTTATCTTCCTGTCATACACTAACTTAAAGAGTCAACAAAAACTGTTGATTGGTATCTACAATGTGTCAGGTCACGCTTGGTGATTGGATGAGTGGCAAACACGTTTATAGTGAAATCGAATTCAAAAGCCGGCCACACACAGCAGACACGAGCATCCATGCCTTAGTTCCAGCATTCTGGAGGCTGAAGCAAGAGGATCCTGAGTTCTAGGCTAGCCTGGGCTGCAAGACTCTGCCTTAAAAATAATAAAACCAAAAAGACAGGCACAGAAAATACCATTACACTTACGAGAGGGGGAATATGTGGGCGCAGTAATTAAATTTAGCAACGTAATGCACTCTCCAAGGTGGAGAAGAAGGTTCACCCTCAGCACAACCCCTTCAACAGGGTCTCAGGATGAGGCCCAGGGTACCCTTGAATTCACGATCCTCCTCGCCAGTCCCTCTGGGTACTAGACTGCACGTAGCACCGCCACATTCAATCCCAGAAGGACTTTTTCTGTAGAAATGTTCCTGAAACCAAATTCTGAACAATGGAGAGTTACTCATTACAAGAAAGAAACAAGTCTGCAGGTCACTGGGTGCGATGCTACAGTGTATGTGAAGGAGATCGTGACTATTCACATAATTCCTGAAAAATGACAATTAGCAACTAAAACCATGCTGGAACATGCACAAGCCAGTGCATATGGTCTTGAATTTAAGTGCAGATGGGAGCTGGCATACTTAAGAGTAACAGGTAGTAGTAGGTTTGGGCTTACAACAAATACAGGCCTGCATATGTGCTTTGGATCATAAACATATACATACAAGTGAAGTTATAACAAGAGACTAATAAATAGAGATAAGATACTGCAGGAAAAAGGCAAACCCTGAGCATTGGGCCAGCAGGGGGGCAAAGGCATCTAGAGACAATGAAAACCAGGCTAGAACTGAGACCAGGAGGCAGAATAGTTCCAAGAGAAATGCTATTCAGCATCAAGTTTCATTTGGTCTCAGAACAACTTATATCTGTTCAGAGGCTGGCTAAACATCTTCACCCAGGGTTCATTCATTTGATACAGAACGCAGGTTTCAGTTGGGTTAGTTTTCCCAGCCAGCATTGTCAAAATCCTTTGACCTGTGGCTCATCTTACATGTACCCTGTACATAATCCTGTTACAGTATTAATCTATGCTGAAGCTGTAGCCGGCTGTATCTCCATCTTGAAATCTATGAAATCTATGGAGAGCCAAGACTGCATGTGTGCCTCCCCTGACTGCAGCCTCTCTTGTGGGTACGTCCCTTGCTCACTGGCAACAAGGCCGCAGTGCCCTGAAGAGCCGTCAGCACTTATGTGGTCTCTGTATGCCAATATCGAGCTGGGGTAAGGAAGGAACCAGGCATTATCCCCGAGTCAGACAAGAGTGCTCCCTCGGTGCTGGCAGCACACACTGAGTGGACACGCAGGGGAGAATGAGTCTTACCATGTCAGTGGTCATTACTTTGGCTACAATATGGGTTATAGTCTTCCCAAAGTCTCTCTTCCCTTTTCTACGTCTCAGAATCCTTGGAAAGAAAGGTCCATGAACTCTAGAGTAAAAAAAATCATGATCACCATGGGAAAAACTCAACCTACCTTCACTCTGTAAGCTACCCTGATTTATTAACCATAAGCATATTAAGAGCAGTGAGCAACTTGAGAGCAATATAACAAGAGTTTTCTAAGTTTTTTTTGCTTTTGTAACAGAGTATCACTGTATAGGTCTGGCTGCCCAGAACTCTACTTGTAAACTAGCCTTGCCCACAGCTCACAGAGATCCTCCTGCCTTTGCCTCCTCCGTGCTGAAATGAAAGGTGTTTACTATCACACATGGCCAACAAGATCTTTTAGATAACTGATGTTTTAAACCATTACATTCTAAAATCTTTTCATTTTTAAGATTTGTTCTGCCGGGCAGTGGTCGCGCACGCCTTTCATCCCAGCACTTGGGAGGCAGAGGCAGGTGGATTCTGAGTTTGAGGCCAGCCTGGTCTACAGAGTGAGTTCCAGGACAGTCAGGGCTACACAGAGAAACCCTGTTTCGAAAAACCAAAAAAAAAAAAAAAAGAGTTGTTCTTTAAGATGGAGGAATCTGCGTGTAACCCACTCTAACCTCAGACTGGTCCCTCAGACTTTCCATCACAGTAGGAAAGATCCTGATTTTATTTCATAATCTACTCTTGTAGACTTATACAAAGCAGAGGTAGGTTGTGTCTTGGGATCCGGAGAAATAAAAAAGTTTTGGGACATAAAAAAGTTTACTTTGTCTTTATTTGTAGATGTGTGTCTGTGGAAGAGAGTGTGTGCCTCTGAGTGCCATGCTACAGGGACCAGAAGTGGGGGTCACTTCCCCTTCACCTGAGCTGTAGTTATAGGAGGTTCTGAGCTACCTGACTCGGGTGCTGGAACCAAATCCCAGCCCTCTGCCAATATAGCAAGCTCTCAACTGCTCGGCTGTCTCTTCAGCACCCCCCTCCCCCGTGGTTTTAGAAATCATTAGTGAGCAGGTTGTTTTGCCTCTAAGGATGTGATCTATAAAGCCACAGCCTGCTGTCCTCGGGGCAGAGTGATCTCTGTATGGCCTGGCCTCTCTCTTCTTTCTTTCCGTGTCCTCTTTCCCAGCAGGGGAAGCTTCAGTGTTAGTACTGACTTTTCCCATTCCCACCAGCTGAAAGTGATGCCCCCTTTCCTGCAGACCCATACAGTTACCAGTCACCTCCTCAGATTCAGTCTCTGGGGTTCACTGAATCACTTCAATGCTTGATGATAAGAGAAAGAGCTAATATTACAACAATTTTCCAAGGTATTTAACTTATTAACAAGGCATCATTATTACTATTCTGATTACTATTTTGTTGTTGTTGTTGTTGTTTTTGAAACAGCCTCTCATGTAGTCCAGGCTGGCTTAACTCCTGATCCTCTGGTTCCATCTCCATAGGCAGGGGTTGTAGAAGTGCACCATCTCATCCAGCTTCCTAAACTAAACTAAACTGCCCCGAGAGGGTACCCGCGCTCTGCCCCTCGGCGACCCGTGGCAGACTCCTCCCTACCTCAGCCGCAGGTCTTCCCACATCTTCAGCAGCCCGCACAGCATCACGATCTCGTAGTACTTCTTCCAGCACTCCACAGCCTCGGCCGCAGACGGGTCTTCTTTGATGTTGCTCTGGTACTCGATGAGCTCCACACGCTTGGTTTTGTATTTCTCCAGCGTTTTCTTGAAGCGCTGTGCAATGGGGCCAGGGATTGTCCCATCCTGTATGTCACACCACCTGGAAGGTAACAATGAACTTCAGGCGCTCCCCCTCCCAAGCAGCTCAGCCTTTATCCATTCTACTTACAGATTAATTCTTTCTTCAATAAGGGCAGTATAATTCTCACAATTTTCTTCATCATCCCAGTCTCTCCAAAGAAAATCATAAAAAAACCTACAATAGACCAAATTAGAATGACCATGACTAACAACACATAGACCATGCTCAGAAGCTTCTAAAAAATTTCATGTCAAAACTTAATGGCTCTTAATTTTAAAAAGTTACATTTATTTACTGTGTGCACTCTCTTGTATCCTCCACGATGTGCACCTGTAACTCAGAGAACAGCTTGTGGGAGTCTGGACCATTCTTCCAGGATAAGAGTCCTAGGCTTTGAATTCAGGTTTGATGGGGTTCACTGTCAGAATTAGCACCAAGCACCTTTACCCCCTGAGCCATCTCCATGATCCCCACCTTCTTCTCCCCACACCTTAATTTTTTGCAGGGGTAGGAGTTGAACTTAGGGCCTCACGCATGGCAGACAAGCACCCTATCCATGAGCTATATTCCTAGCCCAAACCTTCATTTTATTGAAGAAAATATTTTGAAATAGTCTATGAATGAACCAATAATAAGAGATCAAACTTTAAATATTAACGGCCTAGACTATATTTTAGGTTACTAAAGGTAAGAAAATAGCTGGTTGGTGGTGGCACACGCCTTTAGTCCCAGCACAGGAGGCAGAGGCAGGAGAACCTCTGAGTTTGAGGCCAGCCTGGTCTACAAAGCAAATTCCAGGACATCCAGGGATCTACAGAAAAAACTCTGTCTCAAAACAAAACAAACAGACAAGCCAGACAAAGAAACAGAGAGAGAGAGAGAGAGAGAGAGACGCCAGGTGGTAATGGTGCACACTACCATTCACTCACTTTGTAGACCAGGCTGGTGGATCTCTGAGTTCGAGGACAGCCTGGTCTACAAAGTGAGTTCCAGGACTGCCAGGGGCCACACTGAGAAACCCTGTCTCTAAAAACCAACCAACCAACCAACCAAACCAAACAAAACAAAACAAAAAAAAGAAAGAAAGAAAAGGAAGAAAATTATGTTTCTGAAGTAAGATAACAAAATTCAGGTTTTAAAATTTCATAGATTTGAGCTATGACTTTATTCAACAAAGAAATAATTTGCAAGATTTAACACAATTTGTATGAGAAAATAACATTAGAAAAACATAAACATGTCATAAATACTGTTTTGTTCACAGATAGCTCTGCTCAAATGATGTCAGCTTATAACAACCAATCACACCATGTACAATGACATCTAATGTTTGTAATGTCTTCATATGTTAAAAAACCAAAATCAAACATATTTCAGATGCTCTCTTGGTTACTTAACTATCAACTTGACACAGCCTAGAGTCACTTGAGGAAAAAATATCAGAAGAGAGGTTGATTGCCTGGATCAGACTGGCCTGTGGACAGTTTGTGGGGAATCGGCTCAATTGTTACTTGCTGTGAGGACCCAGCTCACCCGGGCTACATAAGAAAGCGTTCCGCTGAGCCTTCAGGAGCCAGCTGGCAGCACTCCTCCACGGTGTCTGCATCCAGGTTTCTGTCCAGTCCTCACATCCATGACAGATGTGTCAGTCAAATAAACCCTTGCTCCTCTAAGCTACTTCTGCTTACAGGGTTTCATCACCACACTAGAAAGAAAGGACACTAAGACAGATGGCCAAACACAAGTGGGAAAACTGGGTCTGGAATGTGTCCTTTCTGAGACAGGATGTCATTAGATGAGGCTGGCCTTCAGCCTCCAACACAGGTGCTGAGCCTTGAGACTCTGATTCTCCTGCCTCAACCTCGCCAATGCTCAGACCACAGACGTCTATCACTGTACCTAGCTCCTAGAATTAGTTTTTGTTTTTGTTGTTGGTTTTGTTTTGCTTTTTAGTCTTTTTTGTTTTAATTTTAGATTTACTTATTTGAGACAGGGTCTCACTATGTAGTCCTGGGTGGTCTGAAACTCACTATATAGACCAAACTGGTCTCAAATTTATAGAAACCTACCTGTCTTTGCCTCCTGTTAGGGTTAAAGGAATTCACCACCACATCTGGCTTTATAAAGCACAAGATACAAACAGGGCAAAGCTTTTCTAATACCTGTTACTTATGTAATTTGTAACCAACAGAGTTACACATGCATTGTATTAATTAAGAATGGGTAAATTTGAGCCAGAGAAATAGCTCAGTGGTTAAGAGTACTGACTGCTCTTCCAGAGGTCCTGAGTTTAATTCCCAGCAACCACATGGTGGTCTGATGCCCTCTTCTGGTGTCTGAAGACAGCTACAGTGTACTCATACACATAAAATAAATGAATATTATTTAAAAAAAAAAAAAAAAAGAATGGGTAAATTTAATCCATTAGTCCCAAGCAAATCAATAAATATAAAGTGTTTATATGAGCAAAACTTACACATGAAATATGCTGCTGGATAAAGTAATTGTAAATTTCAGAAGTAAGGAAGCCTTGTTACCTTACAACTTCCAAGGCCAGAGCAATGTCTCGGACATCTGCATCTTGCCCTTCAACAGGATACACTTCCAGAAGAGGTGCACTGTACTCCAGCTCCCCCAGAACCTCATCCACCAAGTCCCTCGGGATGTTTGCAATGTTAGAAGAAAAGGGCTCAGCCACAGAAACTGTCACTTTGAAACAAGACGACAAGTTCTGGCGTGGTTTACAGGTCACCTAGAAAAAATGTCATACAGTAGGTAACTGCAAATTCACAAAAGCCACTAGGATTTCTCATGTATGAACTAGTCACAATGTTGATTCTTCTAAATTCTTATGACTTTTCTTGCAACCATACTGAATAATTCTGGATAGACATTAAATACCAACAGTTTTTCAAGCACCTCCTTTTTAATATATATTTATTTGTTTATTAATATTTTTTATTTTGGGTTTTTCTGTGTAGCCATGAGTGTTCTGGAACTCATGCTGTAGACCAGGCTGGCCTTGGACTCAGAATTCCATCTCCTTCTGCGTCCAGAGTGCTGGGACTAAAGGCGTGCACCACAAGTGCCCAGCTTCACGCATCTCCTTAAAGGCATTAGTTTTAAAGTTTCATAAAGAGAATATGTTGTGCTGAATACTTTTATGTCAATTTGACACAAGCTAGATTCATTTGAGAGGAGGGAGCCTTAATTGAAAAAAAGCCTCCATAAGATCAGGTTGGAGGCAAGTCCATGGAGCATTTTCTCAGGATCTGTGGGGGAAAGCCTAGTTCATTGTGGGTAGGTCCATTCCTGGGCTGATAGTTGTGGGTTCTAAAAGAAAGCAGGCTGAGCCAATGTTGGTGAGCAAGCCAGTAAGCAGCACCCTCCCATCCCCCCATAGCCTCTATATCAGCTCCTGCCTCCAGGTTCCTGCCTGGTTTGAGTTCCTGTCCTGACTTCCTTCAGTGATGGACTACAACGTGGAAATGCAAATCAAATCACCTCTCCCCTCCGCCTTTGGTCAAGGTGTTTCACCACAGTCACAGAAACCCTAAGACTTGTGTCCTTCTGTATTTCTTTTGTTGCTGTTTTGTTTTTGTTGTTTTGAGAGAGGGTCTCACTATGTAGCCCTGGCTGGCCTTGAACTCACAGATATTCCCCAGCTTTTGCCTCCTGGGTGCTGGGTTTAAAGGTGTGCACCACTAGGTCCAGGTTCTTTACACATTATTTACTGTTTTCTAGTTTTGAGTTACCAGGCTTTTGAATTCCATTGAACAATATTAACTTTTGTGAGTTTTGTAATTTCTTTAAATAAAGTATGTTTAAAGAAATGTTGTTTACATTATGTCATTTGCAAAAGAAAGACCATTCCAAAAGGACATTAAAAAAGCCCTTGGGCTGAGTAGATTTAGATTCATAGCTTTGTGGACTTGGTTTTCTCCTTCAACTTTACTTCAGTTCCCAAGATGGAAAGGCTGTCAGGCCTGTACAGAGCTGCTATTCCCTGCTGAGCCAGCTCATACAGTGACCTGCTGAGCCTTTTAAAATTTCATAAATGTCACAGTGAGCACCTGTATCAGCTACTTCTTGTTGCTATGATAAAATCCCATGACCAAGACAACTTACAGAAGTAGCTTATCTGAACTTATAGTTTTAGATTGTGCAAGAAGCATGGCGGTGGGGTGCTGGATGAGGAAGCTAAGAAATCAATTTCCAGCCACACGCAGGAAGCTGGGAGATCTGGAACTCGGAGGAGGATGTAAACCCTCAAAGCCTCTCTCCAGGTTTGTACTTCTTCCAGCACGGCTCCACCTTCTGGAGGGTCCATAACCTCTCCAAACAGTGCCACCAACTAAGGTTCAAGTGTTCAAACACATGAGCCCATGGGAGACAGTCTCCTTCAAAGCACCACCACCTTGAAAAGAAGCCTTTTTGTCCTTTGAGTTCTGAGCATGTGAGTGCAGGTGCCCACGGGGCATGGATTCCTCCTAAAGCTGGAGTTACAGAGACCACTGTGAGCTGCCTGACATGGCTGCTGGGAAACAAGCCTGAGTCCTCTGGAAGAAACACAAGTCCTGTGTTTCCAAATTCTGTTCTTCAGGGTCCAGCTGGGGTGGGTAAATAATGGCCCCCACAGAGCTTGGCCCTTAATCGTTGGAACCTGAGAATATGTTGCCATTCCAGCAAAACAGGCCTTGCAGACAGATTACACTGGAGGACAGACACGAAAGGTTGTTCTGGATGACCCAGCCAGGTCCACGATTGTCCCGTAAGTCCCTTAAGAGGAACAACCCTTCTGGCCTGAAGAGCTCACGGTGCTGCAGTGTCAACTGGAGGATGGGAAGAAGTGGCACAAGCCGGAGAACGCAGGGAGCTTCTAACAGCTGGAAAAGGCACAGAAACAGATCCCCATCCCTGCTTCTAGAAAAGTCTGCAGTCCTGCCTGCACCTCACTACCTGCTTCTAGAAAAGTCTATTTTCTGCCTGTACCTTACTATCAGCTCCATTAGGCATACAGCACATTTCTGATCTATAGAGTTAGGAGATCTGTAACCTAACACTCTTAATACACCAACCTTGTGGTCATTTGCTGTGGGTGTAACTCAGTAGTAGAGAGCTTGCCTAAAGTGCATGAAGCTCTGGGGTCAAGAGCTAGTCTGTCTCCCTCTGTCTGTCTGTCTGTCTGTCTCTCCATCTCCCCCCACACACACACACATACACACACACATACCCCACAGGCTTCTAGGGAGAGTGACAGATTGGGGTCCATAGGAATAAATTCTTGTGACTTTAGAACAGAATGCACCACACAGCACAGACTTGGCTCCAGTAAGACTTAAGCAGCAGAGTGAGACAGCAAACAGGTCTGAGCTCACTTCTCCCCACAGCATATATATTTTAATTGCTTTCCAGTAGTGTGTGATGTGTTAAGTTTCAAGGTTTTTCTTGTGACCAAAACAACATACTTGAAACATCTATCTAGGTCATGGAGATGGCTCAGTGGGTGAGGGGCTTGCTAATGATTAACTCTCTGACTTTGAGCCCCAGAACCCACACAGTGGAAGGAGAGAAGCAACTCCTGAAAGTTGTCTTTGGACCTCCACATACGTGTTGCGGTATACGTGCATGTGCGAGTACACACACACACATACAAATGCTTTTTAAAATGTTAAAAAAAAATTGAAAACAATCTCTTGGAGGACAGAAGCACCAGTCATGAGTATAATATTGATATTAATTTCTATACAAGGATATTTATCTTTAAGGAAATCAAACTTATGATACCAGTGCGCCCCACTCTCCAGCCTGTGGACTAATGCATCTGAAGCTTAGGTAATGGCTTGTAGGTCAGTCACACTGAAAAGGTCACATTTGACAACGGTTTTCTCATTGAGTTTTATTTCCTCATCTCAACGACTGTATATAAAATTTAGATAAATAAGAGGATGTAGTAGACCATTTGTAAAAGCCCAACTTACTAGATTTTCAAGGAATGCATTTTTGTGGTTTTTGCTTGTTTGTTTGGGACATGTTCTCTCTGTGTCGCGTGGTTACCCTGGGACTCTCTATGTAGACTAGACTGCCTTCTACATGCCTGTCTCTCTCACTAGTGCGGGGGTCATGCCTGGCAAGAAATACATCATTGTTATTTTACAGTATTTGGGCAACTGAAACTGGCTAATAATTACTGTCCAGTGCTCCCAGATCCTAGTTCACTGTTAACTGTCCCCGGTAAACCTCTGCCAGTGTTCATCTTTGTCTCCTCCCACACTCGCCAGGATGGTATTGGTATGAGTACTGTAGTTCCAGATGAACAGAGTCACAGCTCCGTCACAACAGAGGCTGCTCACTCATTCAACGAACAAAGCGAGGCAAACAAGGCAAACATACCTCCACCAGGATACCAACAAAAGGGATGGACGCCTCTTCGTATTTCTCAAAGAAGAGCTCGGGGTTACTCTTCCAGACTCCCAGCCATCTGTCCTTCATTCTCAGCTTCTCTGACAGGTATTTACTCATAGCTTCGTCTGCATCTTCTGCCTAAGGAGAGACGAGACACAGCTGTGCAGACGGCCTGGCGAGGCAGCTCTGAGGGTGAAGAGCTGCAGAGCAAGCCTGAGATCCCACTTCAATTCCTAGAACCCCCATAAAAGTGGATGGAGACAAACAAGTGACTCCTGCCAGCTTCCCCAACCTCCACAATGTGCTGTGACACTCCTCCCTCTCTACCTCCCTCTCTCTCTCTCCCTCTCTCTCATACACACACAAACACAAATAATACTTTTTTAACTGAATAAGTCTTTTAAATAAATATATAGAAGTTTATGACAAATATTTTTACCTAAAAATATAATCAATATTGCCTTAAACAGTGTAAAATCTAAAAAATTCATATATTTTAAACTAAAACTGTATTTAACAGTAACTCAGAAGTGTGAAAAAAATAAAATGAAGAGACCTATTCACTCACACCACGTCTTCAGGCAGGAGTGTGATCTTGAAAAATCACAACAGCAGTTTTTAAACCCATAGGAATGCTTGATGAACTTAAAAAATGGCATTGACTCCTTAAAACATTAGGACTCATGCCTTCGATCCCAGCACAGAAGTCGATGCAGAAGGATTGGGAACGAGGCCAGTATCCATTACAAAGTGAATTCAAGGCCAGCCTGAACTGCATGAGACTGGCTCAAAAACCAACCAAACAAAAAATTCAGTGCACAAAATTTTTAAATTGCATTCCATTTTATAAAACAAGAATTGTATTAAACATTCAGTAAATATTTGCCCATTTGATTTTTAAATTTAAAGTCAGCCACATAAAGGGTAAGTAATCTAAACTATTGCAAGCTTCATTAGACCATAATCAATGATGGAATAATTTATACAAATACCACGTTTTTAGCAGACTTGGCCTCCAATCCTCAACATCTGACTAAAAATAGGTCACTTACACAGTCCAAGTTCTCCTGTCTCTAAGATGAGCAAACCTTATTAGAAACACAAGAAATACATAACCATTATGGTGGGGCCATCTGTCCCTCCACCTTTCCAGAGACAGAAGCAGGAAGGTCACAACTAGTTGAAGGCTAGACTGAACTACTTAATGAGTTCAGACAGCCAGGATTTCATAGTGAGAGACTCTCAAAAATCAAAAGGGGGGAGGGAGAGAAGGAAAAAAAAAAAAACAAGAAGAAATATAGGAAATGCAAAAGCAACGATTTAAAATCAGCCCTAGTCTGGCAAGAGCAAGCATTGCTGACCTCATGCCCTGTTTCCTTTCAGTCATTTTTCTGTGTGTCTATTCACCCACCCACCCGTCATGTCTGCCTCCAGGCTTGCTTGCTCTTTAATCTAATTATAAGCATGCATAGTTTTCCACTGTGTGAAGCCATGGAAGTTCTTTGTGGGTTATTTTTGTTTGAGATAGGACATTGCTAGGTAGCCCACACTAGCCTCAAACTCAGGGTGGTCCTCCCGCCTCAGCTTCCTAAGTGTTGGGATTACAGGGGTGTATCACGGCGCCTGCTCACTGTAGTTCTTTACGGCTCCATCCTTTCTTCTTTCTCCAGGAGCTCCGGAACTGTGTCAATAAAAGCAGGGCGTGTGTGCAGAATTCAGAATCAAACACAGTACTTCAAGCCCTCTGCCACTTCAACTAAAACTCCAGCTATTTCTTTACTATTGAAACAAGAATCTCACTATTGAGATTGACCTAGGTTGACCTTAAACTCACAGTTCTCAGGCTCCAACCTCCTCCCATGTACTGGGATGGACAGGTGGATCTTTAGAGTTCTGGCCTAGCCTGAACTACATAGCAAGTTCTAGGACAACCCCGTCTTTAAAAAAAAAAGGGGGGGGGGGGCTGGAGAGATGGTTCAGCGGTTAAGAGCACTGACTGCTCTTCCAGGGGTCATGAGTTCAATTCCCAGCAACCACATGGTGGCTCACAACCATCTGTAATAGGATCCAATGCCCTCTTCTGGTGTGTCTGAAGATAGCTACAATGTGCTCATATATCATATACATAAAATAAAAATAAAATCTTTTTAAAAAAAGACAAACAAGGCATGAGTCACCACACTCAGCCAATAACCATCGCTGCAATGAACATGCTTGTACACAAATTCTTCTGCTATACTTTAAAATGTACGCTATTTGTTGTTTGGTGTTAACAGGTACTTTCCATACAAAACATCTATCTACATCGTGACTTGCTGACTGGGAAGCATCCTTGGGACATCTTACATCTGTTTTTATGTCATCTGTGTAGTCACACCACCTTTGTACCTGATGCCTGGGAAGGCTTAGAAGAGGATCTGGGATCCCTTGTAAGGGGAGTGAAGGATGGATGTGAGTCACCTTGTGGGTTCTGGGATAGGAAAATTGAGCCTTCTACAAGAGCGGCAAATGTTCTTAACCAAGGAGCCATCTCTCCAGCTCCCATTTTCAGAATTCTAATGTAATCTTATGTTTGGGCCCAAATTGTTACTGTTACCTAATACTATATGAACTCTAAGATGTATTAAAAACTGGTGCGTTAACAATGGGACGTGTCGACACTAGGGTGTGTGAACAACGGGGTGTGTGGACACCAAGCTGTGTGAGTGGACACTAAGATGTATACCCAGACTGTGATGAGCCCTCCATGGCCTCATCTTTTAGGGAGTGTCATTTTAACTGACAATTTTATATGACAGGCTAAATCAACTTCTCTAGTGCAGGAGCTGAGGGTCTGGGCAACGACTAAGGTGGCGATTCTGTACCCCTTGAATCCGAGAGACTGTTTTGAAGAGACAGATTTGCTTCCCCCGCTGTGGAAGGACCCAAACCTCTCCGAGCTGTCCCCTCTGCGGCTTCGCACCTTCGAGCCCTGCAGCACCTGGTCGCAGTACAGAGCCACCTTTTCGCTGCGCCACATGCCCCTCATGGGGGATGCGCAGATCGGCGGCAGTGGCTGCGCTTCCTCCTGGTCCTCAGGCACCGCGGGCGCAGGCTCCTCGTCACCTGTCTCGGCTTGAGAGACCGGCGGGAGTTGGAGCCGTCGCCGTGCCGCCTTGCCCTTCACGGGGCGCGGGGAGGCCACCACCGAGCGTACGGGGGACATGAGGCCCTTGGCGGGCGCGGCCGCCGAGTCCCGGAGGGTGGCTAGGACGGTCTGCTCCGCTGGCGAGCTGTCACTCCCGACCGCGGCCTCGGGCTCGGAGGTCGTGGGATCCGACTCCATGTCCGCGCCGCAGCCGTTGGCCGCCTTCCCCTCGCGGGACCGCGCAGCCGTGCGCGCTCCCTGGGCAGGCACGTGCGCAGGCGGGAAATGAGAGCAGGTGCAGGGGCGGCGGGAGCACGCTGCGCGGGGGCGGGGCTAGGGGGCGGGGCCTGCCTCTTACCACGCCCATTGCTTCTTGGAATCGCCTAATGCCAGAACCCAGGAGTTCCTTTGTTGTTGTTTTGGTTTTTTTGTTTTGTTCCCCCTCCCCCCCCCCAGGTCCTGAAATATTTCAGGGCCAGGCAAGCTTCGAAGTCCCTAGGTTGCCAAGGATGACCTTGAACTAATGATCCTGTCTGCACCTCTCAAATGCTTGGTTCACAAGCCTGGCCTACTCAATAAGGCAGTTCATTGAACGCTAGGCAAGCACTCTATCAATTGAACCATATCCCCGGCCAAAGAAAACGTATATTTATTCTAGGAAGCATCTGTAACTGGGACCAACTGGTTATTACCAGAGAAAACTCTGCAGATAGATGTAGGCACCTGAGATCACCTTTCCACGTGGACCTCAGTTTAGGCGTTCCTTCATATCTTAAACAAATGGCTCCTTTTTTTCTTTTCTTTTCTTTTCTCTTTCTTTTCTTTCTTTCCCTTCCTTCCTTCCTTCCTTCCTTCCTTCCTTCCTTCCTTCCTTCCTTCCTTCCTTCCTTCCTTCCTTCCTTCCTTCCTTCCTTCCTTCCTTCCTTTCTTTTGTCAAGATGTGGTTAAGCCAATGGGACAAATTAGTCTGTGGGGCTGCTCAGAATTCCCTCTGATGGGTGTACCGCAGTACCGCAGCCCTTAAGAGCTCAGATTTCAGCGGCGGCAACGTGAGTAAGCTGCATTTCCCTAAAGGCTGCTCAAGACCTTTGAAGAACATCAGAACTCCAGTTTCTGGTATTTGAGACTGAATGTGCATTGAACGAGTTGGAATACTGTCTGTTTACTCTAGCTGAACTCTGTGCTGGGGCCCATAGCTCCTGAGCTGAGATGCCTTGGGAAAACACCTGCCTTCCTTCTCATTCACTTGGAAGGACACTGTGTTAAGTTGTGAGTTTATTTTGAAGAAAACATTCCCGTTCATATTATGTTACTGTAGTGTAGAGAATAATTATGACTTGAATTATTCAGTATTCATATTTCACTTCACTGTATTTGTCCAGAGTCTGTGACCTTCTTTAAAGTGATGCCATTATAACCGCCCAAGTCCACCCATTCAAATAAAATCTATTACTGGGCTGTTTTTCTCTTTTTAATTCATTATCTCATGTGTGTGTGTGTGTGTGTGTGTGAAGGGTCTTACTGTGCAGCCCTTGCTTGCCTGGTGTGTTGTGTAGACTGGGCCCCAAGCTTGCAGGACCCTGCATCTGTCTCCTAGACACTATGATTATAGGCACCCACTGCCACTCCCTGCATACTTTTCTTTTTTTGTTTTGTTTTTAATGCTTTGTTCCTTCTTTAAAAAATAGTTTATTATTATTATTTTAGCCCCTAAGTTTAGAGTAATAAACATCACATGAGCTAGTTCAAAGTGTTTAAAATTCAAACATCGCACCAGTCTTTGTTTCTTCCAGAAACAAATAGATGTTTCATAGGAACTACTAAGTGCCAGGCAGGCATTGTGTAGATGCCAAAGGTATACAGATTAAAGGATACAAGGCCTCCTAACCCTAGCAAAGTGTATGGGCCAGTAGACAACACCATGTGTAAGGACTATGATTATTACGTACATATTTTAAAGCCACACTATGTTGGGGCAGGAGAGCTGGCTCAGCAGTTAGAGGACTCATTGCTCTTCCAGAGGTCCAGGGTTTGATTCCCAGAACTCACATGGTGGCTCCTGTTCTAGAGAATCTGATGGGTTTTTTTGCCTTCTGTGGGTACTGCACACATGTGCTACACATACATACACACATGCAGGCAAAACACTCATACCCATAAAGTAAAATAAATAAATATATAAACAAAATAATCCAAAGTGTGGAAGAAAACAATCTCCTTTTCTACAGAATAATCAATATTTAACCTGAGTCTTTTTAAAAATAACTTTTAGAGCTAGGGTGTATGAATCCCAGCTCTTGAGAGGCAGAGGTAGGAGAATATCTGAGTTCAAGGCCAGTCAGGGCCACAAAGTGGGACCTTGTGGGGCAGTGGTCTGTGGCAGGCAATCTGACACCTGGTTGAGCACAGGCTGAAAATTCTGGGAGACCCAGTGAAATATCCACGAGCTGTGGAATTTCCACAAGGGACCAAACTATGTTTTTAGCCAACACTCCCGGAAGACTCCTGTAAAACCAGCCACAGCCTTTACAATCCCTGTATAGAGAGGGGCCTGGCATGTGAAATTTGTCACATAAAAAGCAACTCTGAGTCCCCCCCAAGCAAATGAGACACTACAAAGTCCCCAGACAAAGCCAATGGAAAGTCTCAGTTGCCAAACCCCTGATCCCTCCCAAACAGTATATCAGACCATCCCGACCAGGGTAGCGCTCTCTCTGCTCCACCTGCTCACCTGCCCGCTCCGTCCCAGCTTCCACGCGCGCCCGCCATCCAGAAGGAATAAAGGTGCAAAACTACCCCAGTGTCTGAGAGCTTTTGTCCCTAGAGCTGTAACACTTTTGGCCCGGGAAGAGATCCACTCTCTGGGTTGAGCGGTGGGGTGTGAGCCGACAGCGACTACGGATACCTCGGAGAACGCGCTACGGCCAAGACTTGGCACAGGGTGGCAAGTGCTGAGCGAGCACAGTGTCTGGCTTGGAGCTGGAGAGCGGCCGAGGCAGCTAGCCCTCGCAGTCTTCAGCCGCCCGGGCCTGACTCCGCACAGCGCAGAGTGAGCAAAGCCCAACAGGACCTATTTAAATTTTTTTTAATTTAACTTATGAAAAGGATTATGTTGACAACTTCAGATTGCTAGATTGTTTATTTTCACAGAAGTATTGTTTTATATTTCAATTACCAGATAAAATTCCCAGTGGAGCTGAATTTTGAAAAAGAAGTAAGTTGTAGGCGGGTAAGGCAGGGGTGAAATAGAGGGGTGAAGGGTGTAAACAACGCAGACACTTCGAGGCAAAGGCAGGCAGATCTGTATGAGTTCTAGGACAGCCGGAATTACAAAACAAGACCCTAAGTCTTTAGCTGCTCTTACAAAGGATTAAAGATGGGCTTATAAAGGAACACTGTGGAGGAGGGACGGAAGGGATGGAAGGGCTGGAGAACGGGGAGCTGGTGCTACGGAATCTCTCTTCAGGACGCCACACGGTACCCACCACTGTGCCTTGCCTCCTGTGCTGTAGCATTAAATATAACGGAAAAGCAGTTGGTTGCGCCCAACATAGTCATGGCACTATTACATCAGTGGGAACTTCCAGCCTGATATGTTGGTACTGAAACACGCAGGGTCAATAGACAAGCAAAATTGTTGGCGACAATTCTCCACCATCTGGCATTAGGGAGGGAGCTAGGAGGGATTCTAGTTCAACATAGGCTTGATTTCTTCAGACAAAACATCTGGTGCTAGCTGGGCAGTGGTGGTGCACACCTTTAATCCCAGCACTTGGGAGGCAGAGGCAGGAGGATTTCTGAGTTCAAGGCCAGCCTGGCCTACAGAGTGAGTTCCAGGACAGCCAGGGCTATACAGAGAAACCCTGTCTCAAAAAACCTAAACAAACAAACAAACAAACAAATAAATAAATTTTTAAAAATAAAAAAAATCTGGTGTCTTCAGCCAAAGGAACTTAATCTAGTTGCGGCATAACTAGCAGGAGAAGCAATAGCCTTTATGGTTCATGATGCTTCAGGGCCCCCTTGGCTGACTTAGGATTTCTATTTCTGTGATGAAACACATAACCAAAAGCAGCTTGGGTTTATTTGGCCTATGAGTCCTGAATCATAATCCATTGAGGAAAGCCAAAGCAGGAGTTCAAACCAGGCAGGAACCTAGGAGCTGATACAGAGGTTATGGAGGAGTGCTGCTTACTGCCTTGCTCCTCATGTCTTGCTCAGCCTGCTTTCTTTTAGAACCCAAGACTATCAGGTGTAGTCCCACACACAATGGGCTGAGCCCTCTCTTATCCATCACTAATTAAGAAAAGGCCCTATTGGCTTGCCTACAGCTGGATCTTATGGAGACATTTTCTTAATTGAGGTTTCCTCCTCTCAGATGACATTAACATGGGTCAAGTTGACATAAAAACTAGCCAGGACACTGGCCCACAGATGAAAGGATGGTAACCTACCTCCATGGCTCTGAGAATTTCATTCAATAACCTTATAGCCTCTGGGAATGCCCCTTTCTACCCACACAGTGTGTAACTTTAATTTTTTCAAACCTTATTTTAATGATGGTTCTTAAAGACTTTAACCTCTATTTTAGCCCACCACCCACCAGAGGCAGTAAAAAAGAAAGGATATGGGGAAGTGGACCTGTTTAGAAAGGTTCCTTGGAGCAACTCCCGACTGGAAATCGGCAATTCAGTACACAGGTTAGCAGGTAGCAGCAGCTTGATCCACTGGCAAACACTTCATGGATACACCAGAAGCCCAGTTCAGTAGAGTCCAGTTGGCAACTGTGGTGATAGGATCTAGCAAAGACAGCCAGGCCTCAACCTCTGCTCCAGTCAGCAGGAGGGACCAACAGAAATACCAGGAGAAGTTCTCTGCTCTGCCTCTCTCAGTGAAACAAAGATCATTAAAGACTTGAGACCTACAAGCGCTGCACAGCTAGCTGTACCAGCAAGCCGAGCTCTGTCTCCATCACTCCGTGGAGTCCTATTTACACCCTGCACACATCATGTGTCCTCCACGTGCCTTGTCTCAGCACGTGCATCTAATCAGCCCGAATTGGAGGAAGCAGCAAGAAACGGCAGCACACCACCAGAAGTTTTTTGGTGCATTTCTCTCTGTGGAGTCCTGACAAATGCAGCTCAACTATGTAGTGTACGGTGGACCAATACATGCGTGTTGTTAGCAAAGAATCCTTCATCTGTGCAGAACATCCTCTCTCCTGTGTCTGCTTCAATGAAACACTCCTTCCTTCATGAGTCTGCCTTAGCCTTTCACATCTGTGTCTACTTTAACAAAACATTCATTCACGTGCTTGCCCCAGCAAAACACCATCCAACGCAACTGACTTTCCAAAGAACCCTTAAGTGTTGTGGGAGATATTAAAAAGAAGGAATATATGTCATGTTCCCGCACTACGCCCTGGTTCTCTCATCCCAGCGGGCTGGCCAGCCATGCACTGGCGGGCAATGGCCGATGTGCTTTCATCTCGTGGAGCTCTGACTTAGAGCTCCCCATCTCTCCACTCAGCTCACTAGGTTCCCACTGGCGGGTCGCTACCACAACAGCCCCAAGCTTCAATACCCCCATGGCCTCTGTGGTGCACATCAGGCAAACCCACACTTTGTCGCTGTACCTTTCTCTCTGGAACCCAGACGAGCCGCCATGTGAAGGAAAACACCACACAAACTTAGTTCAGAAACAATGATAACTCAGTCTCTCAGTGCATCAACTAAAACCTAATCTTGTAATCTTGTAAACCTTATCAAAGTCTGATTCCTCTGGTGGCGAATCCTTGCAGATTGGCAATCCCAGGAGACTCTAGTAGCTACATCTTACCTATCTTCTTTTCCCGTTCCAAAAAGGGCTCTCTCTCTCTCTCTCTCTGGCGCTCTCACTCTCACTCTCATTCTCTCTCTCTCTCTCTCTCTGGTGCTCTCGCTCTCGTTCTCTCTCTCTCTCTCTCTCTCTCCCTCTCTCCCTCTCTTCCTCTCTTCCTCTCTCCGACCTGGAAGTCCCCTGTGTGCCCAGTGATTGAAGTCACAGGTGTAACTCACTCCTTGTCGGAAGCCCCTCCCAGGAGGGCAGATTAGCAGACTACAAACAGCCCAGGGCTATCCACAACACTTAAATTTCCACCTCAACAGCATCCCGTTTTTAAACTCCGAAACTACTGTTTTTCTATCCTCTGGGCATTCTTACAGTCTGTACCACACTCAAGGGTCAATACTGTAGAAATAAACATTATTAGAGAGGATGGACAGAATCTCTGAAGGCTTGCCATTGTGGATTTCAAGTAAGTGCCATTTGATAGCTAAGAGGATACAGAAAAGAAGCACGTTTCTTTTACTAAATTCAATATTCTAAGAAAAGATTCGATTCTTTTTTTTTTTTTTTTGGTTTTTCGAGACAGGCTTTCTCTGTGTAGCCCTGGCTGTCCTGGAGCTCACTCTGTAGACCAGGCTGGCCTCGAACTCAGAAATCCTCCTGCCTCTGCCTCCCGAGTGCTGGGATTAAAGGCGTGCGCCACCACTGCCCAGCTTTTCTTTTCTTTTTTTTTATTCTATCAATTGCTTCATCAAAAGAGAAATATTAGGTTAGCACTGTCTGGGGGACACTACTCCATCTATCCCTCCATATTTCACATTTGCTCTGAAGTATTCAGCCTCCACATCCTGGGGTGCTACTGCACCCTAGAGCCACTGCAATCCCTTCACCCCGATGGACTTGTTCTGTTAGACTCAAGTTTAAATCCAAGCACCATGCTCTAGCCTGCCATGCCGGCCTCTAAAACCAGATCCCCAGTTCTCACAGGCTTCTGGTGAGCACTGTGGGCCTTGACTTTTTATCAGCCACCTCCCCCCCCACCCCCCCCAAGGAAGAAGCATATACTGAATACTCTGTGGGTAGTAACTGCTCCACTAGTAAGCCCAGCCTAATCTTCTAAACTGTACAACTTTATCATTCATGTCTCTTAGGGCTGGCATAATCCGGTCCATCAAGGACTAACTTCCCTATATTCCCAGTTTATGTGTCTTTGTCTCCCAATTGCTGGGATTAAAGGCGTGCGCCCCCACTGCCCGGCTATGTGTCTTTGCCTTAAGGAGGGGTAGGATATTACTCAGTTTTTCTGCCTCCACAGCACTTAGACTGATCCCATGCACTCCCACTTTTCATAGCCTCATGAGCTGGGCTCTTCCTCTGTTTGTTCGAAAGTGAATTCAGGAGTTCAGGTCCCGACTATTTGCTGAGTGTTACAGTTTCCTGTACTACGTCATGGTCAAGTCCCAATCTTCACACTTCATCATGGGTTTTTTCTTCTTTCAGTTGAAGACTGAGCTTCACGATGATAGTCCATCACTTCTCCCTGGCTTTCTTCTTCCTCACTCTCCTGATACTTAGGGTCTAATGAGAGTTGTGAGAATCGCACAGCTAGGGGTGTACAACGGAGGGTCTCCAACGTCCATGCTGCAGTGGGTATTTGTCCTTCCTACTAAGTTATCCCCTTTCTGACACTGCTCATCTGATGTCAGCGAAGACCTTGCTCAGCACCGGGCTGTCACGCTATGGGCTTTCAGTGATGCGCAGCTACTAAATTCTGTAGCTCAGTGGGTCTATTTTGTGCTATTGTTGTTTGGGGATGTTAAAGCATCTGCAGGAAGGGGCCTCTGCGTTGAATCTACAGGTTGTCTCATGATGAACACATTTCTAAGATTTTACGTAACAGTTACACTCCATTTTCTATCAGAAAAAGACTTCCGGTCAAAATTTCTTTCTGGCTCACCGTGAAGCCAAACCTAGGTTTGTAATCTTTCAAATCTGAGATTGCTGAGTACACAGCTCTCTGGATTTTTTTTTTTCCTTTAAAAGGAAAACAAAGAGTACCACACCGAGTGACAGCTGGCTCAAGGCAAAAAAAAAAAAAAAACGGAAGATAGGTAAGCATTCCACAGGTCAGAGGTCAGAAAGCCACTCAGAATGAATTTCCGTAGCACTGCCTTTTTATCTGAGGAGGAACTAGGGTTCAGGAACAAAGCAGAGTCACTTGACACACACACACCAAGGTACAGGAGTGGCTCCAGGGCAATAGAACCAGGTCTGGAATTAGAGGAAGGCACCTGGGAGGAAGCAAGGACCGGGAAGATTTGCTCTCCTGTTATCCCAGTGATGACTCCTGGGCTCCAGATAGCATCTCAATTATGCAGTGCAGCTGGCCTGGAACGTGTGCTGTGCACATCAGGTCTGCCTCTTGTCTTCCAAGTACTGGGATCAAAGGTAAGCACTACCATGCCTGGCCCTAGTTGTGACATTTAGCATGGCTTTAGGTGAAATGGTGGGGCCAGAATGAATGGGAACTGAAAGACCCCAGCCCAAGCAGGCTTGCTGTACAGAGAAGGGAGGCAGTTAGGGTGGTTTACAGATAAAGGTTAAGTACCTGCTCCGAGGGCAAGCTGTTGCTAGTGAGTTATCAAGGCACACAAGAGTCTCTGAGCTGAGCTCTTGTGGAGGAGAGAGACATGAAACATATTACTTTAAAAGAAGAGTTATCAAGCAAATGGGAATATATGTTACCCATGAGCCTAGACATGACAGAGACATGGCTCAGAGGGTAAAGGCAATTGTTAAGCAAATCTGAAAATCTGAGTCCTATCCCTGTATTCCGCATAAAAGGCACTGGATTATATGCAACACACACACACCTATAATAATTAATAAAAATATGTCATGGCAACATTATTAGTATCTTATGATTCATACTGCCGTGATAAAACACTATGAAGGAAAGGGGTTCTTTCAGCTTACAGCTCTCTCAGTCACTGAGTGAAATCAGAGCAGGAACTCAAGGCAGGAACCTGGAGGCAGAAACGGAAGCAGAGGCCGTGAAGGAGTTTAATTAGGGGTACTTACAGAAGTAGGGTGAAAGTTTGTGGCCAGTGTCTGCACCACTGAACAAAACATCCTCCCTCTCCCAAGCCTTAAATGCTCATGGAGGGCTGGGTCCCTGTGAGCCCCTCCCCCTTCATGCCAGGGTGATGATGGCTGGGTCCCCGTGAGCCCCTCCCCCTCATGCCAGGGTGATGATGGCTGGGTCCCTGTGAGCCCCTCCCCCTTCATGCCAGGGTGATGATGGCTGGGTCCCCGTGAGCCCCTCCCCCTTCATGCCAGGGTGATGATGGCTGGGTCCCCGTGAGCCCCTCCCCCTCATGCCAGGGTGATGATGGCCTCCTTGTCAGGCGGGGAAGCCACTCCCAGGCTTCCTGTTTCCTGCACCTGGGGAAGGTGATATGTATGTCCCACCTGTGACTGGGCCTTCCACAGTCATTTGTTCTCATCCCTCCCCCTCGGCTCCCCCAGACAATGTTTCCCCACGGAGCCCTCACTGTCCTGGAACTTGCTCTATAGACCAGACTGGCTTGGAACTCTCCCGAGTAATTGGGATTAAGGGTGTGCATGTGCCACTCCCCCAGGCCAGAATGTATTCTTACACCAAGACTTTGCAGTCACCCCAGGCTATGAACACAAATGTGGTTATTCAGAAGGTAATTTGACAGGCTATATGACTTTTTGTTTTATTTTGTCTTGTTTTTTCGAGACAGGGTTTCTCTGTGTAAAGAGCCCTGGCTGCCCTGGACTGGCTTTGTAGACCAGGCTGGCCTTGAACTCCTGGTGGGTGGTGGGGAAAGTTGGATGGCAGGAATTTGGGGGTAAGGCTCATCCATAAGATGACATTTGCATAAGATTTGGAGGATGACAACAGGAAAATCTTGGGCTTTGGCTACTGCAAATATAAGGGGTCATTTCTTCATCAGCAAGTCATTCGTAGGCACAAAACCCACGAGGACATAAGGAACAACTACAGTTTAGGGACTTTAACATTAATATATTATTTTAATCTCCACTATATGATAAAGTTTTTTTTTTTTTTTTTTTTTTGGCAACAGGATCTCATATAACCCAGGCTAGCCCCAACTCACTATGTACCTGAGAATGACTTTGCATTCCTGAACCTCTACCTCCAGAGTGCTGAGCTTATAGACATGTGACCCCCAAGGCATTTTATTTGGTGCTGGGCGTGGAACCCAGGGCTTCCTGAATTCTAGCCAAGTCCTCCACCAACTGAGCTACACCCCAAGCCCATAAAAAGTTGAATAAAGCTACATTTTTTTTTTCAGAGAAGACATAATGAGTGCATCTGGAGAGGTAGGAATTTTGAAGTTTTGTTTGGCGGAAACTGGCTTTTTATTGTTTTGGAGATGTGTACAAGAGAAGGTTGGGAAATGTGACTGGATTTATTTCTCGGTTTTCTCAATTGAACAGATAAAAAAACTTTCAAAAACCTTTCCAATTAGCAATGGATTCCTAAGTAGTCTATTTTCCCCCGTCTTAGCACATCAATTTCTTTCTTGCCCTTAACTCTGCCCAAACTCTATAAACATATTCCTGGAAGGTGGGACGTTTCAGAACGGCTCTCTAGTACATGTAGTCCTTCATCTAACCACAGGGGGGCACTGGAGAGCTTTGGGGACTGGTGCAAGCACCACTCCTACAGGGCTGGGCGCAGCCTGAAGCGTTCCTGCTCCAGCTCTGACTCAGAAGTCTGCTGTGCAAGCTCAGACTTCTAACCGCCAGTACTTTAACCTACTGCTCGCTGTTCTGCTGAGGCTTCAGCCTTTGACAGCAGGTGCTGACCCCTCCATACTTGTTTAGCTTCCTCTTTCAGTTCTTTCCGCGACAAATACAGGTTTTAAATCTCATTCTACATAAACTACATAAAGGGCTCGCTGGACTGCTTAAGGGCACATGGCACTAAAGAGAGGCAAAAAAGGACACAAACTAAATCTCTGACTAAAGCTACCCCAGAGAAAAGCTAGCGGCCCACACAGGTTTCCGTAGTTAGCAGGGTGCTTGCATTTCTGTCTTGATGGAAAAGGTCTCTAAGCACACCAGGTAATTAGTCTCGCATGGAAAAGAGCAGAAATTCCTAACAACAGAGAAAACATTCAGATGAAGTGGAGAAGCCATTGAGGGAACAATTGACATCACCACACACACACACACACACACACACACACACACACACGCACGCACGCACGCACGCAGTCAGACACGCACGCACGCTAAATGTTTGTACACATAGGCAAACGTAAGAAAAGGATAGGAAAACGTGAGATGTTATTGAGCTCTAGCCTTTGCAGAGGAGCGGTTGTATCATAGAGAGCATGATTTTGAAAAGGGACTTTACATTTCACCCTATATAATTCTACGTTGCAGGAAGTGTTCTAGAGTAAAACTTTTGTTCAGCCTGTTTTTGTTTTGTTTTTCATTTGGAAGCAAGGTCTTATTAGATTACTCAGTTTTCCCTCAAAGCCAAAATCCTCCTGCCTTAGTCCTCTAAGGGCTGGGATCTGAGGTGTGTGGCACCGTGTCTGTCCTCCTTTTTCTTGTTTCATCGTCTTAACCTGGTAAAAATATCAGAAAATGAGTATTCATTACTCTAAGATGTGTATTTATGACATTTGAAGACGTTTTGGACCAGCTGGAGACAGGCTTAGTGACTAAGAGCATTTTCTGATCATAGAGGGTCCCAGTTCAATACCCAGCACCCACGTGGGGCAGCTAGCTTCCACCTGTCTGTAACGCCAGATCCAGAGGATCTGCCCTCTTCTGGTCTCCGAGTCTTCATTAACATGGACATACCTACATTCAGACATTCACACATACACACATTTATTTTTTAAAAAAATCTTAAAAAAAAAAGCATTGGAAGGCCGGTGTTCTGGCGTTCTTTTGTAATCCTGGCAGTTGGTCGAGGCAGGGCCATTGGGAGTACAAGGTCAGCTTGGACTGCAGGCATACATGCAGGCAGAATGTTGTATACACAATAAATAAATAAATCTTAAAAAAAAAAAAAAGAAAGAAACAAAAAGAGCTGGGATATAAATCAGGTTACAGAACCTGCCTACCTGTTGAAAGCCCCAGGTTCACTCCCACAGCCCAGGGGAAGGGTATCAAATTGTAGCTCTTTGTCTTCCATTTTGAAGGAAGAGGGTCATTACACTGGAGGAAGTGAAGTGTTTCCTGGAGAGAAAGGCTTAGGTAAGTCTGTTCTGTTCCTGATGCAGAACGCTAAGCCTGGAATGCCCAGGGAAGAGGTCGCTCAGACAACATGGATGGAGACAGATGCCTTTTGACACAGAACATCAGGGAACACCAGGATGCGTGTCAGTAAAGACTCAAAGCTGACTGTGTGAACACAGCCCACTGTTAGCTATGTAACCTTGAGAAATGTATCTATCTTTCTGAAATTCAGTTGCTCCACCTGTCACAGAGAGTAATGGTAGAACCCACCTTGTTGGCTGGCCATGTTAATTAAGTGACATAAAATGTTCAAAGACCTTAAAACTGTGATTGGTCCATAGGTGGGTTCAGATGCTGCAGCCTGCTTCCTAGGTCAGCAGCAAAATGGAATTCTTAACTTTCCTGTCTCCAGTTACATACATGGACCCACCAATGCCTCAGGCTGTGCCACAGAGAGAATGTTTCTATGACACTTCAGGTGGTAATGCAAATCAATTTATTGGATCAGAAATAGAATGAGTCTGCATTAAAATATAAGAATTTGAAAAAGATACATTAGGGGCTGGAGAGATGGCTCAGTGGTTAAGAACACTGACTGTTCTTCCAGAGGTCTTGAGTTCAATTCCCAGCAACCACATGGTGGCTCACAACCATCTGTAATGGGATCCAATGCCCTCTTCTGATATGTCAGAAGACAGCTACAGTGTGCTCATATACATAAAATAAATAAATCTTTAAAAAAGAAAGAAAGAAAATGATACATTAGAAATGCCCTATTCAAGCTAGGTGTATTAGCTTCTCTCTCTCTCTCTCTCTCTCTCTCTCTCTCTCTGCTGTGATAAAGCACTATGAACCATGACCAAGACAACTTAAGGAAGAAATAGTTTATTTTGGCTTGTGGGTCCAGAGGGATAAGAGTCCATGAGAGCAGAGCAGAGGTATGGTGGCTGAGAACTCACATCTTCCAACTTCAAGGGGGGGGGGGAGAGGGAGGGAGGGGGGAGAGAGAGAGAGAGAGATCCCACCCTTGTGTGTCCTGTATTCTGACCACACCCAATGATAACTACATCCTCCATCTTCTCCCCCACCTGCTCATCCTATGCCCAATAGTCTGTCTTTTACCCAAACCCACATATGAGAGAAATGTGATCGTTGTGTCTTTGAGTCTGGCTTCTTTCACTTCACACTTTGTGTTTATTCTCAGGAATGGTATAGCGGGATCGCGTGGTAGTTCTATTTTTAGTTTTTTGAGGCATCTCTATATTCACTAGTGGCTGGTCTTGCTCATTTTCTCACCATCAATATCTAAGGGATTCCTTTTCAAGATCTGCACCCTCTCCAGCATTAGTTATGAGGGTACATTTTTTTTTTTTTTTTGCTTGTGTGTATATGTGTGTAGTGTATGTGAGTTAGTGTTTATGTATTTGCACACATGCATGTGTGCCCCATGTGCACATGGATGAGCCTGCAGGTGAAGGCCAGATGTCTTCCTTGGCCTTGCTCCACCTTACGTTTCAAGGCTCTGCTCACTAAGCCTGGAGCTGGCCAACTTGCTAGGCTAGTTAGCCAGTGCCCTCCGTGGTCTGCCGAGAGCGCATGAATTTGATGGGCACATATCGTGGGGACAGAGAGGAACAGGACCTTCTGAGCAGGGCAGCTTGACCAGAAGCTCAGAGGTCAGAAAGGATCTGAGGCGAGCCACAGGTCGTGTGTGGGATAAAGTTCGTCAGGTGCGAACTGGGCCAAGCTTTAAATGCTGATCTGAGGAGATGCGGCCGACGCTGAAAGCAGTGAAGGCTTCGAGTGTCCGTGCCACGGAAGGCTGGGCACCATCCCGAACCTGTCCGTTCCAACCCACTTTAGGATTTATAGCCAATCCTTAGTTAAGGCTCAGACGTTAAGCTTCTCTCAAAACATTAACTTTTCAAGGATGCAAGACAAAATGAAGGACATTTATAAGATAAATTGAAACCTGCCTTGAACTGGCCTTGACTGGAGTTTTCTAGTTCCCCATTACAGCATTCTTGCCTGAGTTAACTAAAGGTGGCTGTCATGTTTTGCAGGCAAAAGCCCGGTGAATCTATCCAGAGGCAAGTTTTTTCAGCATAGCACTCTCAAGGTAAAGACATGGCGGCTCTGTTTTCCTCTCTACTTAGAATGTTCCTTTCCACTCACCCTCTGAGATCAAAGAGGCAGTGAGGAGAGATTATATTTATGTCAGACAGCTTCATATCTAAAACATAACTCATGTCCTGTTTCCTCACTGTCTGGTATGTTCCCTCCAGCAGCAAGGCCCCAGGAGAAAAGGATGACTCCCCTTGAACAGCACTTGTTCAACAAAACCCCTTGGGCCTTGAGTCCTTTGGCCTGCCCAGAAGTGTCGGGAGTCCCAGTCAGGCCTGGACTACCAGCCTCTTACCTGGCAATAATTCCTTCTCTGGGTGAGCCTTGCAAGTCTGCAGCTGGCAGGGTGATGAGATATATGTGTTCATCTGTAAAATGCCTGGCTTATCCTTCTGAGCATCTGCAATGGGTCTGCATCAACGCACATCCTGGGTGTGGCGGCCTACATCGGTCATCCCAGCACTGGGGAAGCAGAGGCCGAGAGATCTCAAGTTGGAGGCCGACTGTAGCTACCCAGTGAGCCTGTCTCAAACAAAGCAAAAGAACCAAGCAGATGGTGTACATTCTGAGGAAGACAGAATTTCAATGGAGAGAAAGCATACATACTAATACGAAAACCTTAATGTGCCTCTAAATTAGTTCTCCTTCCAGGAAGTTGGTGTGTATGTGTGTTGTGATGAGTGTTTATGTACATGTGTTTGAACCTTTGTGAGTGCATATGTGTATACACAGGCATAGATATGCATGCATAGTTGTGCTCATGCACACAGCAGCCAGGACGTACATCTGGGTGTCTTCCTAGATCACTCTCTACCTTGTACACTGAGATTGGATCTCGCCCTTGGACCCAGAGCTGGCTGGTTCAGCTAGTCTAGCTAGCTAGCTTGCTCCAGGGACTCTGTCCCTGCTTCTCAAGTACTAGGATTCCAGGTGGGCTGCCACACCCACTTGGAATTTATAAAATGCTGGGGACCAAACACGGTGCTCACCTTTGTGTGGTGATGCTTTTACTCTGTGAACTCTCTCTATCTCACTTTTTTTTTTTTTTTTTTTAAAGATTTACTTATGTATGTGAGTACACTGTCACTGTCTTTAGCCACACCAGAAGAGGGCATCAGATTCTATTACAGATGGTTGTGAGCCACGATGTGGTTGATGGGAATTGAACTCAGGACCTTTGGAAGAACAGTCAGTACTCTTAACTGCTGAGCCATCTCTCCATCCCTCATCCCACATTTTTTAAGTATAGAAAATTAGCAGCCTACGAGTCTTTGGGGGGTCTGTGGAGCTTACCGAACATCTGGATTTGGGTCCTGGCTTCTCATCTTTGTACCTTTAGTCATGGTAGGTTTGTACCTAAGCTGCCTTCCCTAAAGATTATCAGACAATGTTCAGCAGTAGAGCTCTTATTGAAAAATCACTTTTCTGGGCTGAAGAGATAGCTCAGTGGTTAAGAGCACCAACTGCTTTTCCAGAGGTCCTGAATTCAAATCCCAGCAACCACATGGTAGCTCACAAGCATCTGTAATGGGATCTGATGCCTTCTTCTGGTGTGTCTGAAGACAGGGACAGTGTACTCTCATACATAAAATAAATACAATCTTTTTAAAAAAATTAGTTTTCTGATTTCACTGTAGAGTTAATGAATTGTTTCACTTTCTTTCAGATTCCTGGAGTGGCTGCATTAGAAACAGGCTGTGTATTTGGCAAATGGTATTTCAAAACTCTGAAGTGTAAAGCTCAAGTATACTGGTAATGTATGAAAAGAAAGGTATTACATCATCATGGCCACTGTGGACAAACTCAGCAATCCAGCCCACATGACTTGAATAGCCCTGCTGGTCACATGACAGGGGGAACACTCACTAGCATTTACCCCTTGCTAGTTCGTGAGATTAAGACCCAGGGCAGTCTTCTCAGTTTGCTACACAGCCAATTTTCTTCAGAAATTGGTAGATTATTTAAAGAGATGTAAGTGAGGTATGCTGGTAATTCCGGCACTCAGGAGGTAGAGGCAGGAGGATTAGGAATTTGAGACCAGTCTCAGCTACATGAGACCAAAAAGCCAGAATGTTACAGGTGTGAGATGGTTACTATGTTAGTGAGTTGTCCTTGTAACAAATACTTGAGATCACTAGTCTACAAAGATGGGTTTATTTTAGCTACTTGTAGAGATTCTGGTAAGTAATCAGTCAGCATGTTGTATATACTTAATTTGGAGGCTGCCCATAGTCCTGTGACCACCACAGACCACCTATGAGTCCATATCTGGGAATCAGCTCTGGGGCTAGTGGGCAGCATGAATACAGTTAAGTCACCTAGCTGCTAGGCTAACAGAGCCGAGGCTCCTCACCAGGTCAGCACTATGGTTTTCAGTGTTGTCCAGAGTGTGACCTGAAGCAATTGTGTGAGACTTCCTGCATTCTGCTTTGTCTTTTATGGTTTATTGAGCTATAATTTACCAGCTGTAAGTTCATCTGTTCTCGTCCAGTATCCTTCTAACAATTTGAATAAACTGCTTACTTTAGGGTCAACTCTGTAGAGAGGTCTACAACCACAGAATAAAATGGGGTTTTCTTTGAGATGTTTCCTTGCATCTTTTATTATTGTCACTGTGAGACGTGTCAGCTTCTCTTACATCGTTTGTATTTCTTGGGTACACTTTATATGTGCATATAATTTTTATTTTTAGAGTATGGGATTAGGTAGCTGAGGTTGGTCCATATAGTTGAGGTAGCCCATGCTGATCTTGAAATTTCCATATAGTTGAGGATGATCTTGAGCACCTGTCCCTGCCTCCTGAGTTCTGAGGTTACAGGCATGTGTCACCACTGCTAATTTTTAAAAATTCGGTAATAGGGGACAAGCTTTGCATGTGCCTGTAAAGTGTCCTACCAATTAAGGTATATCCCCAGCCCATTGTATATATATATATTATTACATTATATATATATCACATATATGTATGTCTCACTATATATATACACACATGCATATATATATAGTGATATATATATATATATATATATATATATATATATATGTTATCATACTGGGTGTTAGGGGCACATACTTGTAATCTCAAAACTTGGGAGGTTGAGGCAGAAGGATCACTGCCGTTTCAAGGCTAGCCTGGTCTACTCCAGAGAGTAGACCCTGTCTCAAAAAAAAAAAAAAAAAAAAAAAGAGTAGCATAAAAATGATTAAAGTCGACATTGAAGTGAATTTGCTTTTAAGGGCTCCCCATTCATACCTCAGTCCTTGGAGACTATTCTAGCCCTTGTCACTATGACGTAATCCCAGAAGAGTGTTGGGATAAAGGCTGCCTCTCTATCAGTGTTGGAATCCTGGGCATTCAACAGACGTGTTTTGCTTATCACTGAAAGAAACTGAAGATCCAGAGATGCTCAGAGCAATTCAGGCCTTTTATTAAAAATTGACAGACCCAGCAAAGCATCAGGAACCTCCTCCAATACGTGAATGTGGTATCTAACTGATAGTAGATTGAATTAGAAATGACACATGCCCGCCCAGCTGTGTGGGTTTATGGTCTCTGTTTAATTTGCAACACAAGGGGGTTTAAACAGTGAGTGGGTTTGCCTAAGAATCTTGCCTACAAATGGACTAGCTTGAATTCAAGACCCAATAGGATAAGATAGGATTATTTTAGATAAATTTAATCACGATTTTACAGATCCAAAACCCACCCACATTCTTGCTCCCAGTGATACCTCTGTGAACAAAAGCCCAGAATGGAGTGACCGCTTTTAGGAGATTACTTCTAATTGGGGAGGGACAGGGAGGGAGGGAGGGAGGGCCGAGGTGCCTGAGCTCTGTAACAGCATACTTAGCAGCAACCATTTGAATTTAAAGCTGTGTGAGGGGAGTGGGGTAGAGCCTCACTTTACCTTCATTTGGAGGAAGAAACAAATGTTACTTTTCTTTTTTTTTTTTTTCTTTTTTTTTTTCTTTTTTCTTTTTTTTTGGTTTTTCGAGACAGGGTTTCTCTGTGTAGCCCTGACTGTCCTGGAACTCACTCTGTAGACCAGGCTGGCCTCGAACTCAGAAATCCTCCTGCCTCTGCCTCCCAAGTGCTGGGATTAAAGGCATGGGCCACCACTGCCCGGCTCAAATGTTACTTTTCTCATTTTAGAGTTTCCTTTGGATTTTAAGGTCTCCCTGGCTTCTGAGGACACTGAGATCAGACAAGCTTGTTGTGCCTTCACTGTGCAGTTACAGTAACTAATCGGATGGGGGTGGGGGAGTTTGAAAGACAGAATAGAGTCACAGCCATCCAGCTGTGAAAATACACATCAGTTAAATTCTGCTCAACAGCTGAGGTTGAACTGCTTGCTCTCTTCCCTCCCCTCCCCCCTCCCCTCCCCCTCCCCTCCCCCCCATTTCCTTTCCTCTCCTATTCTCTTTTCTCCTCCTTCCCTCTTTCTTTCTTTCTTTCTTTCTTTCTTTCTTTCTTTCTTTCTTTCTTTCTTTCTTTCTTTCTTTCTTTTTCTTTCTTTCTTTAACAAGTAGCTCAGGTTGGCCTGTAGCACAGGTTGACCTGTAACTTGTTTAACTTCTGGAAGTCAGCATTTACAGACTACAGTAGGCCTCCCTTTAGGTTTTACAAATTATTTCAGTTCTTCATTTTCCTAAAGCTTAAAGTGAAATCAACTTATGAATGTTCTTGATTTTCAAATTGTGAATTCATAATAATTTCAAGAGAATTGCTTATATTTTTGTATTTTATATTTTATATTTATTATTTAAAGACAACCGTGTCTTTCTTTTTTTAAAATGAAAACATTCCCAAGGAAAACTGTGGGGTTTTGTTTGCTTGCTTGTTTGTTGTTCCTGTTTTGTTTTGTTTTTAAGAACTTTGGAAATATTTTATTTAAGTCTGATTGTTAAAATTTTGCCCAAGAGTAGGAACTGAAACCTAACAGTTGCTGTAGATTACTGGCAATAACTACCCCAAGAAGGTCATACCTCCTGGTTTATTAATGGCCGGGCTCTGCACTATTGTTTGCTGGCAAAGGAGTCATTCATTCACAAAACTGGACCCACCCAACCAGACAGAGATCCTTGGTGGATGTCAGTTATTCTAAACCAAGAAAAATAATTGCCTCATTTCCTCACTGAACTTTGATCAGTACAGTGTGTTGTGTGGCCAAGTTAAAAAGTAGATGGAATTTCAAGCAAGGTTTTGATGGCATCCTGGGAGCTGCCACCAAACGTCCGTCAACCAGGGAGAAACAAACCGAGATGGGATGCATCAGACAGGGATTTCTTAAAGGAAACCAGCCCCATTACCGTGGGTACATCTACACTCTGGCAATGGGCTGACCCATATTTTACAAATGATGGTAAATTGCCCATTTTGACATATCTGGGATATGATGTGGCTCAAATTCTTTTTTCTCAGGCTTGTTTGTTTTATGAGAAAGAGTTTCTCTCTGCAGCCCAAGCTGGCCTCAACTCACAACCTCAGCCTCCCCATTGCTGAGATTAGAGGAGTGAGCCACCGTGCTCAGCTCTAGTGACTTCTTGAGTTTGCCAGATGCTAGTATACAAAGATTAGCAAGAGCCTGCTTCCATGGAAGAGACAGACAGTGAATCTATTTTTAAAATAGATGCTTAAGGGCTGGTAAGATGGCTCAGAAGGTAAAGGCACTTACTGCCCAGACTGAATGTCTGAGTTTCATCTACAGGACATACATAGTACAAAGAGAGGACTGGCTCCCATGGTCGTTCAATGACCTCTGTGTGCAAATGGGCATACACATACACACAATAAATAAATTAAAATGTAATAAAGTTGGATTAATAAACTTTTCTTAGAGCTTAATGCCAGCAATTTATAATCTGAGACCAGACGATCAACTAAGCTTGTGAATACAAGACCAACCTGAGCAAGATAGTTAGACCCTGTCTCAAAAAAAAAAAAAAAAGGAGTAAAGTACAATGTTTAAGATGTGGGGTTTTTTTGGCCAGGCAGTGGTGGTGCACGCCTTTAATCCCAGCACTTGGGAGACAGAGGCAGGCAGATTTCTGAGTTCGAGGCCAGCCTGGTCTACAGAGTGAGTTCCAGGACAGCCAGGGCTACACAGAGAAACCCTGTCTCAGAAAAAAAATGTGGTTTTTATTCAAAAGAGATAGAAAATAACAGAGGGGAACTAATTAGACAGGAGAAAAATTCTTTGTGGGTTAGAAACTTTTAACTTGAGACCTATTCAAAACCTGATCAGAGGACCATGGTGGCCAGCACATATCCTGCAAGGCAGATGTGTGTGGTGTCTAAGAACAAGCAGAAGCAGTGTGACTGTAGTCTGTGAGCCAGAGGAGGCTAGAATGGTGGGAGTGTACAACCACCTAGGGCAGTGGTTCTAAACCTGGGGGTCATAACCCTGTGTGTTGGGGGGGGGGTGTCGAGCAACTTTTTAACAGGGGTCGCCCAAGGGCATTCTGCATATCAGATATTTACATTACAATTCATAACAGCATAATTCTATGGCTGGGGGTCACCACCACGTGAGGAACTGTACTAAAGGGCTGCAGCACTAGGAAAGTTGAGAGCCGCCGATCTTGGTACCTCTTTCAGCAGTGTTTGACCATGGTCCCAGTAGCAATGTATTTTATCTCTTAGTTAGGTCCTCCATCTTCAGCCACAGAGCGGGTTCGAAGCCAGCCCAGGCTATGGAAGACCCCGTCTTAAACAAGTACATCGTCCTGACATTAACTTGTACAACTTCTCCCATCCGACACACCAACCTCCTACTTGTTACAAATCTGCCCATGTTTTTCCTCCTGCTTCTCCCTCCACTGGGCTCTGCTTCTGTTTTATATTTCATAATCTGAATTATTAAAGGGTTAAAGCGGGTCTTGGTAGGTAGTTGGGCAAACAGAGAAGGCTTTGCTTTTACTGTGAAATCAGAACACATTATTAGAAAAGAAAGGAATTAAGTTGAAGAAGGAAAAAGGTCACACAGTGCGGTAGTTTAGCCATCTTTAATAGCCACTGTCACTTCAGGTCTGCAGGGGAGAATTAACAAGGCAGTTTGCATGAGGCACAATTTGCCCTTGAACAGACCGAGCGTCTGTGTTACAACTTGAAGTGGGCAGGGAGTTTGCGTCAGGCTCGATACACACTTGCCCTGTTGTACCTGACGTGTCTGTGCGAGGACGCAGCTTCCACTCACTAGCTCACCAGACACTGGAGAAGCTTGGGGGAAGGGAAAACACTTCTTGCGAATCACTCAAATGAGCTATCTTTTTCTTTTTCTGTTTTCCTTTTGGACAGGCTCTCACTACACAGCCCTGGTAGGCTTCACAGTCACCATGGGAGTCTTTCTAGATCTGAAATGCCTGGATGACTTGTCCTAATGGAGCATCTTCCAAACTTATATTTACACCATTTAGAACGATTTCTAAGCAAACCTGTAACCAGGCTAACCTAGAACTCACAACACAGCCCATACTGGCGTCCTTTCTCAGCTGAGATTACAGACCAGAGTGCCACCATGTTGAGCTCAGACCATTTTTAAGTACAGTTCACTGACATTAGGATATAATACATACCTTTAGGGTTTTTGTTTGTTCTTTTCTTTCTTTCTTTCTTTCTTTCTTTCTTTCTTTCTTTCTTTCTTTCTTTCTTTCTTTCTTTCTTTCTTTCGGTTTCCGAGACAGGGTTTCTCTGTATAGCCCTGGCTGTCCTGGAACTCACTCTGTAGACCAGGCTAGCCTCGAACTCAGAAATCCACCAGTCTCTGCCTCCCAAGTGCTAGGATTAAAGGCGTGCGCCACCACTGCCCGGCTTCTTTCTTTTTTGAAACAGGTCTCACTATGTACCCCAGGCTGGCCCAGAACATGAAACTCCTGATCCTTCTGCCCTGTCCTCCTGAGTACTGGGATAGCAGGCATAAACCATCACACGTAGCAGTTCACATACTTTTGAAGGTAATTTTCACTGGATATAGTTAGTGGATTGTGTTTTCTAACATTCGGAAGATCTCATTCTGTTATTTTGTGGCTTCCATTGTCAGTCATGTTGTGGCTCTACTGGGGCTGTCTGGGCTTGTGTGATTTCCTCTCCTCCTCTTCCTCCTCCTCCTTATTGAGACAGAGTCTCTCTATTTAGTCCTAAACTGTCCCAGAACATACTATGTAGACTAGAATGGCTTTGAACTCTCTCTAGAATGGCCTGCATCAACCTCCAGTGTTCTGGAATTAAAGGCATTTGCTATCAAGTTTGGCTTGATTTTAAGGCGTTTTCTTTGTATCTGTTCCACCAATGGTTGACAGTATTTCTTGAATCTGTATCTGAATTTTTTTCTAACAGTTTTGAAAATTCCTTATATTTCCCATCTCTCTCTCTCTCTCTCTCTCTCTCTCTCTCTCTCTCTCTCTTTCTGTTTATAAATACAGTTTCACATGGTAGCCCTGACTGGTCTTGAGCTCACAGCAACCCTCCTGGTAATGCCTCTCTGGTACTGGTATTATAGCTGGAAGCCACATCCACCTTTCTATCTGGTTAGGATACACTGCACTACACTGCTAAATGCTTAGGCTCATGTAAGTGGGAGGCACTGGTAAATGACAAGAGGGCAGGGAAAAGGTGGAAGGGAAGAGATTTCTTACTTTTCTGCATCAACTTGAGATGATACCTCCAGTCATCACTCCCTTGTCTGGAGCTGAGTCTTCTATGGGATGTCTCTCTCCTGTGGGGTGCAATCCAGCTAAGTAGCAGGTCACTGCTGTACTCTTGAGACTCCATCATCTGGCCAGGCCAATGCCTGTGTTGTTACGCTATCCCCAGGGATGGGGAGGTGGCTCAGTTTCCCTGTCATTCAGAGAACCACTTGGCTGTTTTACAATTCCTTTGTCTGTAAGTCCTAACATCTTTTATTTCTGAACTGGACCTGTTGTTATGCACTTATGATGGTATGTGCTTTCTCTCAAGGCTAGAGTTACAATGTTGCCTAATACCGAAAGGAGATCTTAAGTTTGTGTGCTCTCCCATGGCCCATGCCTCTCTTCTTTTCAACACAGAGTTTCATATAGCTCAGGCTGGCCCCTAACTTACTATATAGCCAAGGATGACCTTGAACTTCTGATCCTCCGGCCTACCCCCTCTGATAGCGTGGGCCTGTGGACCACCAAGCATATTTGGCGAGTACTCTCCCAACTGAGCTAACGTCCCCAGCTCCGAGTGTTCATTTTGATTCCTGGGTTTGGTGTGGATTGATTTAATTCCTACTGTAAACCTTGGAAGTCTCAAGTCAGTGCTTGCCAAGGAAATAAGTACATTGGTGGGTAGGGGAAGGAAATGTCATTGTTAAAAGTCTACGCTACATACTTAACACAATGGAATGCTTAAAAAAGAAAACCTTAAGAATATATAAAAATAAGCTCATTTCCTCTGAAATCCTTCAAATCATTACTTCCTCTATAAAAAATTCAGCCAATGTATATTTAGAAAATTGGATTACTCAGTTGTCCTTTATAAAGAAATAAATTTAGGGAAAAACAAATATGACCAAAAGACAAACTATGAAATCTCAGAGAATTAATATATTGTATTAAGTTTTAATTTAACTTTTAAATTAAAATTAAATTAATTTTAAATTAATAGTAATTACTCAAAACTGTGAGGTACCTGCTATGTGCTATGATACATACAAAAGTGATAAGGAGAGGTGTGTGTGATGGCACGCCCCTGTGATCCCAGTACTTGGGAAGGTCAGGCATCCATCTCCTTAGCCCCTGGGCCTACAACCCCTAAGGTAGGGTCTCACACTATGTAGATCACGAGTACTAACCTACAGAATCTCTAGCTGGGGGGAATAGGTAGTCAGGAAAGTAGTAATCTGTGTTCAATCCCCATAATGCACTAGAGGAAGAAGAAGAGGAGGAGGAAGAAGAGGAGGAGGAGGAGGAGGAAGAGGAGGAGGAGGAGGAGGAAGAGGAGGAAGAGGAGGAGGAGGAGGAGGAAGAGGAGGAAGAGGAGGAAGAGGAAGAGGAGGAGGAGGAAGAGGAGGAAGAGGAGGAAGAGGAGGAAGAGGAGGAAGAGGAGGAAGAGGAGGAAGGGTTTGGTAGCATGCTCTCTTAATCCCAGCACTGGGAAGGATTCCTGAGACTTGCTGGCCAAATGAACCTGCTTGGAGAATTCTAAGCCAGCCTCAGAGCCTGTCTTAGATAAGAAGGTGGACAGTGCCTGAAGAAGATCGTCTGAGATTGCCCTCTGGACTTCACATGGAGCAAATACACAACACTCACTGCACCTCCACCCCACCCCACCCCAAAAACCACATAAACACATGGACACACACCCGAACAGGGGTGCAGATCTAGGGAGAAGAAAGTCCAGGATAAAGCCACCATTATGTAAGTCAAATTTCATTACTGTCTATATGATACCTATTGTGTGCTGGAATCAGAACAAAGGTTTAAACTTTGGTTACTAGTGATACGAAGCTGGTTTCATTTTCTACCACTTCCCTCTCATGCCCCTAGCTTGTGCTAGCCTGGGTTTATTGCTGTTTTTGGAATAAGCTAAACATGGAGCAGAAGCAATGGGAAGATGGTTAAACAATAACAAAATCAATCAAATAATAAAAACCATTAACAATGCTGGATGCCTCACTATCAAGGAAAGGAAGAAAATGGACCTAAGGGAACACTTTGCTGTTAGAATGGAATTAGAAGTTTGATGTGAGCTTGTAGGTTTGACATATATAATATATACATAGGTGATAGATAGATAGATAGATAGATAGATAGATAATACATGGATGGATGGGTGGGTGGATGGATGGATGGATGGATGGATAGATTGATGAATGGATGGATGGATGGATAGATGGATACATGGGTGGATGGGTGGATGGATGGATACATGGATGGATGGATGGATAGATGGATGGATGGATGGGTGGATGGGTGGATGGGTGGATACATGGATGGATGGATAGATGGATGGATGGATGGATGGGTGGATGGATGGATGGATAGATGGATACATGGATAGATGGGTGGATGGATGGAGTGATGGAGGTATAACTACATTTCCTAAGTCTTATGCAGAACATCATCTTCCCCAAACATTCAGCACACATCCAGACAATGGCTTCTAAACGTCACCTTCCGCTAAGAGGAATTAGGACTTCTCATAAAACTGTCTGACTCCAGGCTTACTGCAGGGAGGGAACAAGATAAGCCTGGAATGTTTTATTGTGCTTAAAAGGAAGGAACTACTAAAAAGATGATGTGGGGCGGGGTGGGAAGAAGACTCGGTAGAAAAAGAGTTTGACATGCAAGCTGAAGAGTGGAGCCCCAGCACCCACGTAGCAGCCTGTCTATATAATCCCTGTGCTGAAAAGCGGCTGGCTAACTAGACTGCCCAAGTTTGTGAGCTCTGGATTCCGAGTGGGATTCTGTCTCAGTAGATAAAGTGGAGAAGGATTGAGGATGATACCTAATGTCAAACTCTGGCCTCTACACACAAATTCATTCCTGTGCCCATACACACACACAAACACAAGACATCTCACAAACTCAGAAATAGATAAAGATGGAGACACGTCAAAGAAACAACAGCAGCAACAACAAAAAATCCCTGAGGTTTTGATAAAGCTTTATATAGTGCCAAAGTTTTGCTTTACATAAAATACTTAATGATAGAGGGAGAAATCATGACTGTCTGGTGGAGAAGTTTGTGTGACATCACCTAAGTCAATGATCAGAGTCACACGGATTAGATGAAAATTCTCTGCTGCCAATAAGGGTTGATTTAGAACAGGACAAGACAGACAGACAGACAGACAGACACACACACACACACACACACACAAAGGAAAGGAAGGAAGGATAAAAGAAAAAGAAAAGAAAAAAGAAAGGGGAAAGGAAAGAAATAGGTTAAATGAAAAAAACAACGATAAAAAACTAGGTGCAGTGTCCCGTGATTTTAATCCCAGCTCTTGGGAGGCAAGGCAGACAGATCTGAGTTCAAGGCTAGCCTGGTCTACATAATGAGTTCCAGAATAGCCAGGACTATGTATGCATAGAGAGATCTTGTCTCAGAAAACCAAAAACCAAACTAGTGTCTGCAAAGGAAATATGGAAAAAGGAGGGCAAATAATTGCTTTTAATTTTATCTCAAAGAGGGCAGGCTTAGCAGGCTTAACAGGGATGCAACCGGCTACAGAATGTATTTAAGTCCTTATCTCATTGAGGAGGGGTCGGCTAGTAAGTTCTCTTTTTTTCTTAGGTCTTCTGGTTTCTTCCACTTTCTGGCTTCAGGCCGATTTTCTTTTGGTTGTAAAATAGGATTTTTTTCCTTATCAGGAAGTCCTTGTCTGGGTAGAGGAAGCACCTGCTCTCTACATCAAAAGAGTATTATCAACCACTGAAAAAGCCTTTTATGAGAGGAGACTATCTGTTAAGCTATTTATGCCAGAGTATGTCACCACATTGGTATTTATGTTGTAGAAGGTGGGCACCAGGCTGCCCACATCAGAGGATGTTTCGGCTTGGAGCACGCCATTTTTACCAGAGGAAACCGACATAGACATTTACATGTCTCAAATGGTACACAGAACAGCCGACTGCAAGCAGATCTTTCATACTTTTGCTCTTGCCTACTATACTCTTTAAAAATAATGTTTATTTTACTTACCTTATAAGAATGATGCCTGCATTTATGTATATATACCACATTCCTAGTTAGGCCCCCCCGGATTGGAGTTACAGATGGTTGTGGGTCATCGTGTACGTGCTGGGATCAAACCAGGTCCTCTGCAAGAGTAACATGTGTTACAAATCACTAAGCCATCTCTCCAGCCCCATAGCAGCCTCAGCATGGCTTCTAGAGTGATGCTGGGACTTAGGTGGCTGAGACAAGAGGCTGGCTACAAGTTCAAAGCATGCTTTGACTACACAGTGAATTCCAGGCTAGCCTGGGCTGCAGAGTGTCCAAAATAAAACAAAACAACCACCACAACAAAGCAAGCACAGAGAAAACATAGGCTGGCAAGGTGGGTCATTGGGTAGGGGCACTTGCTCTCAAATCTGATGGCCTGAATTGAATCCCTGGGACCCACATGGTAGAAGGAAAAAACTGACTCCTGGAGCCATCCTCTGACCTTGTGTGTGCTGTGTGCTGTGGTTGGCATTGTTTAACAAATATCAAGTGATCAAATTGTCAGTCCTGGAAGAGACTTATCTCATCTACATATCTCAAGGTTCAAAGATCTTCAGGAAGCTAACACGAGGAACAGAGAAGCAAGCCATTAGCACTGAACCTAGCCATGCTCTTCCGGGAACACTGAGGAGGATAGGGTTGGCTTACTTGCTTTCTGTGAGAACTGACTGCTCCATACACACCCATTTGCATCCAACCTAGGAGGAAGCTCCTTCACTGTCTGCCCCCAGGTAAGGACAGTCCTAGGCCAGCTCTTAGAACCTCTCAACTAAGACAGAGCATGCTTGTCCAGAAGAAGCTCGGTCTGTGTAGCCAAAATACTTTTAAAAATGCTTTAGCAAAGCAAGCCCGGTGGTCCAAGCTACTCAGGAGTTTGAGGCAGGAGGATGGCAAGTTTGAGGCCACCTTGAGCAACGTAGCAAGACCCCGCCTCAAGAACAAATAACCCACAGGGGAGATAGATGGTGACTGAATGAACGCCGAGTTATGACAATTTAAATATGTGAATTAGCTCTTATGAATGCAAGGGGCTGGTAGAGGTTGTTAGAGAAAAGGTTAAAGCTTGGGATATAGATACTGGTAATTTATTTTTTAAAGACATTCTTGGGCCAGCAAAGTTGGTCATTGGGTAAAGGTGTTTGCTGCACCTAGCAACCTAAGTTCCATCCTCAGAACCCCTTGTAAAAATGGAAGGGCGAAACCAACTTCACAAAGTTGTCCCATACCTTCTGTACTGTAGAAGCATGAGAGGGCATGCCACATGTGTGAGAGCACACACACACACACACACACACACACACACACACACAAATAATAATAAAATAAAGAAACAGTTCCAGTTATGTATCTATAATACCCCAGCATCTAAGAGGTTGGAGGATTTGGGGTTCATAGCTGGTCTGGGCTATATCATAGCAGTATCCTGTCTCCAAAAACAAACCAAAACTACCCCCTCTTCAAAACAAAACAAAACAAAACAAAAAACATCAGAAGAGTAGCTGCTATTGAGGATAAAAAGCTGCAGAGACAGAAGTCAAAATAGCAAACATTTATTAAAGAGGCCGTGGAAGTGGCGCGGGTGGTAGTTGCTTGCCTGACCAAAGCCCTGGGCGTGATTCTCGGCATCACGTAAACCAGGCACGGAGGTTCACACCTGTGATACCAGTACTCGGAAAAGATGAAAGGAAGAGAATCCAAAGTTCAAGGTCATCCTTAGCTAGCTAGTAAGCGTAAGGCCAACCTGGGCTGAACGAGACCCCAATCTCAAAATAACAACAGACTATAAACCGGTATTGTGCGGTGATCGGTGAAAAGAAGGATTTGTACTTGGCTGTATTCTGGTAAGATGATGAATTACAAAGATAATTTTATTTGCCTCAGGGATGGTTTACGAAAGGAAGATTTTCATAGTACTGGATCCTGTCAATTATTCACGAAGATACACAGAAGAAAGGAACAGACTATCAGAAACAAATTGTCCTTTGATGGTGTCAGCAGGATCCAGCTCCCACCTCCCCTCGGATCCCAGTAAATTTATACAAGACCCAAAGTATAGTGTAGAAGACAGAATTTATTATAGAATAATGAATCACCCTCACGGGCAAGAGCAGACAAAGACAACAGGACCACTGAAACAGAAAACACTCCCTGAGTGAATGTGGGTAATGACCAGAGGCCCATTGTGGAAGACGACACTCACTGAGAGTGAACAATGGCCAGAGAAACCAACTCTTCCCTATTTCTAAAGGTGTTTAGTGGTTTCTATTCATTCTTTCCTTGGTCATTCTCGTCAAGGGTCTTTTTTATTTCATTGGTGTTTTCAATGAGACGGGTTTGTTTTTCATAATTAAGACTACTTTTTAACGTTAGGTATGGTGGCACATACTTCTTGGGACCAGTATGATATCAAGGAGCTTCTGTGCTGCCTCGATGATCTGGATTCAATACCAGGATCTCACACAGTGTGAGGAGAGAAATAACGCCAGAGAGTTGTCCTCTGACTTCTACATTTGCATCTTGACACATGTGTCTGCATTTGTGAGCACCCAAACAACACACACACACACACACACACACACACACACACACACACACTTTTTTTTTTTTTAAAGAACCTAGGATATATAATGGATATCGTGTGTGTGCATGCGTGCGTGCGTGTGTGTGTGTGTGTGTGTGTGTGTGTGTATATAAGTGTTTTAAAGAGTCATTCCTAAAGAACACCGAGGTTGCAGAGACCAATACCTCCCACTTTTCCCTCCCCACCACATCACCCCATAGAACTCATGGAACCTACACGAGGAGAGGATCTGACACCTTCACCTTTCAATTCAGCACAGCTGTGCCTGCAATACATCCTCCCCACTCCTAATGTTATTAACTAAAGTCTTAGTATACTTCATACCATCCTTGGTTGGTTGTTGTTATCCAACAGTTACTGAAGTCACAGGGACCACCGTTGTCCATCGGCTAATATGACAATTGTACATTGGTAATATCAACCCCCTGTGGCTGCTCTCCCAGTTAATATCTTACTCAGAGTAGAGCATGGAGCTTACACCTGGCACCATGACCTCCTGCTTCGAGAAATTATTTTCTGAACTATGTGGTCAATACTACCACATCCAAGTTCTATTTGAACATCGCAAACACTTGAGTTGAAAGCTATAGATGATAAAAAACAAAAGCAAAACAAAACCGAAACTAAGCAAAGAGACACAATCAAATGTATGTCTCAAAGCAGTCCCATAACAAACACAAAATACCAAGGCGACAAAACTCCTCCAAAAGTTATTAACCCTACAGCAATGGTATCCTGTGAGAGTGAGTCAGATAAAAACCCCAGACAGGGGCTAGAGAGATGGCTCAGTGGTTAAGAGCACTGACTGCTCTTCCAGAGGTCCTGAGTTCAATTCCCAGCAACCACATGGAGGGTCATGACCATCTTTAATGGAATCTGATGCCCTTTTCTGGTGTGTCTGAAGACAGCTACGTGTACTCATGTAAATAACAAATAAATTAAAAAAAAAAAAAACAAAGGGAGAAACACCAAGTCACATGTACATGTGGGCCCATAATTAGCCTCAAATTTTAAAAGCCAGAAGGGCTTGGAATGATATACGTCGAGTTCTGAAAGATAACATCTGCCAACACAGACTACTATACCCAGCCAAGCTATCTGTCAGAGTTGAAGAACAAAACATAAACTTCCCACGACAAAAAGAGACAAAAGGAATTTATGGCCACTAAGTCAACTCTACAGATGGTAATTGAAGGAATCCTTAATCTAAAGAGAAAAACAAACCCATCAGAAGAGAGTCAACCACACTAGAACTATAGTTAAGCAAAAGAGGTCTTAAACAACAACGGACCAAAATCAACAAGATGCACAACATTCAAGAATAACCCTGAATATTAATGATCTCAATTTCCCAATTAAAAGACACAGACCAGTAGATTGGATCAAATAGCAAGAACCATCTGTTTGCTGCCTCTAAGAAATGTACCTCACCATAAAAGACAGACCCTACCTCAGGGCGAAAGGATAGAAGGCCCAGACAGACAAATGCCGGGAGCTCTATCTCAGGTGTGAAGCCTCTATCATTTTCATATGATTGGATTTAGGTCATTTTCTTGTGCTTTGTTTGTGTTCGAATATTCAGGACTTGTTGTAGGATAGCTGGGCTGTGGTGATGCCCTGGCTATTGTTGACTGTGTTCTTACACTGGCCGTGAGGCATCTGGGTTTAGGGTTATTATAGGTTTAGGTGCTGATTCCTGAGTCTATCTGTGTTAGATGGATGTTTTCCTCTTGGTTTCTGTTTTTCCTCTGGTCCTCTGGCCTGAGGTTCTGGTGACCAGCGAGTTTTCGGGTCTAGTAGTGTGTTTCTATTGGGGATTTTGTGGCCTATATGACCTCTGGTTTTGGGTCCCAACATTGCCTCTGGTGTTCCAAGTAACTGTATAGCCTCTGGGGGCATCTGGGTACCTATTTGGTCTTTGGGGTTCCTAGTACAGTGTGGCCTCAAGTAAAGCAGAAATCTGCCACCAAAATTGTCGGCCAGAATACGAAGCCCAGGGGAGGGGTGCAGTTTGCAGCTGTTGGGTGGGCTTTAAGGAGTGGCCTCTGAGAAAGCAGAAGCCCTAGAATATATTTTTTTAGAGAAGGAGTTTGAACATTGGCACCTGATGGGTGGACAATGTTCCCTCCAGAAGCCATGAGGTATTAAATAAAAACCTCAGTTGCAGATATGGGAAGCGTCCCCATAAATTACTAGTCAAGGATGGAGCGGAAGCTCCCAAAACAGCACAGGGTGTTGTCATTGTTCTTGGTTGTACATCAGAACTGGATGGGAAGACTCTGTTGCTGAAGACACAGCAAGCTTTGGGTGCAAGGCAGAGAGAAGTCAAGCTTGGTCTGACCTGCAAACTTCCTCTCTGCTGATCAGCCTTCCTAGATAATGCTAGACAGTGCCATGTCAGGTATTAGTGGAGAAAAACCATCAATGGCGTCACCCAGTGGCAAACCCCGCATGCTGTGATACTGACTTACCAAACAAGATGTGTCTGCTGGTGCCCATATTGGCAGGAAAACTTTAGGGGTAATCACTTGCTTTAGAATTTGATTTGAGGTCTGCTTTACAGAAGGGAATTCATGCCTGGTACTGTAAACTTGGTCTAAAGTTCATGACTTGAGAAATCATAGGCCCTGGGGTGTGTGTGTGTGTGTGTGTGTGTGTGTGTGTGTGAATCTACTTCAGTTTTGCCAAACAGACATGTTGTCAAACTGTCTTCTAAATATTTATGTTCATACATGTACATAAGTACTGCCTTCAACTTTATCCAGAGAAACATTTCTGTGCAGTGCTCACCAGCCAATGCAGGGACTTAAAACTGGTCAAAGTCCTGAGAGAAGGTGAGTGCTGAGTGCCCAGCCCTAAATTGGACTGCTATGTCTTTGCTCCCCAGCACCCGAACCCCATACACCAAAGCTTAGGAAACATTCCTGAAGATGAGGGTGGAGAGGATGTAGGAACTGCAGGATGGGGAGGGGTGCTGTGGTCATTGCACCTGTGAACCCATTGTTGCTCTGGTTACCGGCAAGACCTGTGCAAGACTGAGCCAACAAGCTCAGTCAGCATCTCAGCAGGTAGCACTAATGAGACTCAGTGGGTTGAAGAACAGATAGACAACTTGAAGCTGGGAAAGGGATGTGTTGGAGGGGAGCTGGGGATGGATACGATCCTGGTGTATTGTCTAATGTATGAAAATGTCAGTGAATAAATAAAAGAGTTTATTTAAAAATTTTTAAAGAGGTATTTATTTATTTTATGTATATGAGTACACCGTAGCTATCTTCAGACACACCAGAAGAGGGCATCAGATCCCATTACAGATGGTTGTGAGGCACCATGTGGTTGCTAGGAATTCAACTCAAGACCTTTGGAAGAGCAGTCAGTGCTTTTAACCGCTGAGCCATCTTACCAGCCCTTATTTTAAAAATCTAAAGAGTAATTAAAACAAAGATTTTTGTTTTTGTTTTTTTGACACAGGGTTTGGCTGTCCTAGAACTCACTCTGTAGACCGGGCTGGCCTTGAACTCACAGAGCTCCACCTCCTTCTGCCTCCCAAGTGCTGGGATTAAAGGCATGCAGCACCACTGTCCAGCAAGATTAGTTCTTTTTACAGGCATGTGTCTGCATGTGGGCATGTGCACTTGAGTGCAGGTGCCTGCAGAGGCTAGAAGCATCAGATCCCGTGGAGCTGGAAATGCATAAGGCTGTGAGCATCTGCCCGGCATGGGTGCTAGACACCAAACTCGGGTTCTCTGGAAGAGCAGCAAGGGCTCTTAAACGCTGAACCATCTCTTCAGCCCCTTAAAAGAAAGAAAAAAAAGTAAAGGAGCTGGGTGGTAGTGGCACACGCCTTTAATCCCAGCATTTGGTAGACAGAGACAGGCAGATAGCTACATGCCTGAGGCCAGCCTGGTCTACAGAGTGAGTTCCATGACAGCCAAGACCACACAGAGAAACCCTGTCTTGAAAAACCAAAAACCAAACAAATAACAATGTAAAGGTTATTCAATTTTTAAAAAATGCATCTTATGTGTATGGGTGTTTTGCATGTGTGTATGTCTGTGCAGTAGTACCCAAGGAGGCCAGAAAAAGGTGTAGGATCCTCTGGGATTGGATGTACACAGATGGTATAAGCCACTATGTGAGTGCTGGGAACTGATCCCAGATCCTCTACAAGAGCAACAAGTGCTCTTGAGCCATCTCTGCAGTCCCTACTTTTTTTTTTTTTTTTTTTTTTTTTTTTTTAAAGATTTATCTATTGATTTATTTTAATGAGTATACTGTAACTGTTTTCAGACACACCAGAGGAAGGCATCAGAGCCCATTACAGATAGTTGGAAGCCACCATGTGGTTGCTGGGAATTGAACTCAGGACCTCTGGAAAAGCAGTCAGTGCTCCTTACTCTTCTTTCCTTTCACTTATTTGGAGGTTTTGTTACATTTCCCAACAAATAAAAAATTATTCCATTTATTTGTTTATTTTTCTCTTTGTGTGAGCCTGAATGTGGATATGCACGTGCCTGTGGAGATCAGAGGACCAGTCTCAGGAGTCAGTTCTCTTGTCCCACCATGTGAGTCCTGGGACATGAACTCCATTCGCAAATGTTGGTGGCAGTAAACTTTACCTGGTGAGCCACTCTGATGGCCCCATTTCCCCCCAATTTTTGAATGAAATGCTCAATTCCTTCACTTTTCCCACTCAAAATATTAAATTTTAACTTTTTATTTATATAAAATCTATATGCACAAAATTATAATAAAATAGCAAACAGCACTCACTAGAGTGTGTGTCCTCTCTACATCAAATGTAGCTCTAGGAATAGATACCATTTCCACTGAGTTTAGCTTTAAGTTTTCCTATTTAGATACATCTTTTTTGATTGTTTGATACAAAGTCTCTCTCTGCAGCCTAGTCTGATCTGGTAACTTTGTAGCCAAAGTTGGCCTCAAAATGATGGTGATCCTCCTGCCTCAGCCTCCTAAGTACTGGAATTTTAAGTGTGAGTCACCACACCCAGGTCAGTTCCATCTCTCTAAAATTATATTTTTATTGCTGTTTCTTGATTAACCATTTTAGGATCTGTTCATTATGCAGTATTGTTACTGGTGGTCAGAATATGAACCAGGTATATCCAGACTCTTGGCATCTAATTAAAAGAACTGAAAAGAAAGGCTCACACAGATTTGCATAAAAAGCAAGACAAGGGCCGGAGAAAAGGCTCAGCAGTTAAGAGCTCACACTGTACTTATGGAGGACTAGAGTTCAGTTCCCAGCATCTGGGATGCGAGTCTCACAACCATCTGTAACTCTGCTCTCAGCTGAGTGAGACCAGAGCTCCATTACCATGTGAGGTCAGAAGAGGCCTGGTCCTTAGGGATGTTGTTTGGGTGGTTGTCTGTTAGATTGATCATAGACTAGACTGTGCCCTCACTTTTCCTACATTTCATGCTCCTTCTCACAATACATCTGACTTTAACCATCTGCATAAGCAAAAGCTGGTAAATAGAGGAATTCTTCCTAAAGGTTTATTAGATAGAAAACACCATTTTGGCCTTACTTTGCATGCACTCAAAACCAGTTCAGTCCAGTTTGGCCCTTCTGTTCTTCATACCCAGACATATAGGACTATACTTGAATAGAAACTGTCCAATTTTGATTCTTTTCAGGGGCAAGGAAACTTAGACTATTGTTTAGAATTGAGAGTATGTTTAGCCTGATGCAGGTTGGGAGGGAGATCAAGGGGTTCGTGAGTTTGCTGGGTGCATTGTTCGGAGGGAGGTGTGGGTAACAGGTAAAGAACTAGGCTGTCAAGTGTATTACTATAAGAGATGGATGCACATAACATAAACCAAGTGGGGGCCCAAAGCAGAACAGTCTTCTGTGCCAGCCTGTCCCGGCATAGGTTGAGAATTGATTTTCTTCCATTCCCAAATAATTTTAAATAATAATCAGTGTAAGGCTGGGGGTGTAGCACACTTAGCAGAATGTTTGACTGGCATTCACCAAGCACCAGGCTTCATTCCCAACAGTATATAAACTAGGTGTGCTTGTGAATATTTAGGTCATCCTTGGCATAGCAATTCAAACAGCTTGGACTATATGAGACCCTGTCTCAATTAAAAAAAAATATGTATAGTCTCTCTCTCTCTCTCTCTCTCTCTCTCTCTCTCTCTCTCTCTCTCTCTCATAAGTATTTGAATATTTGAATATTTGTTTGCTATTCATCCAGAAAAGTATACAATATGGGTTATGCAGTCTTTCTTAAATACTTTTCTACGATTAATAATTGGATTGCTATTGTTTTTCATTTAAGTTTTCACTGTATTTGTTCTTTTTCTCTTCAAGGTACTCCAACAGATCACTAAACAGCTAAGCAATAATCTTTCCTGGCTCATAATCAATGTCTGGGCTGGCTGACTGCCAGCACCCTCCGGATAGAGCAATGCTTTCCATTTTTATCTTCCTGTAAATCTTTGCTCCCAAACCACACCCTCTGCAGCCGCCTTCAACACTGTAAGAAAATCCCTCCAGTGGGCAGTGCACAAACAACAGGAGCATGCTGTCCACAGCACTGAGGCTGAGGCGTCCTACTGTAGACTGAACGTTAATGGAAGCTTGATTTCTCTCTCCTAGCCAGTGTCTCCTGGAACATCTCCTCACAGTCTTTTGTAAGAACCCTGATGATCAAATCATCTCTTGAAGATCAACTCCACTCTTAATATCATTGCACTGAGGATTAGGTTTCAGTGTGTGAATTTTAAGAGGATATAAACATTCAAAGCATTCACTATTCTTCTACCCCGAGATGGCCTGATTGCTCCCTACATCTGGTACCAGCTGTTAAGATAGAACATTACTTCTTTGTTCACTTATGAAAGATCCTCATGTTCTGGATCCCTATGGTGTGTGTGTGTGTGTGTGTGTGTGTGTGTGTGTGTGTGTGTTCTCAACAGTATAGAGAACATATTCCAGCTACTGCAAATCCAAACGAAGTTTTAGACCTATATCATTGCAAGCATGAGTCACCTTTAGACTGAGCCTCTAGGACCTCTCGAAGAGTTACTGGACTGTCAGGGTAGCTACTGCCTCTGCCAGAGCAAGAAGCAGCTAGCCAGGAAGCTACTTCCACAACAGCTATCACCACAACTGGGTACTTTGCTCTAACAGAAGTTGTTGAGCTGAATTGTCTCCTGCTCAGTCAGGAGGGTGCCTGGGACTCAGCCTCCTACAGCCATGGCCGCTGCTGTAGAACTCATTGCTTCCAAGGCCAGCAGGTCTCAAACCTTAGTGACTCCAATCCCAAGTCAAATGCTTTCAAGTGCATCTTCATGGGTGTATTAAAATAAACTGATGGGCTGGAGAGATGACTCAGTGGTTAAAAGCACTGGCTGCTCTTCCAGAGGTCCTGAGTTCAATTCCCTGCCAGTATATAGTGGCTTCTAATCATCTATAATGGGATCTGGTGTTCTCTTCTAGTTCAGACACACATGTAGGCAGGACACTGTATACATAGTAAAACAATCAATCTTTTTTTTTCTGAAAAACAAAACAAAACAAAACAAAACAAAAAACAAAACAAAACAAAAAAACCAAAAAAACCTGACTCTGCAAGTGTTGGCTCAAGAGATTCAGGGATAATTGACTTCTAGTTGGCTTTTATGTTACAGAGACAGTCTGGGGCAAGTTGAACTGGGTATGTGCAAGGCCCTGTTGTTACCCCATATTTACCCCTTCCTTTTCTTCATACTTAATCTTCCACCCCCACAAAACGTGACACACCTGTTGTGATGGTTTGTACAAATGGGAATGTCTTCATCATCTTTCCATGGGAAGAGGCTCAAAATCGTGGGTGTCTACGTCCATTTCTGAGTGATGCTCCTTCCTCCTCACTCCTCCCTTTCTTCCAGGTCCAGTCATAACCCTTCTCCCTAATACCCTATGACCTGTGGGTTAAATCAAATCACTCCCACGAATACACACTATATTAGAACTATATTAAACAACAGGGGGATGAAATTTTAAAAAGACCATTATTATATAATTTTGTTTGCTTGCTTGTTTATGGTTTTTGAGACAAGGGCTCATGTATTCCAGGCTAGCTTCAGGCTCACTATGTAACTGAGGCACACACACACACACACACACACACACACACACACACACACACACGCACAGCATTGTCTAATTTCTACAACTCCTCATACTCCTCATGAAGAATAGTTAGTACTTATTTTATTTCATATTCTGTAACCTTGTTGGTTCCATAGCTGCTGAGAGGTTTTTCTAGAGGTGAAAGCAAACCTTCACTTTTGAAGAGTCTGGGTTTTTTGTTTTGTTTTGTTTTGCTTTTTTCCTTCGTGGTCTGGTCTGTGTTGAGATGCTTCCCATTACAGTTTTGCACCAAGAGGAATAGCAGAAGACACAGCAGAGAATGTCTTTAGCTCTAGATACACTCTTTCCTGGCCCAGTGTGTGATATTCAAAGCAGTCATCTCCATGAATACATTAGTCTCTTATTTATGTACAATCTGTGGCAGGAGAATACAAAGGAGCCAGGAGCAAGATCTCAAATACCCCCCCCCCCAAACTTTTTAATGTGCTCATCAATGGAATTATTTTCCTTTTGGGCACTGGGACTTCAAATCCAGCAGAGCCCAGAGCTACAGAGGTAAAAAGCAAAGGTTTTTGTGAGCGAATCACTGAGTGTAGAAATAAATACCACTCTCACTACCTTGGTCCCTAAGGTCAGGTATTCTGGCAATGGGAGAAATCACGTCAACTCTCAGCTTAACGATAACTCCACCTCACTGTCTGTTCCATTATCCTGTAAGGCCAGCCTACACTGAGGGTATTTACAGGAGGGGAGATAAAGAAATCTTAATATCAGTTCATTGTTCTTTTGAATAGAATGAATTATTTGCACAGAGTGTTGTGTGTGTGACTATCAGGGCGAGGAGTAAGACATCCAGTAAACCGGGAGATAGTATTGTTAGCAGGAATGTGCTGAGTGGTATTGAGAAATCTAGTTATTCTGACCATGACATACCTCCATCCTTACCATAAGCAGGAGCCCTTTCCAACTCAGTACTGGGGTCATTCAGCGAGGACCAAGCATTGATAGCCTGAGCTATTTCTAATCTATTCTTTATTGATTATACAATAATCACAAAATGAAAACAACATCTCTCAGTTGCCCTTCCTTGTGTTTTGACCTCACAACTAAGTTACAGCAAATGGGCTCTGGGCAGTAAACTCTTTTCAGTTTACACCATCAAAGGAAAGTTTCTGCATTTCCCTTCCTCCTTTTGATTTCAGCTGGCTACCGTGGGGACCTGAGAGTGAGAGCCAGAGCCATCACCTAGAACAACAAGATGAAATCCAGACAAGTAAGCTATACAATGGCATCTTGAAAATGGCAGACAACAAGCAAAAGGCCTGGGTCCTTGATACTCGAAGCACCATATTACCCTGCATTTCCTACCAGAGTTCACTCATTCATTCAGTGATTCATGTTTTTATAACAAGGTCTTACGTGGCCTAGGCTAGTCTGGAACTTGTAATATAAATGAGGCTGACAGTAAACTCCAGCTGCCATGCCCTCGAGCTGGGATGACAGACATGTGCTACATCTCGTGCCTGCTGGTATTTCAATAGGTGAGAAATATTACACTTTATCCCTCTTTGTGTGTGTGTGTGTGTGTGTGTGTGTGTGTGTGTTTCTCAAGCCACCATAATTTCAGCCTAAACTGTGAGCTAACTGGGACAAGCATCTAGCAGTAGCAAACATAACATATGTCTGAAAAGGAGATGTCCATTTTGTTGTGCTTCTATAGGACCTCCTCTATTATTATTGTAGCTAACTTCTTGATCTTAGGAAGCATCGATTAGCATACTGAGGAGGAAGTTTGACTGACTGACAGCCAAGAACAGACATGTGCTCAATTGATTTTACAAGCTCTCTGCTGAGTGGGATAGAGAACTGAATGATCTGGTTTCCACCCACCCCCAAGCTACATTTATGTATGTATGTATATGTGTGTGTGTATGTATGTGTGTGTATGTATGTGTGTGTATGTATGTCTGTGTATGTATGTATGAATGTGTTTGTTTATCTCATGTGACACAGCACATATATAGAGGTCAGAGGACAACATGTGAGACTCCATGATCAAACTCAGGTCATCAGACTTGTGGCAAGTGCTTTTACCTGCTGAACTATCTTACCAGAGTTTGGTGGGAATACAAATATCCTCATATTCTGAATCTAGCCTAAGAAGTTCATGTACCATCAGTAGCTTGCCCAAGTCTTCTGGTTGCTAATGTTCGATGTTCGAGTTTCCCCAAGTTCCTGACCATTCAGCCAAACCGTTGGGTCACACCCACAAGTCTCTGATGGTTGTCAGGGGGATCCCCAGGAGCAGGTAACTATACTTCTGAATAAAGTTCTCCCCAGCAGGAAGGGGAATGTGTTCCAGGGCCACTCTGGGTGCATCTAATGCCACAGCAGTGCTGGTATATAGTCCAGCACGATCTGTAAGTTGGGTAGAGATTTTCTTCCTCACTTTATCATGCCTATGGGTTTCATGAAGCTATGTATGTGGGGTGAGGGAGGGGAACCAGTTTAAGGCGAATGAGAGGGCCTCCGGTTTAAGGACCTACATCAGACCAAACTCTCAATTGCTGCATCCCTCAGGGATGAAACGCTGCTGGCCGCTCCCAACTCCAGGGCACTATCTTGGATTAGAGAGAAGAAGGAAAATCCCACCCAGCTGGTGATAAGCAACCTGACTAGCTAATCTCTGCATGTCTACTGTCAAATAGTCGTTATCAGGATCGGGTATCAAATTAAGAGCTATTTATCAAAAAGAGAATAGGTATTTGTTGAAGAGAGAATGTCTTTGTGATAAAATTGGGTCCTTGATAGGATTTGCTGGTTTAGGCTTGCCACAGGTTCTAGAGAATTCCAAATTAGCCACGCAGGCACTAGAGATTGTCACCTCAGTGGAAGCCACTGCCAGCCATCTTTCATCATGGGTTTTAACACCAGTGGCTTTATAGGTACTCAAGACACATGTTAACCACCAAGAATGTTCTGTCTTCTCCAAGCAGTTTCCAGGCATATGAGACACCCTTTTATAGGGAATGTCCTGATGCATCTCAATCGCTGGAGTCCAGAAGACTTCTGACACAGCAGGACCGTGAACACTGGTGAGAGCACAGTGCGGTGCTTCTGTGTGGACAGTATCTGTTCACCAAGATAGGAATGGTATGCCCATCTCTCTATCAGGCAGAATAAACTAGTTCTGATATTCTCAGCTTGTTGCCATAGGAAACATGTATCCATCAAATATACAGGAGCTTGTGAGAAGCCTCATCTTATTGATTTGACCCCTTAAAGTTGTGCATTATAAATGGAATCCCAGCTGAGACAGGAGAATCTTGAGTTTTGAGATCAGTTTGGATAGCAAGAATCTCAGTCTCAAAAAAAAGAGGGACACACACACACACACAGACACACACACACAGACATACACACACACAGAGAAAGGCAGAGAGACAGACAGACATAGAGACAGAGACAAAGAGAGAGTTGATGGCAGACAGATACAATGTCAAGACCTATTTATCTTCAGCCCAAGTCAACCTCAAGTTCAATAAAGACATGACAAGAATTTTTCCTTTCTTGACTCATGTTCCTCAGTTGCTTGTACCAACCATTTTCAAAGCTTTTTATTTTAAGTATTCTGTGTGTGTTTGAATGCAAGCACCCACAGAGGTCAGAGTGTTGGGTCCCTCTGCAGCTAGCCTTACTGGCAGTTGTGAGTGCCTGAAGTGGGCACTGGGATTCTAACTCCAGTCTTCCAGAACTGTTGCCTGCACTCAACTGCTGAGTCATCTCTCCAATCCCCAAGGCACTTTTCCTCTTTTTATTTATTTATTATTTTTATTTTTATTTTTGGTTCTTCAAGACAAGGTTTCTCTGTGTAGCCCTGGCTATCCTGGAACTCACTCTGTAGACCAGGCTGGCCTTGAACTCAGAAATCCACCTGCCTCTCCCTCCCAAGTGCGGGGGTCAAGGGCGTGCGCCACCACTGCCCGGATACACTTTTTCTCTTTTTAAATGAAGCAGGTGAAGAGATTGTAGCTTAGACTTGAGCTTGGGGATTAAGACAGAAAGAGAAGTTGAGAGAAAGACACCCGCGTGCGGGTGTGCACGTCTCCTGGGCAAATGGGCAGCGGCCTCTAAGTACTTTTAGAGTTTGTAGCTTTCAGTCCCTCCACAGAATGTTACTGCCGGTCCCATTTTACAGATGAGGAAGTCACATTAAGTGACTGAGGAGCTTGTCCAAGTCACACATCAGTAATTAAATGTAAGTGGTTTAGATCCAGACCAACACTCTCAGATACCACTTCCTTGTGATAAATAAAATATTAAATGGGAAACCTTTCCTTTCCTTACACAGCTTGCATGGAGGGAAAGCTGTCGAGATTATTCAGTGAGAAAAGAGTCAATCGGACCCCTGGATGTTTTTGTTCAGCAGTTAATTCAGGTAACTTCCCTGTGCTTCAAACAGAACCTAGTCCTCAGGACATGCTAGGCCAGCTGCATCTCCAGCCATCAGGAAAACATTTTTCCCCCTCTCTTTTTTTTTTCCTTCTAGTATTTCCCTTGATCATTTATGAAATTGCACTCCTTTATGCTGCCCCTTTGAGTTCACTGTTTGCCTTCCTCCTCAGAGAGGGAATTCCTTGAAGGGAGCGATCGTATTTCTTTTCCTTTTTATCTTAGGCAATAATGTACAATGGAGGATTGCTCACCATAAAGACAGCAAATTATTCTATTCAAAAGAAATAGCACGAATTATTCAAACTCAGTGTTCACGAATACCTTCTCCCCAAGGGCACAGGCTTATTTCAGAGCCTTTGATTGAACAAGCCCCGATACTATTCTTCTAAGAGTTAAACATTCTTCTCCTTGTTTCACAATCAAGGACCTCACTGTCAAAAGGTCAAGTGACTTACCAAAAGTTATAAAGCCAGTCACTGTTGGGGAAAAAAAACCCCAACCATCTAAGAGTTGTCTTTTCTTATTACAGAACAACTCTCTACAAGCTGAATTAATCCACGAATATTTTAAAAAGATTTAAAAAGTGTATTTGAGGACAACAAAGCCAATCTTGAATACAAAACAGTCACTTATGTTAACTTTTTTTTAAATGAATTATTTTAAAAATCAATCCCAAAGAGCCTCCAGAACCTTCTTTCTGTGCTATCTTTGTTTTCTGCACATTATTTCAGTAAATAAGGGCTGCATCCTCCCAGGAGAGCTGCAGGGCGGAGGTGAGATAAAGCCGCACACCACTTAACTTGTTTTGGCCTCAGTAAGGAAACGTGGCCACTCCAGATGTTTCCATGGTCTGAGCACATCGGATCCAGTGGGTAGGCGAGGCTGGGCCGAGACTCAAAGACAGGGGCTTTCTTTTAGCCAATAACAAAGTCCCTGCTTCCGGTGACAAGAACTTCTTTTTTAAGAAGGAATACTGTTGCTACTCAGTTATAGATTAGTTCTTGCTAATGATGATCCGGGAACTTGAATTTCTGAGTGTGGAAATAGTTATTTTCTCCCTTATGTCTGCCCCAGAGATGTTCTGTCCCTCAGATCTTGTTAATAGCATCAACATCCACGGAACTGAGTTGAAAACCTCAAGCTCATTCCGGAAGCTTCGTGTCCCTCACCTTCCTGCGTTCGACTTCCGTTCACTGTACCTCTTCGAACCTCCTCCTGTCCTGGGTAATGGACCTGCCATCACCCCACCGCCTCCCTGCCTCTATTCCGGATGATGACAGTCCCCTAGGTGCCTTTCCTGCCTCCACTCTATTTCTGGCCATTTTCCCCACCAGTTTAACACAGTTATTTGTATACCTAACACCAACCTATGGCTATCTTTGCCTGTAGAGCAGAATAGAATCTCCTCTCCTGAATTATAATACCCGCCCTTGCCATTGCTGTTTTATGTTGTTGGTTTTGTTTAATTTTTTTGAGACAGGTAGCCTTGGCTGGCCTGGAACTCGATATGCAGATCAGACCAGCCTTGAACGCACAGAGATCTTCCTGCCTCTGCCTTCCTAGTGCTAGGACTAAAGGCATGTGACACTACTCCTGATGTTTTATGTTTTTATTAGTAAATATTAATTATACCTAATACTGGGTTTCATTCTGACCTTTTCATACATGTACATAATATGTTTCAACCATATTCACCCCGTTATCTTCTCCTGTCCCTCCCATCCCACTAATCTCTTTTTCTTTATTCCTAGACCCCTCCCACGTCCCTCTCCCCCCCCCACGTCCCTCTCCCCCCCCCCCTTGCTCACAGGAGTATGGGTGAGAGGTTATTTAC
>CM052711.1:37844866-37869776 GCA_028551405.1 Uromys caudimaculatus
CCCTTCCCTAGCAACCAGCGATTATCTACAGATCTTCATGGATGGGGGCAGTCTCAGGAATCTCCCCTGGCTACCATTAAATGTCTGTGTATCCTCAGAGAAGGGAGGCATTTGTTGTTGTTTTCCACAATCAAGCATAAGTATTTATTTCAAGGCCTTTTTTTTTTTTTTTTTTTTTTTTTTTTTTTTTTTTGAGATTGAGTCTTAATGTAGCCCAGGCTAGCCTTGAACTTGCTGTAGAGTTAGGGATAGCCTTGAACTCCTGCTCCTCTTGCCTTTGCCTTCTCAGTGCTAAAATTACCAGGTTGTCACTCCACCCAGTTTGTGGGGTACTACTGACTGAACTGAGGGCTCTGTGTTTGCCAGGCAAACACTTTTTTATCACTCGAAGTGTCCACTCCACAGCTTTGAAGGAAGTGGTCAGCTTCTCTGAGGCTTTGAGGTTGGGAACTGTTTTTTAACAGGTATCTCTATGTAGCTCTGGCTAGCCTAGGACTTGGTATGTAGACCAGGCTGTCCTCAGACTCACAGAGACCCACCTTCCTCTGCTTCCTGAGTGCTGGAACAAAAGACACGTGCCATCACAGCCAGCCCAGGAACTGTTTTTAGAACAGGGTCTTGCTAATAGATCAGGCTGACCTGGAACTTACTATGCAGCACAGGCTAGCCTCAAACTTGAGTCTCAGTCTCCCAGGTAGATACCTAGTTCATAATCTTCTTGTTTTATTCTACTTCCTTGAAAATTCTCTCCTGTAACTGCTAATTTCTTTTTGCCATACCCTAGACATCTGCAGTCTCTCTGGATTTTTATTTTCTAGTGTCTCTTCCTGTGATATTTCTCTAGAGGGCCTTTCATCTTCCTTCTCCAGTGGATAACTTCTAAGGTACTTTCTAATTCCAGCACAAATATTGTTGCTTGGTGAAGGAAGTCCCCATATAATTAATTAATGGTGTCAACGACTCCCTGTGGTGGCTTGAATGAAGAATATTTCCATGTCTTGGCTAATTTTATGTCAACTTGGTATAAGCTAGAGTTATCTGAAAGGAGGAAGCTCAAGTGAGGAAATGCTTCCATATCATTGGGCTGTAAGGCATTTTCTTAATTAGTCATCAGTGTAGGAGAGCCCCGTCCATTGTAGATGAAACTCTCCCTGGGCTGGTGGTCTCCTGGGTTCTATAAGAAACCAGACTGAGCAAGTCAGGGGGAGCAAGCCAGTAAGCAGCACCCCTCCATGGCTTCTACATCAACTCCTGCCTCCAGGTTCCTGCCCTGTCTAAGCTCCTGTCCTGACTTCCTTTGATGATGAACTGTGATGTGGAATCATAAACCCTTTTCTCCCCAAGTTGCTTTGGTCATGGTGTTTCATCACAGCGCTAGTAACCCTAACTAAGCTATCCTCATGGGATCAGGTATTGAACACTCAGTTCCAGGTTGGTAAAGCTGCTTAGGGAGGTTTATGTGGCTCAGCCTTGCTGGAGGAAGTATGTCACCTGGGGTGAGCTTTGAGATTACACGGCCTTTCTCCACTTCCGGTTCACCTCACTTCCGGTTCACTCTCTCAACTTAGCGCTAATAGTTGAGGGTATGAGCTCTCAGCTTCCTAATTCTGATAGCCTCTTGCACTATTCTTCCCTACCATGATGGACTCTTTCTTTTCCCTCTGCAACTGTAAGCCCAAGTAAACTCTCTGTTATAAGTTATCTTGGTCATGGTCACAGTAACAGAAAAGTAACTAATTCTTCGCCTCCCAAACTGACCCAAGTTGTCCACAAACTCAAGATGCTCCTGCCTCAGTGTCTTGAACACTGAGATTTATATGTTGAGTTGTTTCTTGGTGCTCCATGTTTCCCAATCAGACAGAACCATGTGACTTCTGGTCAAAGAGCTAATTCCAAACCCCTTGAGTCAGTATATGACCCAACTCTGTCTACTGTTGGCAACCAGGAATTACTTGTGATGAAATGGCCTAAACATACCACATTTCTGGAATGGCTTTGAAGAGTTCTCTGAACCTGCAGTAGACAAACTTGTGTTGCTTAAGTCACTTCAGAGTTTATCTGCTACAGGGGTATGACCTTCATGACTCTAACTCCATTCATTAGAAAGCTCTATTTAGCCTCTTGTTACATTGAATTCTAAGGAATTGTCTCCCACAAATAACTAGAAATTTCAAGTTCAGACACTATGTATTATTTTGCATCTAACACAATGTTATACTCAAGCTGAACTTGTCGAATTTAGAATTAGTTGCCAGCTGTTGTCTTTCCAGTGTTCCCTGTTTCAGTGACTGTCACCTACTAACCAGCCACTCCCACTAGAAGCTAGAAATACTTTTTTTTGTTGTTTTTTTGTTTTTGGTTTTTCGAAACAGGGTTTCTCTGTGTAGCCCTGGCTGTCCTGGAACTCACTCTGTAGACCAGGCTGGCCTCAAACTCAGAAATCCACCTGCCTCTGCCTCCCGAGTGCTGGGATTAAAGGCGTGCGCCTCCACCGCCCGGCTAGAAATACTTTTCTTATTGTTCTCTTACTGAAGCCAAGAAGCACCTGGGAGGTGGAGGAGGGAGGAGGAGGTGCTTGTACCTCCCTATCTTGGGTTTGTCATGCTTCTCACATTTGGATTCTCTTCCCTCAAAACCTTTTTTTTTGAGGCTGGAGAGATGGCTCAGTGGTTATGAGCACTGGTTACTTTTGCAGAGGAACCTGGCTTCAAGTCCCAGCACCCACATGGCAGCTTTCAACTCTCTGTGTCTTTAGCTCCAGGGGCATCTGACATCCTCTTCTGGTCTCTTTGGAAATCAGGCATGTATGTGGCACACAGACATACATGAAGGCAAAAACACCCATATACATACAATAAAAATAAATGAATCTTTAAAAACATTTTTGTTCATTAATGGGTATTGAACCCAGGGCCTTGTGCATACTAGGCAGGCACTCAGCTCCATCCCAGCCCTCTCTTTTTTATAATTAAAAAAATTACACTTATTTATTTTGTATGTATGTAAGGGCACACAAGTGTCCTGGCGCTTGTGTGGAGTCATAAGACAGCTTTGAGGGTTAGGTCTCTCCTTTGGGTTCTGGGGACTGAACTTAGTTTGTCAGGCTTGGCAGTATGTACCTTTACCTACTGAGCCTTTCAAAAGTTGTATGTGTCTGTGTATATGTCTGTGTAGTGTATGTATGAATGTGTGTTTGTGTATGTCTGTGTGTGTATGTATGAATGTGTGTGTGTTTGTGTAATGTATATACGAATGTGTGTGTGTGTAGTGTATGTATGAATGTGTGTGTATGTCGGTGTATGTATGAATATGTATGTGTGTGCACTCATCTGTGTGCATGTGTGTGAGTATCTGTGTAGTGTCTGTATGAGTGTGTGTGTGTGTGTGTGTGTGTGTGTGTGTGTAGGTCAGAAGTCTGGTATCTTTCACTATTGCTCTCTATCTTATTTTTGGAGACAGGCTCTTTCCCTAAGCCCAGAATTCAGTGACTGGGTAGACAAGCTGTCCATCACGCTCTGGAAAGCCACTTGTCTCCACCTGTACTAGGGGTACAGATGTGCACCCTCATGCCCGTCTTTTGACTTGAGTGCTAAGGATCTGAACTCAGGGTCTCATGTTGTGTCACAAATATTTTTGTGCAGAGATGCAGCACACACATATATTTTCCCCAGATAGGGAGCCCACAAGAGACCAAAGCACAGATACCACCAAAGTCCAACTTGGTGAACCAATGAGCTTTATTGGGGTCACTTACAGGAGTATAGGTAACGGGTCACTTACAGGAGCAGAAATGACTCAAAGATAGCTGCATCACCATGGTCCCAGCACAGGTGACAGCTCACATAGCTGGGAACCTGGAGTAGTCTGTATACCCTGCAGGCAGCTCAGCAGGCTGGAGTATCCTTTCCAGGTGACTCAGTTGGTCTAAACCTTTGACAGGCAGCTCTGCTGTTTCCTGCTTCTTCCAGGCAGCTGGTCTGGTCTCAGAGTCTTCTTTGCAGCTCAGCTCTCTCTTCTTTCTGAGGGGGACTCTCAGCTTTTATGGCTTACTCTGGCAGTGAGGGGCCTAATGAATTTGGCCAGTTTCAGGGACCTTTTGAAGCTATACTGAGTTGTTTAACCTTTCCGTTTAAGGAACTTCCTGAAGGATGCAGTGTTTCAGTTTCTGATAAGACTGTTAATACCTCATTAGTAGAGCAAGGCCTTACCCATGGAGCCATCTCCCCAGACCAGCCCTTTTAAACAATTATGTATTGAGATGGGACTTGCTGTCTTCCTGCCTCAGTTTCTTGGGTAGGCGATATTACAGGCAGGTGCCATCATTTCCAACTAGATATTCTGTTTTCTTGATTGAATTGTAAACTAAATTGAATTCCATAGGATTGAAAGCATAAATTTTATTTTTTAAATCTTGCATCTCCTCAAATTCTTAACTTCCGGTGCCTAGCCTTATATTCTATAGAGAGTATCGGCAGTGATGGTGGAAAGGCCCACAGTGGCTGTTTGCTTATCTACTGGCAAGGTCCCACTTTGTAGCCCAGGCTAGTCAGGAAATCACTATGTAGCCTAAGCTGGTCTTGAATTTGCAAGTCCTCTTGCCTCAGCCTCCTGAGTTCTGGGATCACAGACATGAGGCAAGGCCTAGGTCAAGGGAGAGGAGAGTCTTGGGAGTGAAAGATGGTTGGGAGACTCACTCAGCAGACAAACACTGTCCGAGAAGCTCCTGGTGTTTCCTCAAGGTGGGGATGAACTTGGCCAACAGTCTTGCTCTTTTAATTTCAGGCAATCTGGATTCAGAGACATTCCCTGTAAGTGGACTTTGGGAAGCCCTCGACTTTACATTTTACCTGTCACTGGCCGTTGACCTGCTCAGCATGTACTAAGAGGAAGTCTCACTTGGGCAGTCTTCCCAGGACTGTGGAAAGCACATTGTGTCTTTGGAACCTCACAGCTACAGTGTGATTTATCTCCTAGGTGAGGCTGACAGAGACACTTTATAACCAGTGTCTTCAGAGGGAAGTCCCAGAATAAAAACAATCTAATATAACCAAACTAAAAGGTCCTGTTGCTTGGTGACTTCATACTCAGAACACAGAAGTACTTTTCTTAGGTCACACATCTTACCTCCACAAATATGATCAAATGCTATTCATGCTGAGCAATGAAAACCTGTTCTGAAACTTACTAAAATTACTAGTTTTCCAAGACTTCAGAGGTGAGGCACACCTTCAAGTCACTGGCACAGAGGATTTGGCATTTTGAGATTTACTGAGTTACTAAAGAGCTCTGCTGAGGTTTAGTCTGCTGCTATGCACTGTAATGCTAAATCCTGCACTTGAAGGTCTAGGCCTGCGAGTGAACTCTTACCTTCACCAGATTTCATTATGCAAACCTCGTTCCTTAATTTAAAACTATTGGTTAAATAAAGATGCCTACAGCCTACAGTTGGGCAGAAGAGAAGTGGGTGAAGTTTCAGCTCCCAGGCTTGGGGTCTGAGGCAGCATCATGATAGGAGGAGAGAGAGAGGAGCCGAGAGAGGAGAAGACACCATGGGGTAGGTGAGTCACAAAAACATGGCCATGAGGGCTGGCCAATGGGAGTAAGAGTGGCCTAGGCAGAACATGGCAAGTTATAACTCAGGGTAATTGATAGAGAAGTAGACAAAATAGCACGGAAGGTTGATATCTGCCCAGCCCCATTACTGTTAAGGCTTATACATGTAAAGGTTTTGTGTCTTTTATCTGGGAACTGAATGATCAAAGGCAAGGTAGAAACTTCCAATTAATATTAATTTTAAACCACAACAGAGATATTTTATTAGTGTATTTGCTTATTTACTGAGTTATTAAAGAGCTACTTATATATACACACTAATTAAAGCACCTGTACACACACACACACACACACACACACACACACACACACACACACACACACACACCTTTTCTTTTTTGAGACAGGATCTCCTTCTGCCGCCAGAGCTGACCTCAGCTTCCTAAGTGAGCCACCACACTGTTGTATTGGTGTACATTTGAGGACTGTGACTACTAGGTCGTGACACACTTTAGCATATTGAGATGAATTACTCATACTTTCATGTTTCACAACTGATTAAGAAGCAAAACAAGCTACTTTTTAACACACACAGTCACAGTTTCCAAGATGTGGCAGGTTCACTTTGTGTCTCTGTAAAGGTGGACGGTAGTGTTTTTTGGTTTTTTTTCTTTTTAAATTTAAACACATATTGGTCTCTTTAGGCTGCTATAACAAAACTATAGAGTAGGTAACAAACTACAACCGAAATGACCCAACCTAAACCAAAACAAAAGCCCACAACACCACACAGTTCCATGGGTTAGAAGCTGAGACCTAGACGCTGGGCCATTTGACCCGGATGAGGCTTCTCCTGCTTTCCCACATGGTTGACACAGGGGAAACCAGATCTCTGGCGTCTCTTCTTAAGGAAACATTAATCCCACCAGCCTAGAGCCTATTCCTGTGTTCTGACTTAATTACGACTCCACAAATCTTGCCTCTAAAAAACCACCTCGAGGGCTGGATAGCCTACACATGTAGGAGGGCGGGCCACAAAAAATCTAGTCAGTCATCAGCAATAATTTAAAAGAGCTGCTCATTTTGTCTTAGCGAAGCACTTCTGGCTTTTAAATTTGTTGTTGTTGTTGTTGTCAGAGGAGGGGCGCACATACACGTACGTTTACCTGCAGAAGTCAGAACAACTCTGGGGAGCGGCTCTCTCTCACGGTCACGTGGGCTCTGGGGATGAACTCACAGCACTAGGCTTGTGCGTTTCCCTGCTGAGCCATCTTGTCAGCTCTGACTTCTGGCTTAAATATTTGAAAACATTCTCTGATGACTTTATACATATACACATGTGTACATATGTACATTTACATATGATCTCTTTGCTCGTCGTCACTGCCCCTCCATGACCCCTTCACCGCATTCCCATCTGAACATCTTTCTCCCAGCAAGTCGCACTTGTATTTCTTATTGTGTCTTTTGTTTTCTGTTTGTTCTTTGCTCTTTTGCCTGTGACCCGCTGAGTGTGGGCAGGGGGTTATTTACTGGAGCATGAGCAATTTACCAGTGGTTGCACCCTGGAAAATAAGACTTCCTCTCCCCCAGCAACCATGAACTGCCAATGATGCGTCAGGGAGAGGTGGGCCCTTATGATTCTCTTCCCCATCCATCCATACGGCTTTTGGGAGTTGCCAGGGTACCAATTCCCAGAGAGTAAGATGTATATATTCCCCTCTCAGCAGACATTGCATTGGTTTTGTTTCCCCAACCTCAACCATTTGCTTTGACAACGTACTGGCTCATGAGCTCTTCACTTTGTGATTGGCTGAGAGGATTGGGGGGGGGGTCGGCACTTACTTTTCTACTTGGGGAGTGGGGGTGGGGGGTTCAAGCTCTACAAAATTACTTCTGCCCACCAGCCTTGTGTAGCGATCATGTTGTATTCCTGCTTTACATGCTGCCCCATTAACTTTGGTAAAAACTTACAGATGTCACAGAGATCCTTTCGGGGCGCCTATGTAAGCACAAGTGTTCAGGGCAGAAAGGAGCCTTTCTTGTTCGTTAGGAGGCAACACTGTATACTCCTTGTCTGTACAGCACACACGACGTCCTCGGGTGTACAACATTAGAGTTCAACTTAACTTTAATAATCTATGATGTAGCCACAAGAGAAATAATATATATACATAATTTAAGGTAAATTGAATTTTTCTTCCCTTCAACTTTTCTGTACAGGCATTCCTTTTTTTCCAGAATACAAACTAAGTCTATACACATGTATTTTTAGTTCATGATATTTATCAATGTTACTGTCTACAGAGCATTTCTATTATGCCTAACATTATGTTTTAAATTTTTTAAAAATTAAAAGAAAAATTGTGATCTTATTAATACGCAAAACACTTATCAGAGTAAATATGTCACCATCTCTGTCAGAGTTATCAAACCTCTGCAAAGATTCATGTAAGGATTCTGTAGCATGGCTGAGCATGTGCGGGACCTGATGTGTGTTACCTTTCTATCTGTTGAGAGGCAGTGCTGCCTTTTGACGGAGACCAAGGCTTGGCAGACTAGCTGTCCATGTCCGTTTCCGCTTTGGCAGACTAGCTGTCCATGTCCGTTTCCGCTTTGGCAGACTAGCTGTCCATGTCCGTTTCCGCTTTGGCAGACTAGCTGTCCATGTCCGTTTCCGCTCTGCCACTTCCTGGCTTTGTGATCTCCCTGTGCCCCGGTCTTCTTCTCAGCTATAAAATGAGGTAACAGTAAAAGGGCCCACATCCCAGGGTTGTTGGAGAGATGAAATGAGATCATTTATGCTGAGCAATAAAGATGCCACTGCGAGGTAGAAAATTCACATAGCCGTTTGTTCCTGCTGGGGTTGGGGGCGGGGTCAGATATCCTGAGTTTGAATCCAAGCTTGGTCACCTTGGACAGTTTCCTTAATATCATATGGCTTAACTTTCGTCATCTGAAAATAGGACTAGTAACAAGGTAAGAACCCACCAACAAAACAGTAGAGCAAAATGCTTAGAGGATCCCCAGTCTGCAATAAGAACAGAGAGGGCACCAGCTAAGGGTGCATATATAGGCCTCCTGGGCACAACATGAAGTGGGAGACCACAGATATGGTACAAAGTGAGAAACGCTGTATCATGTTTCACAGCTTGAAGGATAACGTAGGCTCATGTATATTTAGCAGTAATGTGACTGTCAGCATCTATCTTGCTTATTATGAAAATGTTTTTCTATTTTTGGGTCTCTATGTCACCGTAAGCCCAGAAATCCAGGGGATATCATCCGCCTCAAGAAGTCAGTTCTGGTGACTGGCCTCTGCTATTGGGAGCTCACTGTTGCTCCAGTGGTAGACAGTTGTGTGGTGGTTGGGGCTGGGTCATCCCTTCCTCTGTACACTGCTCAAACCAGAGTCACTTGCCACCCCTCCATGATCCAAGTCAGAAGATCAAGGTGTTACTTACCCACTTTTCAATAGCAACACAATGACTAACTATACAGTAAAGAGAACCGGAAGAAATCTCCAAATGTTTGGAAATTGAGCAACAAGCTTGTGAATGTTTTTGGGATCAAAGGAAGAATTATAACAGGAATTAGAAAACCTTCTCAATTGATTACTACCAACAATAACAAGAACCAGGCACATCAGAACTCATGATACATAACTAACTAACATAGCACTTAGTTTTTTGTTTTGTTTTGTTTTGTTTGTTTGTTTGTTTTTTGAGAAAGGGTTTCTCTGTGTAGCCCTGGCTGTCCTGAAACTCACTCTGTAGACCAGGCTGACCCCGAACTCAGAAATCCACCTGCCTCTGCCTCCTGCGTGCTGGGATTAAAGTCATGGGCTACCACCACCCAGTTGAATAATGTTTTGAAAATAGGCCCATCTAGGTGTCCCTGATGGGGTCTTTAAACATTTAAGAAAGGGATAACACTTTAATTCTTCCAAAAACCCAATGCCAGTGTACCTTTAACTGTTCCATAAAATAGGAAGGCAAGAAAGAAAGACTACCTAACTCTTCTTACACAACCAGTGTTACCAACGCCAGGCAATAACACAACAGTAAAGAACATTAGAAACCAATCTCCCAATGAACACAGATGCAAAGTTTCTCAGCAAATAGTTGCACACCAGATTTAGAAGACACCAAAAACACCATTCACAATGATTGAATTGGCTCTATTCCAGAGATTCAGGGATCATCCAATATAAATCAACAAATGTAATACATAATACAAATGGATTCAGTGGCAGAAATCATATGATTATCTCAGTAGATACAGAAAAAGCTTTTTGACAAAAATCCAGTATTTCCTTATAATTAAAAACCTTAGAGAGGTGCTGGGGACATGGCTCAGCAGCTGACTATTAGTGCTGTTCATGCAGAGGACCCAAGTTTGGCTTCCACCACCCACACTGAATTGCTTAATGTCACCTGTAATTCCAGTCCCAGGGGATCTGAGCCCTCATGACCTCCCCAGACCAGGCAGCTGCATTGACATGCACACACTCCACCTCCAGATACATAATTTGAAAAATAAATCTTTAAAAAACAAAAAAATGAGAGAGACCAGGATTGAAAGACCATATCTAAAGATATTAAAGCCTATACAGGGCAAACCTAAAGCCAATATCTCAGTAAATGGAAAACCTCGATGCATCTCTACTAAGTCAGAAATAAGACAAGAGTGTCTGCTTTCTCCACTTTTATTCAATATGATGCTTGAAGTCTTAGCTAGAACAACAAGACAATAAAGAAAATAAATAGAGGACCCGTAGGCAAGGAAGATGTTCTTATTTGTGGATGATATGGTTTTATTCATGAGAGACCCAGTGCTTCCACCAGAAACTCAGGCAAACATCTCAGAAGAACAGCAGGAAACCAAGTTAACACATGAAAATCAGTAACCTTCCTGTATGTCAGTGACAAACAGGCTAAGAAAGAAAGAGAGCAGGGAGCAACCCATTCACCCTTGCTTGAAAAATATTTGAATAAATCTAACCAAGGAAGTGAAAGACCGTGCTAGTGAAAACTTTAAAATGCTGAAGAACATTCTAGAAGATGGAAAGATCCTTGTGCTCATGAGCTAGAATTAATAATGGGACAGCGGCTATCAAAATCAACCTACAGATCTGATGCAATTCCCATCAGATGTTCGACGCCAGTCTTCACACAGACAGACAAACAGAATCTTTAAAATTTATATGGAAGCACAAAAGACCTCAGGAAGCAACCCTGAGCATGAAGAGCATTGTTGGAGGTATCGACAAATTCCATTTCAAGTTATTTTAGAGCCACAGTGGCAAAACCAACATGGTGCTGCCACAAACGCAGACAGGCAGACCAACCCAACACAATGGAGAACGCAGATACAAACCCATGCCACCTGATTGTTTGACAAATGTGCCAAAACCATACACTGGAGGAAAGACAGCTTCTTCAACAAACGATGGTGGAGAAGCTGGATGTTCATACAGAAGAATTTCTGTCTTTCATGGATCAAGACCTTAACATAATCCTGAAATTCTGAAAGTGTTAGAAGAAAAAACAGGGAAAATGCTTTAAGATAGAGGCACATGCGAGGTCTTTCTGAGTGAGACTCCAGGAACTCAGGGATTAATGTCAGCAACTGAGAAACAGGACCTCCGGGAATTAAAAAGGGTCTACGTAGCAAAGAAAATAGTTAATTAAGTAAAGTGATGGTCTACAGAATGGGAGAGAAATCTTTATTACTTGTACACCAGACAAGGTTAATACCTGCAATATAAGAACTAAAAAAAAAAAATCTAAACAAGAAAGTAAACAACCCAGGCAGAAGCGGGCTAATGTAATGGGCTGATGGTTTTAAAAGATGAAATAAAAAGTGGCCAATACACATCAAAAAAGGAAGAACTTGAGAGGCAGAGGCAGGCAGATCTCTGTGAGCCCGAAGACAGCTAGCTCCATATGGCAAATTGCAGGCCAGCTAGGGCTGAAAAGTGAGTCCCCTTTTAAAAACAAACATGTAAAGAGCAGGAGTCTGGAGAGATGGCTCAGTGTTTCATAGCCCCTGCTGCTCTTGTCGAGGACCTGGATTTGGTTCCCAGTACCCACACGCTGTCTTACAACTGTCAGTAACTACAGTTCCAGATGATCCAGTGTGCTCTTCTGGCCTTCGTGGACACCAGATACACAAATGTGGACAGACATACATGAAAACAAAAACATCCATATGTATAAAATAAAAATGAATATATATGTAGCTATTAGAACCAAATGGTATATAGGATGCTTTGGCAGATGAAGGCACTTGTCCCTAAGCCTGCCAACCTGAGTTTGACCCTGGAACCCGTGTAAAGGTAGAAGAGGAGACTGGCTCTGCACAAAGTCCTCTAATTTCAGTATATACACAGCCACAACATGCACACACTAACAATAAATACAATAAAATTAAGCACTAACGTGCAAGTACTTCTGTGATGTGTTCATATGGAGTCCTCTGGATAAAAAAACCACAGGGTTGGGCTAGCTGGGTCATACAGCTAATTTACCTGATCTCCATATTGTCTGGATCGGTTGACCTTGCCACCATCAGTCAATAAGGGTTCCTTTTCCTGTACATCTCGCCGGCCCCACCGCAATGTTTACTGAAGCACTATTATCAAATTGTCAATCGCCGAGTTATGGAACCAACCTAGGTGTCCATCAACAAAGAAATGGATGAAGTAAATATGGTACACACACACACACACACACACACACACACACACACACACAGTGGGATTTTTTTCAGCCATAAGAAACAAAATTATAAATTTGTTTGGAGGAAAATACATGCAACTGGAGGTAATCATATTAAGTATATTAACTGAGCCCCAGAAAGACAAATGTGGTACACCTTTTCTCACTTGTAGTTCCCAGATTTTATTTTGATACATAAAATCATGTATATATATATATGACATAAAATACAAGGGAACTGGCCAGGGCAAGAAAGCGGACTAGTGGAAGCGTGAGAAAGGGCAGAGTAAGCACATGTTGGGGATGGTAGTGTGCTCAACATACACAATAAGCCTGTGCCACAGTGTCCTTACAATGCAGTACCATGTGTAACGAATAGATAAGCCTGTGTCACAGTGTCCTTACAGTACAGTACCGTGTGTAACGAATAGACACGCCAATTTTTTAACAGATTGAAAAAAATAAAATCTCTTTTAGAAAGTAGAAAAGATACTTTGGAATTTGTTTTGAAGGCCAGTATAATGATGTTATTAAATCTTGACCTGTATTATCTTTGTTTTTTTGTGTGTATGTATGCCAGAGTACAACATTCAGGAGTCGGTTCTCTCCTTTTACCATGGATCCAAACTCAGGTTACCAGGCCTTCTCGGCAAGTGATTTACCCACTGATCCATCTTGCTGACCTTCTCTTTGAGGTTTTTTTTTTTTTTTTTTTTTTTTTTCTCATGTAGTCCAGGCTGGCCTTGAACTCCTTATGTAGCCAAAGATGATTTTGGATTCCTGATCTGTCTGTCTTCCAAGTTTGAGACTATAGGTATGCACCCCCACATCTTATTTTTCTTTGAAGGAGGATCTCACTCTAGGTCAGATGAGCTGGAATGAACTCTATAGCCCAGGCTGGTTTCAACTCAGAGTGATCTTTCTGCCTTGGCTCCCCAAGTGTTGGGACTACAAGTGTATGTTACCAACCTGGCTTACCATGTTAGTAATAATAAACCATCAAAGCTAATCACGTTTGAGATATTCCACATTTCCATTATGAAACCATGTTATCTGCATAAAACAGATATCTTTTTTTTTTTTTTTAAAGGGATGCAATTGACATCAGGTTAATGTACTAATAGACCTCTAGAGAGGTAAAATTATTATTATTTTTTTGGTAGTAAGTTTTTTGGGTTCGGGTGAGGATGGGTTTTGTTATTAGGTTCTGCAATTTTCTCCTTTTTATTGCATTTATATATTGTAATAAAAGTTGTTTTGACTCTTATGTTGATGTGTTTGTTTTTTCTCATTTGTAAAACTAGAATCACAATTTAAGACAGCCAGAATTTGGTACATAGGACTGACAGGATTGAAAAAACTCTGCCCCATGCAAGAGGAATCTTGTTCTTCTTTACCTGAGTCCCACAAGTCCTCCTGTTATGCTCTGATTTGTACTAAGGACAGAGACAGGCTCTCTAAGCCTAAATTTCCCTCTTCATGTGTAGATACTGTAACTTTGAAGAAGGACATTTTAATTCTTTTTGAGTATCACTTTAACTCCCCCCTAATTTTAAACTCTTATTTGATAATCTGAAAACCCTTGGCTGTGTAAAACCCTTGCTCCTCTCATGACCTTTACACAGAGGAAGGAGGAGACCTTTGTGCACAGAGAGCCAGAGGCAGCTTTTTGTCCTTGTTTTGCTTCCTTACTTGGGATCAGATGTTACTTGATCCGTGGCTTAGTTTCTTCTACACTAAAGAGGCAATAGCATCCTGTGTTTCAGAGAAAAAAATGTTAAAATGAAAATAATATACAAATACATGCTAACATTGTCATATTATTAATTAATAATAGTTGTTATTTATGGATAACACTTCTAAATATGAGCAACAAAGCAGATAGTACAATGTCCTTAAACCTGGAGATCAATAGACTCGAAAATGAGATCAGAAAGACTGAAAAACGGAAAAGCAAACATATCGGTAATGACAAAGGTAACAAAGGGGAAACCTTGAAAGGCCAATGCAAACTTAAGTTTCTTTCTAATTATATAACATGCTGTCTAGTCCCTTAGGTGGTGGGCATCTGTTGGTGACCAGGTTTACTTCTGGAGGGGTAGCCATGCCTACAGATTCACAGGTGACCAAGGCAGCAAACATCCTACCTTGAAAGTTATTCAGATATATCATGAAAGGACAAGTCTCTTAAGCTTTGGAGGGTTAACTGGGAGATAAAGGGTCTTTGGGGGGTGAAGTGTCATGCTTGTATAGCCAAATGGTTGATTCTTCCTGCCTTGTTATATAGAGGCACTGGTGACTGGGCATTAAGAGAATCTTTTCAGAACCTGAACTCAAATTTCCTTTCATTTTTTTCATAAATAGCATGTCTGTTAATATACAATAGAGCTTCAAAGTGGTTAAAAATGTGTGTATAAAAGAATAAGGCTCTGAAATTTTTTGACCAAAAAACCCAAAGCAAACGAAAAGAAGGAGGAGGAGGAGGAGGAGGAATTGGTGATGAAGAAGAGGAGGAAGAAGAAAGAAAGGAAGGAAGAAGAAAGAAGAAAACTGTAACCTACAGTAAATCTTATGTACTTTTCTGAGGGGGGCAGGTGCAGAAGATGGGGTCTCACTGTCCTGGAACAGAAGGTACTCTTACCTTGCCTATAGTAGACTTTGGAATAGCACTCTTGTGAGATTCCATCACACTAATTTATTCTCTTTTTGTTAAATAGCAAGTTTATTTGGAATTGTGATGCCTCCAGGAACTTCAAATACTTTGTTACCATCCAACACTCAGTATTCAGATCTCCCCAACTGTTTTTGAAATTGTGTTTCAAAGTCTTTGGTGTATTTGAATCATTGCTCAGAAAGGGATGGTGAGTCATGCCTACAGTCTCAGTGCTGGGGATGCCGAGGCAGGACTGGTGTGGGATCCAGGCCAGCCTGGGCTACTGAGTGAAACTGTCTCTCCACTCCTCAACCATACTATGAAACAAAATTTCATCATCAGGCATATTGGTTGGATACAATTGATTGCTTTAAAAAAAACAGCCCAATTCTTTGTTACTTTAACATATTCCAGTGAGCAATAGGATTTAGCGGTTGATTTAAGGCTCCTTCATGTGCTTTACAAATGACATGTGAAGGCTTGTGATGAAATTACAGAGTGAATTACCAGAAGAAACAGCTTGGAGTTAACTTTGGGCATCAGATGCCAAAAGAAAGCAATGAGAAGGACACATACTAGTTTGTTTAGCATGTTTGAACGGAGGCATGGTACCCTCCAGGGCTATGTGAGTAGGCTGATTTTGCTTCAGCCACCTAGAGCAGTGGCTCTCAGCCTTCCTAACACTGTGGTCCTTTAATACAGTTCCTCACATTGTGGAGACCTCCAACCATGAAATCATCTTCAGTGCCACTTCATAACTGTAATTTTACTACTGTTAGGAATAGTATATAAATATCTCTTTTCCAATGGTCTTAGGGCAACGCCCGTGAAAGGGTCATTAGACCCCCTCCAAAAGGGTCATGATCCGCAGGTTGAAAACCACTGATTTAAAATGTTATTATAGCTCCCATGTTTCTTTCCCAAAGAGTTACAGGAGTAAAGAGTTAGAGACCCTTAGCATACATAATCTCCACCATCTCATCCAATAAGTCAAGTGGATGCATTCCCAAGTAAGTCCAGGATTGAAAGGTCTCTGGACAGTAGCCTTTACCCATTACAAATAGTCCATTATCCTTGGGCCCTCTTAATTAGGACTTGTGGCTCTAACACTGACCCTAACTATTATTACCTATTGTTTATATTTCATCGTTTCATATGCCCACTATCCCTATCTTAAAAATTACATTTATTTATTTATGTGTCATATCACACACACACACACACACACACACACACACACACACACACACGCCCACAAGTGCCATGGTGCGGGTGTGGAAATCAGCACGTGGTTCCAGGGGATTGAACTCAGGTCGCCAGGCTTGGTGACAGGTACCTTTACCCACTGAGCTACCTTGTAGATGTCAGTATCCTTATCTTAAAAAGATTACTGACCTCCAAATCTGGAACTTCCACTTTGTGGGTCTGCTTTGCATCTTGGGTTGGGATTAGCTCACTTGTGTTACCATGCCCGGCTCTCAGTTTTTTACAACACCCTCCCTTCCTCTGTCTGCTGGTCCTATCAGCACTGCAGGTAGTTCTGATCTGGGACTAAAACTCACGATCTTTTGGCTCGGGCTCTGGGAACTGAGTCATTCTGGCACTGACAATATTCTGTGATTCAGCAGGTCCGAAAAGGAGGATGTCAGAATCCAGATAATTTCGAGTCTTTTAAAGGCAAGCTGGGAAACACAAACAACAGAATGGAAGAATTTCAAAGCGGGTCTGCGTATCCAGGGAAAATGCCATTCCATTCCCAGCCTTCTAACTTCCTTCCTTGCCTGCGTAAATGACAGTCACATTTTAATTTAGAGCAAGGGAATCACAAAATTGACTCTGATGCTGAGATCGAGCCCTGTGTTCCACAGGGATCCAGACCTCGGGATCTCTCCTCTCAGCGTGGGTAAAGCTTGGCCCACGATTCAGGAGGCATGCCCGGGACGCCCAGGCCACCACATCTTTGAGGCGTCACTCAGGCCCCAGCTTCAGGTAGTGGCTGGGCTATACCGTGAGGACTGACATCTGGTTAGGCCAGAGTCCAAGTCCTCATGAAGTCATAAGACAGATTACAAGCCACCTCACCCACCTGCGTCGCCCTTTAAAAAACCTCCTCTTAGTCTCAAACCCTCTTAGGACCACGACCTGGATGAAGGTTCCCAATAGGGTGCTGAATCTCCACCGAAGCCCCTGCCCTCCCAGCATGCACCGCCCCGCACCCTACACCCCACGCCCCGCCCTCCTTCCTTCACTCACGCTCCCTCTACGCCCACCTTGGGCCCCGCCCTCTTGCCCCCTCGCCCAGCCCACCTCTAGTCACGCCCATCCAGAAGCCCTCCTACTTGACCCCTTGCCTCTTCCATCTCGCGCCCCCTCCCTTTGGCTCCCGGCCCCGCCCACCTCGCGCCCCGCCCTCCTATTCCCTTGCCTCACCTCGCGCCCCTCCCTCTTGCTCCCGCCCCGCCCATCTCGCTTGCCTGGCCCACCGCCCTCCAAGGCCGAAGAGCCAGTGTTTGCCCCTGCCGCCGCCGGGAGTCGCTGGGGAGGTCGCGTAGGGCGGGGAGCAGCTCCTGGCTCGCGTGAGCTGCGAGGAGGCCGGTCTTGGGTTTTCTCCACCGCCAGATCCCATCCCACCGGGCAGACCCCACCCCCTGCTCCTTCCTCCAGAGGCGCGCTCTCGAGTGCGCGCTCGGAAGTCGGGGGTCGGCGCAGAGTGCAGGCTGCGCACCGGGAGGCAGCGGAGGCAGCGCGATCTTCACTTGGACGCCCACCCATCGGCTCTGCGTCCAGCTCTCGGCCTCCAGCCTGGTTCACAGCCCGGCCTCGGCCCGCAGCGAAGGATCGGCCTCGGGGCACGCCGCTAGGCGAGTGCAGCGCGGCACCCAGCCTTTACCGAGGGCCCGCGAGCGGCGGGATGACGGGCGGCGGGCGGGCCGCGCTGGCCCTACAGCCCCGGGGGCGGCTGTGGCCGCTGCTGGCTGTGCTGGCGGCTGTGGCGGGCTGTGTCCGGGCGGCCATGGACGAGTGCGCGGATGAGGGCGGCCGGCCGCAGCGCTGCATGCCGGAGTTTGTTAATGCTGCCTTCAATGTGACCGTGGTGGCTACCAACACGTGTGGGACTCCGCCCGAGGAGTACTGCGTGCAGACTGGGGTGACCGGAGTCACCAAGTCCTGTCACCTGTGCGACGCCGGCCAGCAACACCTGCAACACGGGGCAGCTTTCCTGACTGACTACAACAACCAGGCCGACACCACCTGGTGGCAAAGCCAGACTATGCTGGCCGGGGTGCAGTACCCCAACTCCATCAACCTCACGCTGCACCTGGGTAAGCAATGACAGCCCTGTCCCCACTACTCGCTCACGGTCCAGCTCCGGGGCTGCCTTCATGGAGCCACTGGTCCGGCCTGAGGGGCCTGTCCAGCCGCGTGCTGACGGTCTGTTCTCCAGCGTGGGCCACACACAGAAATTCCTTTCTCCAACTTCTAAAATTCATCTCACTTTGAACATCCGGTGAGGGCCACCATGTCCCACGCTAGCATCTCCCTCTTTTCTTACTCTTTCTAGCCCAACCGGATTCTCGTTCCGTCGATTCTTTTCTATTTCAGCAGTTAGGATTTTGGATCAACATCCCCCACCCCTTTTTCCACCCTGAGGCGCTAATGAAACACTCATCCTGGTAGTACCGGACTATCACACAACATGCTTACATTAGAGTCTTGAAGGTCCACCCTTCAAACACTCGTCTTTAAAATGTTTAATTGTCTGTCTCCGGGGTTGAGAATGATTGCTCTTAGTTCTGATAAGGGAATTTGAGTGGAGCAAAAGCCTTTCCTACTGGTATTTCTATGTGTGATTAAAGTAGAAGTTCACTTTCTTCAGAGTGGTTCAGCCTTAATTAAAAGCTGTTTCACTGCTAATCCTGCTAGGGAGAAAACAAAAAGGTAATGAAGACACTCACTGTAATTGCGGACAGTTTCGTTCCGGTGTAAAAAGGCTCAAAGGCTCTCCTGGATGTCTTCCCTTTTGCTTTGATCCGAAGCAAGTGTGGAAACATGCATGTTTAGAATTCAGGAGAGGGCGGTATAGTAGGAGACTTCACGGCAGAACCGTGGATGAGCAAGGCTGTGATTATCTGAATGGATCCAAATTCCTGCTGCACCTAGGGATGTTTTCTTTACTTTTGAGACAGACAAGGGAGCAGAACATTTCCTGGCTGTGTTCGATTGTGCAACATTAAGTGTGAAAAACTGATTGTCGACGTGTAGAAGCTCCATTCCGTTCCGTTGGAGCCCTGGATTTTTATCAGTTCCTGGTACTGAAGAACTTCTGAAGAGAGCAGACTGCTCCAAGCCTGTCTGAGGCATGGCAGTTCTAGAGCGCTATTAACATCTGGGATATTTGAAAGGGGCATTTTGCAGGCAGATAATCCTCTGATCATGGCTTCGTAGTTTTCTTTCCATTGCTCTTCAGTCCGCCAAACATTATATTATCAGGGAATTTTTTCAGAGAAAGAATATGACTTAGAGAAAGTGCCTTGAAAGAGTAAATTACTGTGTGTGGAATAAGTTTTAGAAACCTAGTATTACTGCCTTTGTGATACTTTGTAGTAATACTGTCTTTTTATTTGTAGATGAGTCACCAGGCAGATGGAACTTTTTGAAAACAAGTTCATAAATGAAAGTGTGAGGCGTCTGATTTTCAGTAATTAAATAAACAAATGAGCTCGGTTTTGAAAAGGCATTGGAACTACACAGAAGTATAAAAGTGACGTCTTGGGCAGATGCCTTTCTCAGGACAGTGGGAGACACTCAGGGCTTCCCAAGATCTCGGGAGTTCTTTTAAGTATCTTCAGAATTTTTACGTTTCATAACTTATGTCCAGTTAGTTTTAACTTTTTTTCTTATTCAATTCTGAATCCCCTTGAAGTCTTGCTTAACCCGTTTTCAGATTTAAAAAAAGAAACAAAATTCAAAGAAAAGGCAAGGCCTTGATGTCTCCCAAGTGCCTGAGATGCAGTTGAAAAGTTCTGAACAATAGGCTGTCAATCTCTGCTTTCCTCCTTCTCTAGGCTTAAGGAGCTGAGGTTTATTTCAGGTGACTGCAGAGGGAGATAGACTACTCACTCTCTGGTAAAGTCTCTGTCGCAGAGATGTGTGCTAGGGTAAGATAGCAGCCAGGTTGCTACTGTTTGGGAGCTAGATATATTAGCTTTGGACCATGTTCATAACAAGGCCAAAGAACTCTTCCATCTCATTAGGACGGCAACATGACATTTTCTATATACTTGGTCTTGATTTTGCGAAAAATTCTTCAGTTGGTTGCTCAATGACATTCATTAAACAGGGTCTCACTCTGGCTGTCCTGGAACTCACTACATAGGCCATGCTGGCTTCAAACTTACAGAAGCCTGCCTGCTTCTAAGATTCAGGCATGTGAGCAGCCATGCCCAGTGGGTTTACTCTTTTTTTTTTTTTTTGGTTTTTCGAGACAGGGTTTCTCTGTATAGCCCTGGCTGTCCTGGAACTCACTCTATAGACCAGGCTGGCCTCGAACTCAGAAATCCACCTGCCTCTGCCTCCCGAGTTCTGGGATTAAAGGCGTGCGCCACCACTGCCTGGCTAACTTACTCTTAAGAAAAGGTTTAAAATATTTTCACAGCATCATACGTGCTTTACACTTTGTAGACAATTTATGAAAACTAGACTGGACTTACTGTGCTTGTTTTGGGTTGGAAATGAAGTCCTGGAGGAAATGTGTGGTGAAGTAGGTGGGGAGCAGAGAGCTTTCTGTGTCCTGGGAGTTGATGTTTCTCCATTCTGTCCCATCTCTTTTTTTTTTTTTTTAAATGACTGGGTATATATGCATGAATGCTGTGCTCAACAGTTTAGGGCAGGTAGGCAAGGGTCGAGTGTTTTGATATTCAGCGCATTCACCCCTTGACTCCAGTTACTCTGTGGGCTGTAGCTAACTAATTATTTCCCATGGAGTCAAGTACCATGACTGTTTTGTGTATCCATTAAATCTCCCATCCAGTTCACATTTCACATACCCTTAAACAAGTGATGCATATTGTGCCTTGCCCCTCCAGAGCATGCGAAACTACAGTGCAGCGGGAGAGAATGGGCCCAGCCTCCGCTTGGCCAGCCTGCCTTTCCCTGGTGAACTCTATTCACTGCAAACCTCGAAAAGAAATCAAGTCTAGGGTTGGGAGTGTTGGAGCACTCTGGGAGGCTGGCACAGGCGGATTCTAGGAGTTCAAGGTCAACCTTGACTACATAGCAAGTTACAAACCAGCCAGAGCTACATAGTGAGACCCTGTCTCAAAATTTAGAGAAAAAAAATCAAATCAGATCACACTTAAGTAGTTTAAAAAATTATACACAAACACACATACATACAGACCTACATGAATGCGTGTGCGTGCGCACATACACACACACGTGTTTTGGCAATGGTCATGAGTCACTTTTATTACAAAAATGAAACATGACTAGATATATTCAAATAATAAATATAGCAAATAGTCAATTTACCTTTAGTTGCTAAGCTCCACACCCAGGAGACCACAATGACAGGTTTTTATGTAAGCCTTCAGAAATGTTCATACACTGGATTGCATGATCATTTTAACTGGTACCTTTTGGGGAAGGTGTCTTAACATTGGACAGGTATAAATTAGGCCTTTGTATATAATACCCATCACCTGAGGTAAAAAGGATCCAGGAGAACAAGCATGGGTTCTGACAACTGCCATTTTTAAACTTCAATATGTAGTAATACAGTAGGGTTCAGGGCGCAGCGAAACTTTGAGATATGAAGAATTAATGTTGCTTTGGCATCAATAACTGTATTTTCTGCCTGTTGTGGAAAGCCGGCTCAGTCAGCCACTCCATCCCTAAAAGTAAGTCTTCTTTTACTTTCAGCTTTCAGGTCTCTCCTGAATAATCAGTATGGATTACTTAGTTGCTATGTAAAAGTGTAGTGTTACCATTGATAATAACACTAGAAGTAAGTTTTAACAATATCCAGGGACTCATTGAAAGTACTGTAGCTGAGGACTGAATTTTTTTTTAAAAACAGTCCCTTTAATTAATTTAGTAATCATTGTGGATGGAAACTTGGCAGGTAGGATTTTGATCTTGAACAAAAGTAACCTTTTCTCATTCTTAAAACAATTAGGTTAAGAAGCTGTTTATGTAAGCAACTCCATCGAAGTTGATGGAATTCCCAAAGTTAGCATTGCAACCCAGTTACCAAGCACTTGGTCGCTTTAGGGATGGATGGTGTAATCTATATGAAGTGCCGTGTGTGTGTGTGTGTGTGTGTGTGTGTGTGTGTGTGTGTGTGTGTGTGTGTGTGTGTAAATCAGAATCAGCACAGAAAGTGATTTGGTCCTCCTATGAGTGTGTATTAATATTTAACATGAAACAAACAGCAGAGTTTCCTTTTCTCCTGGGAAAATCTTTGTAATATGGGCTATGACTGTGGTGGGGAGTAGCTCTAGTGGGTGACTTCACTGTGGTATTTGTGCACCCTGAGGGGACACTATTTTCTGTGTCTCACAAAGGCCTGATTTACTTTTTACAGGTTTCAACTTGAGAAGTCAAGTTGCTGTTCTTTAATGGCCAGTGGTTGTTGAATGGTTTTATAAAAGTTGCTGTTGGCTATGTCCCTCTTCTACAGTTCATTGCTTTCTCTGCAAATTCCTTCTCCCCATTTTCTAAGGCCCCCCGGAAGAAAGCAGACACCTCAGAGGGAAAGTTAGAGCTCTGAGGCTCCTGCTCCATCAGTTTATCCTTGGTCACGTTGGTGTGGTAGGTGTAACATTGGGTTATTTCAGTCCTAACCCTTTTAGGAAGCTGAGTATGCTTTTTATCATGTCCCTCCTTGCTGTGTGCATACATTCTCGTATTACTGCCAGATATTCTGTAAACATTTTTAAAATACCTAAGAAGTGCATACCCCAGAGCCTGACCTAGGTGTGGAAGTTTGAAGGACTTTTCTAAGAGCGGATATGCTTCTAAGTGGAATTTAAAGTTGTAATGCTTTTGCCATATTCCAGCGAGGAGGTCTTTATAACAATATTTTACATTTTTTAAAGCCTCCAGATTGTCAGTGGTTAGATTTGTTGTAACCCCATGAGGCGACCACGAGGGTCCTGTAGTTGTAATCCTAGGAGTCCTGGGACAGGTAAGGCCTGGGCTTTGTAGTAGATTGTTCTCTGCAGCTAATAGTTTCTCTAGCAAATATCTTAAAAGAGTGTTTGGTTTATTTCTGTAAAATAAAAGCTCAGAGGGGTCGGAGAGCTGGCTCAGAGGTTAAGAGCACTGACTGCTCTTCCAGAGGTCCTGAGTTCAATTCCAAGCAACCACAGGGTGGCTCACAACCATCTGTAATGGGGTCCAATGCCCTCTTCTGGTGAGTCTGAAGAGCAACAGTGTATGCACATACATAAAATAAATAGAATCTTTAAAATAAAATAAAATAAAATAAAAACTCACATACAGATTGATTCAGAGATCCAGACTGCTTTGGTTCTCTTCCTTGATTTACCATAGACTGTTGCTCCTTTTTTTTACTTACATTCCCAAATTTTTGTTTTGTTTTGTTTTTTTGTTTTTGTTTTTTTTTTCGAGACAGGGTTTCTCTGTGTAGCCCTGGCTGTCCTGGAACTCACTCTGTAGACCAGGCTGGCCTCGAACTCAGAAATCCACCTGCCTCTGCCTCCCAAGTACCCAGCGCATTCCCAAATTCTTTTTTTTGTTGTTGTTGTTGTTTTTGTTTTGTTTTTCTGCCCCCCCCCTCAATTCTTATCATTACACTTCACACGCTGTGTCTGAGGGAACACGAGGTAGTCTTCATTTACCATATGCAAGTGTAAAGTTGTGTTTCAGGTTAGCTCTTCCTTCAGGTCCTGAGAACTGGATGTGATTACTATGGGATGGCTGGGTGGAGCCATGTTTAAAACTAAATTTACTTTGCACTGTTTTGCCCAACTCAAACCCAGTGTGGACTCCATTGACTTTCACCTGATTATTTCCATGTCTTGACAAACTTCTGTGAAGATCAGCTTCACAGATCGGCCCTTACGCAGATCTCTCAATTTTCAACAGGGTTGTGCCGTTAACAAAGCCACTGCTGCCTGAAAGTATAACTTGAAAGTGCACCCAGCTTTCTGGGCATCCTACCTGACAACAGTGCCCTGCAGAGTAGTTGTTAATGCTTGGGGAGCTAATGCAGAGCTGTGGTTATTTGTTCCCTCCCAGTATTGATCAAGGGCACTGTATTAGATGTAGCCTAGGAAGAGGTCGAGTCAGAATCCAGTCTGGTGTCTCCCAAGTGCCCATTGTTTATTCTTCACTGTAAATTCTCAAATCCAAGCCAACCCATCCGAAGTTGGGAACTATCAGTAGTTGAGTGGCCGTATATCATATTTCGGAATGACCAGTGGATCTAAAATGTGTATTTTATCTATAATGGCCTGGGTTATGCCTTCTGTTAAACCACCCTGACAGAGTGGCTCCTCAGGTTTTCTGGCAAAATGTGCAAAGCCTTTGCCCTGTTGGATAGGTGCTGGAGGCTCTGAATATTTTCTTTTTTCTTTTTTTTTTTTTTTTCTTTTTAAGATTTTATTTATTTATTTATTTATTTATTTATTTATTTATTTATTTATATATGATGAATACACTGTAGCTGTCTTCAGACACACACCAGAAGAGGGCATCAGATCTCATTACAGATGGTTGTGAGCCACCATGTGGTTGCTGGGAATTGAACTCAGGACCTCTGGAAGAGCAGCCAGTGCTTTTAACTGCTGAACCATCTCTCCAGCTCCCATGCTCTGAATATTTTCAACAACCAGGTTTCTTTTTTATCACTTCTGAGCAGAAAGGGCTGTCCTTCACTCTGAAACATTTCTCCCAGGTGGCAGCAACTCAGGCAGGCAGGACTCCTTCCCAGGTTTCTTTCTCCCTCTTTCTGTCC
>CM052711.1:37870276-37891515 GCA_028551405.1 Uromys caudimaculatus
TTTTTTTTTTTTAATTACTTATTTTATGTATACAAATGCACTGTAGTTGTGTCCAGACACATCAGAAGAGGGCATCGGATCCCATTACAGATGGTTGTGAGCCACCATGTGGTTGCTGGGAATTGAACTTGGGACTTCTGGAAGAGCAGTCAGTGCTCTTAACTGCTGAGCCATCTCTCCAGCTCCCCATATATGTATGTATGTATGTCTTTTTTCAAGTAAAAATTAAGACTATTATGTGACTTGAAGTCAGCCTATGTAAAAATTCTTACGTATTTTTTTTTTGTTGTTGTTAAGAGTATTTTGCTTGCATGTATGTATGTATCTTACTGCACATACGCAGGAACCCATGGAGGTCAGAAGATGGCAGTGGATCCCCTGGAGCTGGAGTTCCAAACAATTATGGGCGATCATGTGGGTGCTGGGGACCATACCTGACTCTCTGGAAGAACAGAAGTGCTCTTAACAGCTCTGCCATCTCCCAGATCCCAGGCTATGTAGATTTTTTTTTTTTAAATGAGAAAACTGTTCATAAATTTTACACTCACACACTTGAAATTGTATTGTTAACTTTTTTCTTTTTTAGAAATGGTCATATAAACAAGTTTATCTGAAAATCCATATGCACCTGTCTATTGTTGGAAAGCTCCCTGTCGGGTTATGAGATCATTGGAAGGAAAGACTGTGCTTCTCACGTATGGCGTTGGTTGAAGGTTTTTTTTTTTTGTTGTTGTTGTTGTTTTGTTTTTTTTGGTTTTTCGAGATAGGGTTTCTCTGTGTAGCCCTGGCTGTCCTGGAACTCACTCTGTAGACCAGGCTGGTCTCGAACTCAGGAATCCGCCTGCCTCTGCCTCCTGGGATTAAAGGCCTGTGCCACCCCTGCTTGGCGGTTGTAGTTTATTGAGTTGTTGACGGACACAGATGAGTAGGCTGGGCCGCTGGTGTAGTGAACAACTGTAGATGCCGAGCAGACTTTAGTTCTGTGTTGAGGTAGTCAGTCAGATGGACGGTCATCTGGTACAGGCTGAGAGCTAACAAGAGGCGGAACAGAACCTGGCTTTGCTGGGGTCTCATCTCCAGCCAGACTCCAGCCCTGCTGCTGTCCTCTGGGTTTTAGGGAGAAGTGTCAAAGTTTAGAGCAGAGCTGTTTGTTTATTTTCACTGCTCCAAATTCCTGAGGCTTAAAAATAAGGGATGAGCCTGTCTTACCTTAAATGGTTAATTTCAGCGTAAGGTTTCAAGATGGCAGTGCACCAGGCTTCTGTTGCCCTGTCTTGGTGGCTCGCCCTGATATTTGTAAGCAGGCCCTTCTGGGATTTGCAGGCTCCTTTCTTGTGAGATGATAAAGTTAGATGCTTGTTCATTTGGGCTTAAAATTGACAGCTTGCTTAATAAAGGCCTCCAGAAAGCTTACTGAAGTCCCGTCGGCATCTCTTCCCGTGCAGTCTTCCAGGGGCCAGCCTAAAATAACTGGACCCAGTCAGTCTGGTGCCCTCTGCAGCTACATATTCATGAAATAAAATAAAGCCACTATCTCTTTCTTGGACAATGCACGCTCAGATCTCTTGTGGGAGGAGCACCTCTGGCGAGGCTGGGAGGTGAACTAGGGATGTGCTTTGTTTTCTTCTCAAACTTGGGAGCTTCTGTCCCTCAGCTCCCTCTGTTTATTCTTTGTTTTCCAGCTGTGGAGTGCCTTCCTGTTGTACTGGAGGCAACAGTGAATTATTGTTTTATTTCTCGTATTTTTATTTCATCTTTTTGTTTTGAAAAATTGGTGGAAAACTTGATTCAGAATAGGTCTTCATGTTTTTCATTCCTTCCTCTCTCCCTCCCTCCCTTTCTTGCTCCCTCCCCCCTTCCATCCATTCCCTCCTCCCTCTTTCCTTCCTCCCTCTTTTCTTCTCCTCCTTTCCTCTGTACTTTTTTTTTTTTTTTCCGTTTTGAGACAGGACCTTGCTGTGTAGTCCAGGTGAGCTCACTACGCAGCTGTGTAGCTCGCCCTGGCCTTGAGCTTGAAGCAATCTTCCTGCCCCACGTTTCCAACTGCTGAGATTTCAGATGCGCTTTTAACTAACTATAGTGCGTAATGCATAGGTGATCTGTTTATGGAATTAGTTTGGCTTAGCACAGGATTTGGGAGAGCAAAGGAGCTATTTCTCTAATTTTCATTTTCTTCGTCTGGAAGTCACTCACATTAATGGTTGCCAATCAATATCTGTTGAGAACAAGTGAGCCAGCCCATTCCAGTTGGCTGCCAGCCTGTGTGAGTTCTCAGGAACTGTTCTGGAGGCCAGCCTCGGAAGCAGAGCACAAGGAGTGTGCAGGGTGAGCGTCCTCTGAAGCAGGCTGTGCTTTGGGTTGATGCTCCAGCTTGATGTAAAATTGTAAGCTTGTGGTTGTTGTCCCAGGTTTACAGAGTAAGGGTGTGTGTGTGTGTGTGTGTGTGTGTGTGTGTGTGTGTGTGTGTGATTTCTGCTTTGGATGGTAAGGACAAGGATTTATTTTATTTATTTCTAAATAAAGTGCTTTCCGATTCCCAGGGTGAAAATGAATTGTTCTGCAATCGTTCTCTGCCTTGCTGTCTTAATCTTCATTCCTTTAAACCTATACTAGGGAGTGCCTTGTGGAGGAGTCTGTTAGCTACAATACATTCAAGCTTGAATCGTGTGGCGTTCTTGGAGAAGCGTCTGAAGCTTTCTAACATATTACTCGTTGTGCGAGGAGTTTTTTCTCCACTCAGAATGCCTTGAGCTTGTTGCATTGAGATTCTATTTGTTTTTAAATGGCAGCCAAGCAGAAAAATTTTCCTTTAAGGGTTTTGTAATATGTAATGGATATTGAAGACACTTGTTGTACCCTGAGGGAATTTGTAATGCGTTTGAGGGGTTAAGACAGAAATATTCATCCATAGGAAAAATGATTCAGTGGAGTTTTTTTGTTGTTATTGTTGTTTAAAGATTTATTTATTTATTTTATGAGTACACTGCAGCTGTCTTCAGACACACCAGAAGAGGGCGTCTGATCCCATTACAGATGGTTGTGAGCCACCCTGTACTTGCTGGGAACTGAACTCACGTCCTCTGGAAAGAGTAGTCAGTGCTCTTAACCACTGAGTCATCTCTCCATCCCTCTGTGGAGATTTTGAAAGCTCTCGGGAGTACCTTGAGAGGTGAGAGAGCAGTCAGTCAGGAAAAGCTTTTGGGTTTTGAAAAAAACTAATGGACATGAATGAACGACTTTCCAGAAAGACTGGATTATTTGAACATAAATGTTCTAAACACATTGAAGGAGATGAAGTGGACTGCAACCCCACAGGAAGATTCAAACAATATCAACTAAGGACCCTCCAGAGCTCCCAGGGCCTAAGCCACCAACCAAAGGATATACATGGAAGAACCCATGGCTCCAGGCGCATATGTAGCAGAGGATGGCCTTGTCTGGCATTAATGGGAGGGGAGGTCCTTGGTCCTCTGAAGGCTCGATGCCCCAGCATAGGGGGATGCCAGGGCGGTGAGGTGGGAGTGGGTGGGTGGGTGGGGGGAGCACCCTCATAGAGGCAGGGAGAGGGGGTTGGGATGGGGGCTTGCAGAGGGGAAACTGGGAAGGGGGACAACATTTGAAATGTAAACAAATAAAAAAACAATTTTAAAAAATTATATATGTGTGTGTGTGTGTATGTGTGTGTATTCTAAACACAAATTAGAACAAAAATTCTAAAAATAATTAGGTAATTGTGAAGGCATTGCTTGCCTTTCATGGAGTAACTCGGATGGTTTAGCAGAAAAAAGTGAAGATTGCTTCTTAGTCGTTCTGGCTAAGAGCAAGTGAAGAAGGCAGATTAATGAACCCCATGCTCGGTGCCTCTAAGTTCTTTGGTCTCAAGAGCTGATACCTCTGTGAAGAATGAGGTGAGATGATTCGTGGTTTTCCTGTGGTCACACAGGTGGGTGTTGGTGGAATCTGGAGCACACATGCTTTGTTCATGCCCCTGCCACTCTGCCACCTGAGAGCAGACTTGGTACACGAGAGGCAGCGAACTGTAGAGACCTTAAACTGAGCGAAGGACCAGGTAACTCTGTCAGAGGGCTAAGCCTCGCGTCTCTGACTTTGCTCAAAAAATCTGGATTTGGATTTTTCTGTTTTTCTTTCTTTTTCTTTCTTTCTTTCTTTCTTTCTTTTTTTTTTTTTTTTAAAGAGGGTTTTATACTGATTTGTAAATGAAACTCTTAAAGGGACAGCTTTTAGGTTCGGAGTACTTTAACTGATTGGGTAATATTTAGTCTTATGCCTCTTGGAATGTTGAAGGAATTTACTGAATTTCAGAATGAGGCCCTGGGTTTTGCCAATGTCTCCAGTCTACTATTCTGAAGTCAAAAACCTTGATTATATACGGCGTGGGGAATGCCACCTTCTCTAACTTCGTACCGTGGCCACTACTCCGGCCTGCTTGCTGAATTGCCGAGCTCAGTTCAACTGTTTCCTTATCTGACATCACTAAAGATAAGGCCTAAAGGCGGCCTGCTTGATCTCCAGTTCTAGTCTGTTTCTCTCTGCTCCCAGTAAATTCTGACCCTTCCATGGTGGCTTTGTGTGTGTGTGTGTGTGTATTCCTCAAGTTTGCTGAGTAGGTCTAATGCGCATTTTTATTGACTGATTAGAGAGATAGCTGCTTTACCCCCAGGAACTTTCCTTTGTCACTGGTTCCATCATTCTGGCTCCAAGTCCTGCCATGCACCTTGATTTCTGTTGATGCAAATTTGCCAAGCTATAAACCTCCTACTTTCTCGTCATTCTGGAGCATCTAGGAGCTAAGGTTCATTTGAAGGTCACTGTTTTTTTTTTGTTTTGGCTTTATTTCTGAGAATGGGTCATTATTGCCCTGGAGGACTTGTGTTTGCAGTGGGTTTTGTGCCTCTCCCTGTCATAGATCACTTCCACTCTGAATTGAAGATTCAAACAAACAAACAAACTCAACCCAGACCTAAACACTTCTAACCAGAGCCCTCCAGGCTAGAGCCGCCTGGTGAATTTCTATGTCTCTGTCTGCCCTTTCTGCTTTTCCTGACAGACAGACCTACTTAGCACCTACCTTCTTTCTGTCCTTGTGTGGAGAATGTGGTCACACTACCATATAAGAAGCACTGAGGATTTTTTTAAAAAAGATTTTATTTATTTATTTATATGTATATGATGAGTACACTGTATACACAGTAGCTGTCTTCAGACATACCAGAAGAGGGCATCGGATCCCATTACAGATGGTTGTGAGCCACCATGTGGTTGCTGGGAATTGAACTCAGGACCTCTGGAAGAGCAGTCAGTGCTCTTAACCGCTGAGCAATTTCTCCAACTCCCAGCACTGAGGATTTTTAAATGCTTTGATACGTTTCCTTTCTTATGGGATAGGGTGGCACTCCTTGCTGCACAGAAGTGGGTTGGGGGGAGTGAGCGTTGGTTTTAAAAGCCTCCACCCCTGCTTTCTCTCCTCCCCCTCCCATTGGTAAAATACAGAAGCATTAAATATGTTCTCAGGTGTGTTCCATCAGTTGAATTCAGAGAGAATGAAATGTCCTACCTTTTCCAAGAGAAGAGTGTAGAAAGGTGTAGGGAGAACACAGAATGGGTTAGCAGGGACTAGGAAGTAATAATTTCCCGCCTTAATTAAAGGCAGGAACAGTTTGCCTGCAGATTCCCAAAATGTTTGACCATCTTAGGAATAAGAGATAGCACCTTGGCAATGTAAAATTATTTATTGATATGGAACTTTAAGTTTTGTGGCCTTAACCTACAACATTCAGAACTGCAGCTTCTGGGAGGCGAACACGTTTAGAATAGGTGGCTGTTGTGGTTTACTGTGTTTACCAAGCTCATGTGTGACACCGATCCAGTCTTCTCATGTTGACAGGAGAGGCAGTTAATTTATGAAGACCTGCTCTAGGTGTCTTTGGCATGGCAGTGGGTTTATTGTGAAAGTGAGATTGGATCTTCCTGCTTTATTTCTGCTCTTGCTGTGGGATGCTTTCATTGTGTTACAATCCACAAGGAGACCCTTACCAGGTAGGTGCCAGCAGGCTTTGGGATGGCTCAGCCTCCAGAACCCTGAGCCAAATCAATTTCTGTTTATTATAAATTACTCAGTCTGAGGTATTCTTATAGCAGCAGAAAATGGATCAAGACACTGGCTAACTGGAATAGTAATAATGAAATTATGGAGTTCATAGAGAATCTAGGTAAATCCTAAATATAGTAGTACATGCCTGTAATCCATGTAATGCCTGGGAAGTGGAACAGGAGGTCAGAAGTTCAGGGTCGGAGCCCAGGATTCAAACAGCAGCCCTCAGGGAAGGTTAAGCTGTTAAAAAAATGTTTAGACAAAAGGATTCTCGTTTAATTTTAATCTCGTATCAAGGAAATGGGGGGTGGTGCTATGGCTCAGGAGATAAAGGGACTTTATCCAGCCTAGGGGCCTGAGTCTGACTCTTGGAACTTGTATAAGGGTGGGAAGAGAGAATTGACCCCACAAAGCTGTTCTCTGACCTACAGGCATGCACATGTACACATACACATTTTAGCATGTGCACCTACCACATACATCATGGAGGCATACACAATAATAAATAAAAATGTAGGCAGTTAATGGTGGTGTAGTCACCTCAGTCTTGTGGTTAATCTGCGTGGCTGTGTCCTCAGGTGTCCCTGCTCGTCACATCAAATAGTCTGGTAGGTCTAGTGACTTCACCTGTGACTTGTGTGCCTGTTGCTTTTAGGGGTTAGGGTAGAAGAGAGTGTTACATCCCCCGGGACTGGAGTCATAGACAGTAATAAGATGCCTGGTGTAGGAACTGGACCTGAGTCCCTTGAAAGAGCAGCAAGTGCTCGTAACTGCTGAACCTTCTCTTCAGCCCCTGAGATTCTATATTTGTTTTTTGTTTTTAAAGATTTATTTATTTATTTTATGTATGAGTACATTGTCTTCAGACACTTCAGAAGAGGCATCAGATCCCATTACAGATGGTTGTGAGCCACCATGTGGTTGCTGGGAATTGAACTCAGGACCTCTGGAAGAGCAGTCAGTGCTCCTAACTGCTGAACCATCTCTCCAGCCCTCTATGTTCATTTTTAAAGACAGGGTCACACCATGTTACTGGCTGGCCTTGAACTCATAGAGATTAAGTGCTGGGATTAAAGTTGTGCATCACCGTGCTCAGCTAAGTTTTTGGTTTGTTTTTTAATGTGAGATCATAACTTGATACAAGTGAGCACCCTGACATTTTCCTTGTAGTTGTTCATTTTGGTTGTGGGGAGAAGATGAGGATGAAGATTATGGGGTGCGGACTGACTACATTTGTTAGACGCTTTAAGGCCTCTTCATGGCGAAAGCGTTGCGTTCAGGAGACTGCCTGCCCCAGATTGACTTTGTAGATCAGCTCTATACAGAGCTTGAAATTATAGTGAAATAAATTAGATAAACTCATGGGATAGAAGATTCCCAGGAGACTACAGATTCTTAGCATTTTACAGATTATGAAAGTTTGTGGAAGCATCTGCAATGCAGCTGTGATAATGTTTGTTTACTTTATCAGATTCTCTTAATAAGTTAAAGCTTGCTCACTGCTGCTGTTAGGGTTTTTACCCCGTGCGAGAAATAAGTTAGCGCTGACCTGTGGTGGACTTGGGAACCACTTGGTTTGGTAGTCGTCTCGAGAAGGCTTTGATTTTAGATGACATCCCTTGTAAAACTGGGATGTCCTGGCCCAGACGGCAGCGGTGGGTGTAGACCATGACTAGGGGAGACTGGAAACGGACAAACCTTGCAGACGTCCAGAGAATGTGGGCTTGCTGACTGTGCTTTTGTTCTTGTGTCTGTATCTGTCCTGCGTTTACGTTCATGGCTGCTTTAGGGAAGGGTCTGAGAACCTGTTTTTTAGATTGGAAAATAAAATGGAAGTTAAGTTTTTGGAAGCCTTTCAGTTGGTGTTGACTCTTCTGTGAGAGAAAGAGACGGAGAGGCAGCTTCAGTCCCTTGAGGCGACTGTGGGTGGGGGTGGTGTTGAGGATGTGGCTGGAAGTAACTGAAAGCAGATTCGTTCATGGCTCTGGTGATCTTCAGTTATGAAATGGGCCTCCAGTGCCCCAGTCAGCAGCCTGTTAACCATGCCTGACTAAATAGGTCTTGTTTTTGAAATCCACAGATTGCCTGGATCCCCACTGTCTTCTTGGCCTTCTGCTCAGATGCAGCTGTTTTTGTTCATACATCATTTTGTGTTTTAACTGGCCAGTTACTTCCCAGTCCCTTTTATGGTGAATAATGGACACATGGAGCTTGAACACCCAAGTGTGTGGTTACTCAAACAGGAAGTCTCAAGGAAGCACAGAGAAACAAAAGACAGGACAGGAAAGGTCATTCATGATCCAAGGCTTTAGACATCTGCAGGGAACATCTGACAGCTTGAGAGATGGAAACTCAACAAGCCGAATGTTCTATGTGGGACTTGCTTGCTCCATTTCTCTTATGCATTGGGAACATTAAGCCTTAATAAATGAGATAGAAATGGAGGTGAAGAGAAAAAAAAGGATGTGGCATTCTTGCCTTCCAAACAGGAAGGCAGCTCTGGCTGCCGGGTGACTTGGATCTAAGAGTCTGATTTGTCCTATGTGAAGCAGCAGTGAGACTGCGTGCGGCGGGATCAATGAGTGACTGGAGGGGACGGCTGGGTTAAAAGATGGCTTTAAGCAGTGTCTTAAATATTGAGTCCTGGAGGAGTAGGAGGTTAAAAAAAATTAGGAGGAAATTGAGGCGAATATAATGGTGGGGCACTGCTATCATCCTAGTAGGAGGTTTTAGACTTCTGGAGCAGCCCCGTCTGCATAGCTAGTCTATATCTTAAAGAGCCAAAGAGAAGAAGGAAGGAAAATGTGGTGATTTGGAGAACATACATATCAACAGATCCCTAGCCGGGCAGTGGTGGCACACACCTTTAATCCCAGCACTTGTGAGGCAGAGACAGGTGGATTTCTGAGTTTGAGGCCAGCCTGGTCTACAGAGTGAGTTCCAGGACAGCCAGGGCTATACAGAGAAACCCTGTCTCGAAAAACCAAAAAAAAAAAAAAAAAAAAAAAACAGACAAACAGATCCCTAACCCTAATCCTAATCCTGGGACTCTGTGACAAGAACAGAAAATGCCATGGGAATGACAGTAGCTCCTTACCTACAGAGATGTAAGCAGTCCATATAAATACTACAAAGACAGTCATTATCAATCCCTTCTCAGAAGCTACTCTCTGGTGACCTTCATGATTCCTACTAGTATTGAGATTCTTTCATCCTGGGATGGGAGACTTTTCAGAATCATCCTTTTAAATGCTATCTTCTACATAACAATGAAATTAAGTCAGAAAGCTACAGAGAAGAGTCTCTGGGGTGCTAGAGCACAGTACTGTTGCCTGAATTTACCCCGTTAGAGAAATTCACTGAAGCTAACATAAACTGAGTGATTTCTTAGCCTCTCTAATGAATATTTAGAACGTCTATTATCCCAAAGGCTCAGTAAAATGCTGGGGACTAGGGAGAGAAGATCTGAGCCTAAAATCTGGGTGAAAAGATGCAGAACGGAGGGGCCATTAACCATCTCCTCCACTGACTTTGTGTCTCTGGTGTACACACAGCATGGTGTCCTCTATCTAGCAGTCTGTACTCAGAAAAGCTTGTTGGATGAATGAATTCAATGGGTTCTTCTGTGACACTGAGACCACAGTGTACAGATAACTGTAAGAAGCAGCAGTTTATGTTTCCCCAAGATGAAGCTGCCCTTTAGATAGGGTTGGAGTTGGTGTCTGGGGTAGGATGGAGCATGTGGGGTAGCTCAGCGGTAGCATAGCACTGCTGGTTATACACTAAGCCCCTGTACCAAAGAACTCCAACAATAAAGTTATTTATAAAACATTGATGTCTGCTTTTCTTTCATGTGGTGAGTCTGTGGTGAGTGGTTCAGGGCGATCTGGGATATGGGATTATGGTCATAATCTGCCATTCCTTAGAATGCCTTCCTTGTGTACGGATGATTTTGAGGAACGAGTACTTCTCTCTTCCAAATAGGCTCGTGCTGTTGAGAACTGTGTGTCTAAGTGTAAGACATAAGACCTGGATGTGGCACACGCCATTTGCATTGTTACTACAAGGACAATGAGAACAGCTTTTGGCAGACAGCGGAGCATGCCAGTGTTTCTCCTGGAGCTGTGCCTGCCAACTCCTGTGTAGCAGCACCCCCTTTCCCCACATGGTGGTCTTTTTCTGGAGTCTTCCTCAGAGATCCCTTGTTAGAGGACAGTAGCCAGCCTGCCGTCAGTGAGCCCTAATGATCCTAGATCTTCCAAGAGCCTCCTAAGGAAGGCCTACATCCTTTTCCTGCTACCTCAGCATGACCACCACTCCCTGACTTTGCAGAATCCACTTTCTTATTTTTAATTTAAAACATTATTAGCCAGTAGGTGGTGGTGCACACCTTTAGTTCCAGCACTCGGGAGGCAGAGGCAGGAGTTTATGAGTTTGAGGCCAGCCTGGTCTACAGAGTGAGTTCCAGGACAGCCAGGGCTGCATAGAGAAAACCCAGTTTCAAAAAACAAACGACAAAACAAAACAACAACCATGAACAAACAGAAAAGCCAACAACAACAAAAAAGAAAGAAAGCTAACCCCCCAAATTTGTTTTCTTTTGAGAATTTCATATATAAGTTTTTCTTCGCTCCAATCCCTCTTAAATTCATGGTTCTTGTTTTTAAGTACACACACACACACACACACACACACACACACACACACACACACACACACATTTATAAATCTAAGTTGCTGAGCCCTTTAGTGTTACCCACATGTATGTGTTTAGCACTGACCACTTTGAATTGTGTAACCCATTGGGGGTCTTGTCCTTGAAGAAGGCTGATCCGCTCTCAGCAGCCATTCCTAGCCTTTAGTTCTTCATCTGGATATGGGGCCTTGAGATTTCCCTCATCCATGTTAGCCTATTGGCTGCTACTGCTTTCTTTTCATGTCTTCTTTAGATAACACCATCATTGCAATTTTGTGGGCACAGCTTCCTTGTCATGGGTAGAAGACACAGTCTCCCAGGAGGCCCTCTGTTTGCTACATTCTGTCAGCTTCAGAATTTACCTTTAATGGGATGGTTCCACTCTTCATTCTCAGCCCCTGCCTTGCCTCCAAGATTTTACTGGGTTGGTGCACATCTAAATCGCGAGGCTATCCGTGTCAGATCCATCTTGGGGGAGCACATCTGTCCACATGTTGACAGGATACATCTGCACAGGATGAGTCTTGATTTAGCCAACAGTTCTGATTCTGTTTACCTTTAGCAATGATAGATGAATCACAGCCGTTTTAAAATCCAGATGTGTTTTAGAAACACCACTCATTAGGTCATCTACTGGTCACATGACCACACAGTCTCCTTTCTGGAATCTTAGCATTAGGAACATATGAAATCATAGTAGATTTAGCAAAATGATTTTATATTACAGTGTACATATATTGTATATGCAATAACTGACATTTTGGCTGTGAAGTACATTTACATGAAATAGGGTGATTAGAGACTGAGATAGCCTCACACAAGGATATATTCTATTAAACAAACATTTATGCTTTAAGACTTTTTAAAATTTAGAGTCATAGATAAAAGATCATGGCTACATACCACGTTTGGTTACACTTGTATAAGCCGTACCACTTCTACAGTTAGTGGTGTGTAAACGTTTAATATAAAACCAGAAGTTGATGAATTAGTTGTTATCCAAGCAAATGGATAAAGCTCTGTAATACACACTTCTACAGGCAGGGCTGGAGAGCTGGCCCTGCAGTTAAGAGCACTTGTTGTAGGCAGAGGCAGGTGGATTTCTGAGTTCAAGGCCAGTCTGGTCTACAGAGTGAGTTTCAGGACAGCCAGGGCTACACAGAGAAACCCTGTCTTGAAAAAACAAAAAAACAAAACAAAACAAAACAAAAAGCACTTGTTGCTCTTGCAGAGGACCTGGGTTCAGTTCTCAGCACCCACACGCTGACTAGCAACCTCTAAACCTCTTGTTTCAGGGATTCCAATGCCCTCTCCTGCCCTCTAAAGCACCAGGCACACACACAGTGCACATAAGAACATGCAGGCAAAACATTTGTCCACATAAAATAAATGAAAGCCAAACTTCTGTTACATTGAAAGGATGAATCTCAATCAATCCTCCCTCCCTCCCTCCCTCCCTCCCTCCCTCCCTCCCTCCCTTCCTTCCTTCCTTCCTTCCTTTCTTTCTGTTTTTTAAAGACAGAGTATCAATATGCAGCCCTGGCTAGCCTAGAACTAGCTGTACTAAGTAGATTAGTATGGCTTTTAATTCAGAGACATGCCCGCCCCTGCCTCCAAGGACTGGGATTAAAGACGTGTGCCACTATGTCCAGCTGAAAGGATGGATTTTAATAGATTTGTTCTTCATTTGGGTGGATGGGTCACTAAATATAAAAATTTTACACTTTAGAGGAAATGTACTTTTATTTCTATCAGTCTAGTTTTTTTTTTTTAAATTGTTTTGACTTTTTAAAAATGGTTTATTTTTATTTTTTGAGCTAGAATCTCATGTAATCCAGTCTGGCTTCAAACTGGAATATACTGTGTATCTGAGGATGGCCTTGAACTCCTGATCCCCCTGCCTCCACTTCCCAGGTGTGGGATTACAGATTTTATGTGCTGTTGGGGAATCAAACTCTAGGCTTTCTGCTCAGTAGGCAAGCACCCTGCCACCTGCACACAGCCCTGTATCCAGGTTTTTGTAGAGGGCCAGTTTCACCTCTAAAGTTCTAGTTTTCCTGGGATCCTGGCTTATTAAAGCTGCTTCATTCAAGATACCTTGTGATTTGGAAGTAAGTTCTGTTTGTCTGCAGAAGCTGATATGGGTGCCGTTTGCTCTCTGCTCTTTTTTTTTTTTTTTTTTTTGAGAAAGCGAGTATTTCTAGGAATCCTTAAGTTACCGTTCTCAGGAGTGGTCCTAAACACTTATGCCAGTAGGTTTCTTTCATCTGCTTTTGCTTTCTAAAGGATTGTGATCTCTTTGAATTGACTTCTTTTAATTCTGTTTCTTGGGACTTTTTTGGTCAGATTTTCTTCATTTGCTCAGAAACCTAACCCTTTGCTCGGATGTACTATGTGATCTTCTGGGCTTTACTGTCCCAGCTTCTTTGGGAATGAAATCTTCTCTGTAAACCCTTCTCCACTTTCTGCCAGTGTGATAAACTGTGTTTATTGTGCCTCTCATTGGCCCTTGGGGGTTACTTAACATCTTTGGGAGTCTTCTCCGTGAGTCTTGAATATATTGGTCTTCTTTCTAATATTTCCAATATTGACCATGTTGGGAACAGGGGTTGTGTTGTTTGACTGAACTGTTGGGTCAGTGGTTAGAGCTTAGGTCTGGCCTTGTGAAATGGGAGGTATCTGCTGTTCTTCCACTGTTGTGATAAATCAAGTTTTCATTCTAAACGTGATGGTGAGGCACAGGGCTAAGTTCAACAATTAAATATGTTCAGACCCTGGCTTTGGAAGAGTGAAAGAGCTGCATTCATTCAGTGTTGGAGACAGGCCACAGAATTATTTTCTCACAGTTTTAAGACATCTCTTGTGCACAACGGGAGACCTGCCTAGGCGTTTGTTCTGTTGAACTTCCGCTCAGAACAAGAAAAGAGCTGAAACCCACTGTAGACCTGTTTCCTTTAAAAAGCCTCTCTTTTTTTTTTTTTTTTCCAGGACCCATAATACCAAGTTTCTTTTTTTAGGATAGCAAAATTTCTCAGGCAAAGGCTTTCTGTTTCTGTTTTATTAACTCTAAAGTCCTAGGCACTGGGAATGTAACTAACTCACTGGTAGAGTTTGTGTTTAGCATGTATCGTCAGGTCGTGGGATCGGTCCCCAGCACTGTCTTCTCTCCCATGAGTACATACAGACTAACAAACATGTATACACATCCATATATTCTAAATTGCTGCGTGTGTGTATGTTGTATTGAGACAGGGTTTGTCTGTGTAGCCCTAGCTGTCTTGGAACTCACTCTGTAGAGCAAGCAGGCTGGCCTGGAACTCACAGAGATCCATCTGCTTCTATCTCCTGAGTGCTAGGATCAAAGGTGTGAGCCACCACAAACGGCTTCTGTTTATTTTTGAAGTAAGGATCGCTAAAACCTTTTCCTATCCTTTCAAGGTTATTACATGATAGTATTCATTCTTAATCCTGATCACTAGTGACCCTGGGCATTATTCTTCACAGTGGAAAATTCTAGTTACCCACAATGCTTTTCTAGTACTTACCAGCAACAAATCAACTCATCTCTGAGTGTCCTTGTCTTTAAATATGTGATTTACAGTTGATTAGTATGAGTTGTCTGTTTGTACTTAGAGATAAATACAAGGTAAAATAACCGTTTGCTTGTTCCTCAATGCAATTTCAATGCCCAGGCATGTTTAATAGATTGTGGAATAAAAACTTCCTTAGAAAGATGGCCGGAACTTCAGGAGTGGCCCTAATCTCCACTGCAATTTTTTGTTTCCTTCTTGCTTTTGAAAGAAGTTGGTTTTGTCATCTCTTCCTAAAGAGCAATGTTACTGCTTGGCTTTGAGCCCTACAGAAATGCTACTATGTAGCTAATCATGGGTGGTTTGAAGCCTTTCCAGTTTCCACTTTCTACATTCTACAGGCGGCCCATTCTTTCTCCCTCCTGTGCAGTGACGGTTACAGTGTAGCTAGATCATCCTGCTGCCGGAGTTTGTTGTATGAGTAATACTTCTGTGGATATCCTCACACATCCCTCTTGGTGCTTACATATGAGAGAGTCTCTGCAACTTGGTGGCGCAGTCACAACCACGTGTGTCTTCAATTTTATGAGATAATACTGATTTTTTTCCGCTGGGGATGCCCACCAGCACTCCTGGCAAGCTAGCTGGTCTACCTCTGACACTGAAAATTCTTAAATGTACCCAATGTTTGCATCTAAAGTTTTCTTTCCATGTGTTTCTGGATCTTCTCTATTTCTTTTCCTGTAGAATGTTGCTTCATGGTTTTTGCCTTTATTGATTTATAGAATTCTTTAGGTACTGCTGATACAGCAGTTTTGCATTATTTCTGAATGTGATTTGTCTTTTTATTTTTCTACTTTTTTAGATATTTTCTTTTTTAAACATCTGTTTTTTACTATATGTATAAATGTTTTGCTAGATTCATCATGTCTGTGTACCACATGTGCCCCAGGTGCTCTTGGCGGTCAGAAGAGGACGTCAGATTCCTTGAAATTAGAGTTAAAATTGGATACGAATCACCATGTGAGTGCTGAGAATCGAACCCAGGTCTTTTACAAGAGCAGCAAGTGCTCTTAACCATGAACCCATCTGTCCAGCCCTGTTGGACAGAGTTTCTTAATTTCAGTATGACCATATTTATTAGTACATTCTTTGGCAGTCAGCCCTTCTGAGTCTTATGTAAGAAATCTTTGTTTCTTTTTAAGATCTAAGGTTTGGGTTTTCATTGTGTGCATTTTCCTTATTGGCGAGTGAAGTTCTTTTCAGATGTATTCTATTTTAGAAAGATCTTAGCTATATTTAGGACTCTTCCCTGTAAATTCTAGAATGAAGTTCCTCAGAAACCTCTTTGCATCCTGATTTAATCCATACTGACTTTATGCCCATTTGGTTTGTGTTAACATTCAGATATTATTGAGTTTGTCAAAAAACTTGTCATAATTTAAATATTTTCAAGTAATTCCAATAATGTTTTATAATTTCATCCTCAAGAGTCTTGTTTTTCTGTTGGATTTATTCTTGCTAACTTAATTTCAAAGTAAATAATACTTTTGTAGCAGTGTGCAGAAAAGTATAACTTTTAAAATATGGGTCTTCAAGTAATTTGTTTAATTCTCTTATTTTGATAATTTATCTTTAGGTTCTTTAAGGCTTTATATGTAAGCAATCATCCACAAAAATAAGAGTTTTATGTCTTCTTGCTATTCATATTCAGAACTCTAAATTCTGAAACCTTTATTTATAATCTGAGAAGCAATTCAATATAAATGGCTTGGTACAAATAGTGATGAGTCTTGCTGGGTATTATGGCAGACTCTGATCACAGCTACTTGGAGAGATACAGTCAAAAGCATCAAGAGTTCAAGGTCACCCTCAGCTACATTTAAAGATGGAGGTCTGTCTCTGCAGACAAGAACAACAGAAAAAGAACAAGTGACAGAATTGTTGGGGCTGGGTACAGGCTTTCAGATGACACAGCATATGGTGTCTTTGAGTCGGATTTTAAGTTTTGGGGATAGGTAGGCCCATGCGTCATTCACCTGTAGGTCCTGAGACGTGCCCGAAGAGTATGCTGCTGTCTCCTTAGGAACAGTTAGGGGATAGGAGGTGGGTATGGAAGGAGAGAAAGCAGTCCCATATAGCAAAGGATTGCCCAAATTCCACTCAGCTTCAAGTTCTCACAAAATATTGTACCATTAAAACCAGAGTATAACTTCCTGAGTCTAGAACATAACTTTTTTTTTTTTTTTTTTTTTTTGGTTTTTCGAGATAGGGTTTCTCTGTGTAGTCCTTGCTGTCCTGGAACTCACTCTGTAGACCAGGCTAGCCTTGAACTCAGAAATCCGCCTGCCTCTGCCTCCCAAGTGCTGGGATTAAAGGCGTGCGCCACCACTGCCTGGCTTAGAACATAACTTTTGTTTGTATATATAAACATATTTTTCTTGGATTTCCTTACACGTAATTTCCCATGAATTCACTCCTCTGCGCCTGTGCGTGCGCACGTGTGTGTGTGTGTGTGTGTGTGTGTGTGTGTGTGTGTGTGTGTGTGTGTTAACTGAGGACTGAGTTACCATGGGAACAGCTTCCTCCTCCTGCAGCATTGCTACTGTTGCCTCAGCTGCACTCAGCATGTGCCAATCCGTCTGTTTTTCTGGGATTCCCACGGAGACTGACTCTGTATAATTTGCATGTTCTTATTGTCTTGCTCCTAATTTTTTTTTTTTTTACTGGCATTTTTCAGACGAGGTCTGTGTCTTCCAGGATGGTGTGGGGAACTCATTACATATCGCAGGATGGCCTCGAACTTGAGGCAATCTTCCTGCCTCTGCTGTGAGAGTATCCGCTGCTCTGAAAATTCTCATTCGTTTTCTTTTCAATGTGGGGTAGTCAAATGAGCTCCGTGTTTATACGTTCCCAGTATTCAGTAGTTAGCAGCTCACCTTCCCCAGGGCTGCAGCTCTGACATAGCCTGTTAGGATGGCAGCAAATGTCTGTCATTATGCACTCCCTTTTGTGCATGGATTGGCCCACAGCTGCGTTCACAGGTCAGAGGTAGCACATGCAAAGATGCAGTGGTCCTCGACTGACCCATTGAGAGGTTTGGCAGCTTGTACCTTGATCTCCCGGAGCCTGAGTTGCTGCAAACCAAACCACAGTGTGGCTTCCATGTGCCTGCCAAGTTTAGAAGGACACGGGTGTGCACTCTGAGTGTCCCTAACTATGTCCAGTCTTCCTTCTGTCCTCACTAAAGCTTCAGATATACACAGCCCAGCTGCCAGCTGCTAGGTGGTTTCAGTCAGTGCCATATGAAGCAGAATCAGCTAGCTAATCCTTTCCCAAGTTCCCGACTCTAGATGTTGTGAGATGCAGAAATGGTGGTTGCTGAGAGTCTGTGAACTTTAACTTGTGGTACCATAAGAGGTAGAAACAGCAAGTCTCTGGCATTACTGGGCTGGAGAATCTGCCTTTGCCTTTCTGGAAGGGTTCCTTTCTGAACTTATGGATTCCCTGGAGAAGTTGTACTTCTCTTTGGCTTCTGCTAGAGCGCTCTGGGAGAGGAGCCAGAGATGTCCCGAGGCTATGCATTTTTTTGTGTGAGAACTGTAGCTTGGCAGACATTTTAAAATGAGTTACCAGCACAGGAATCTTGTGTCTGGGAGCTCAGGCTCTTTCCAGCTGGTATCCTCTACTGTCTACTGAGTGGTAGACAGGTGCAGGGTGAGCTTTGGAAGGGCTGTCACTGGGGACTGTGAGAGAACAAGCTGTCCTCTCGTTCCTGGTATCTGTAGGTTCCTAGGGAAAACCCTGCTGTCAGAGCGAAACCTGGCTTCCTGGTTGCTGCCCAGTGATTCTGCATTGAGACTTCGTCATGTTTGTGTCCTTTGGCCTCTTCTCTTTCAGAGGCATGCCCATGCTAGCCTCTGCCACACAGCACTCTTCCTCAGTGCTAGCCTCTGCCACACAGCACTCTTCCTCAGTGCTAGCCTCTGCCACACAGCACTCTTACTCAGTGCTAGCCTCTGCCACACAGCACTCTTACTCAGTGCTAGCCTCTGCCACACAGCACTCTTTCTTACTCATACTAAAAGTGCTAATTTCCGTTACCTTACCTTCTCGTATGGAGTGTGCACCTCCTGGCTCCTTTGGTGGGTGTCTTGGATTAATCCTTTAGCTGATGATTGGCAGCCTGAGAACAGAGATGGCCTATCCATTTGTAATACACAGTGGTGTTCATTAACTTATTTAGATTACGCGACCTTTGCCGTGTTTACATTTTCTCCTCCAGACAGAACTCTGTGTTTGGAGGGGTGATGCTCACAGAGGCAGGAACTCAAGGAATGATTGTCTTGATCTTGTGGGTTTGCTAATGCAAACACAGGTGAAGGCCCCAGGAGGCCCACACAGTGATCTCTCCGTTGTTCCAGAGCTTGGCTCGAGTTTTCAGGGATTCTGCTTCCTGGCCTGGAGGGCGAGCACCAGCCGTTTCCAGATTTGTGTGTTCATATCTGTAGGATGAGAAAGCTGAAGTCCAGTTTCTCATTCACAGCACATTAAGTGGAAAAGCTTGAGAAACTTAGTTCTTATTTTGTTTGTTTGTTTTATGTAGCCAAGGCAAGTCTGGATTGTGTCTCCTCTTGCCGAGTTTTGTGGTGGCTGTCCCGAGTGTGCCTCTCTAACTCCAAGTCCCAGCCCTCATGAACTCACTTCTGCGTTTATGACACTGAGTATCCTGTCGCCAAGTCCAGTCACTGTCCGACTGCTGTTGTTGGTGACTGCAGCGCTTTCCTTACCGTTGCACCCACATTCCGTTCCTTTCGGAACACATGTCATTTCCAGTTCACACTCAAAACCTAACATGCCAGTCCTTTCCAGTACATCCTCAGAACCCAACACATGTCACTTCCGTTACTCAACACTCCCGTTATTTATCAGAGTCTGTCGTGCCTTTACACGGCCTCCTAGCCAAATCCCGGAAATAAGGAAAGTTCTGGAGCAGGGATGAGTTCTTGAGAAAGAGATATTTTTTAAATTTATTTATTTATTTTCAAATAGGGTCTGTTTACATAGCCCTGGCTGTTCTGGAACTTACTATCTAGTCCAGGTTGGCCTTGAATTCAGAGATCCATCAGCCTCTGTCTCCCAGTGCTGAGATTAAAGGAATATCCCACTACACTTGCCTAAAAAAATTCATTTACTTTGTATATTTGTGGATACGCTTGCCATTGCACACAGGTGTCTGTCAGAGGATTATTTTCTGGTCCCTTTCTACCATGTGACTCTCAAAGATCACAAGCAGGACCTCAGGTGGGTGTGGCAAGTGCCTTTACCAACTGGGCTATCTCAGTGGTCCCTATATCTTCCCTCCCCCCATGATACAGACTGCTCTCCCCTCCACTGAAGTTTTTCTCCAATTGTTTTATAAATATGCGCCAAGCACACTATGTATTTTCATGTGCAATGCGATACCTAAGTAGCTGAGTCATAAGCTAATGTCACCTTTAGAAAGATTTCCTTTTGTTTGGAAATAATAGCAGACCACATTGCTGTCTAAAAATAACTCCGTTTCTGTCCCTGATATATTTGACCCATCTGAAAAAAAACTCTCTCCTATTCTCTTTTAACATGGGAGGACATTTATTTTTTGTTTTTGATGTTGTTTTCCAGAAGTTTTTGGCCGTTTGGTTTCTCAGCGTAGAGAGTTCTTGGCAGTGGACTGTTAAAGAGGCAATGTCAAGAATTCTATCTCAAGCTTGCTTATGTGTGATGTCAGTGGGTGAGAGTTTCGCTCCCTTGTACCTGTGCTTGCAGCATTGGAGTTTGGGGGTGGGTGACTGAGTTTTACAGTGCTGTGTGATTTTGGACACCTTTACATAGCTTGCTCTTACACTGCTTTTTGTGATAAAGACTCCTCTGTTTTTCTTTTTCTTGGCCAATGTACATTAAAGTCTGGTCTTTTATTTTTTAATTTTTTCTTTTATGTGTATGGGTGTTTTGCCTGTATGAATGTTTGTGCACCATGTGTGCCTGGTACCTGAGGAAGCCAGAAGACGGTGTCAGATTCCCATGAACTGGAGTTAAATACAGTTGTGAACCGAGATATAGGTGGTGGGAATCGAACCCAGGTCCTCTGAAAGAATAGCCACTGCTTTTAACCATTGAGCTGTTTCTCTACCCCCCCCTTAAGTCTGCTCTTGATTCTTCTTGCAGCTTGATAAGAGATCCATATTGTTTTCTATCCCTGAGACAGTCACTGAAGTGAAGAACTTGGTGACTTGAGAGTCTAGGAAGATCGGAGGATTCAGGTTGATGTTTCTCTAGTTACTGCATATTTTCCCACTTCTTATGGCATTTCTTATGTATGCTTTTCTTTTCTTAAATCTTTATTCATTCCAAGTTATCTTGTTAACCAAATTGTCTCTGAAGACTGTTTACATAGACTTGAAGTGCTTCTTGTGTCTGAGGGTGTGGGCGGTATAAGTACCTTCCAGAAAGCATCCAGGAATTTTTGCCCACCTACTTGGTTTCCCTGGAGGGTGAGAGAAGATGATTAATTGAGTAAAGGAAGAAATAAGCCCACGAAAAGCCACCAACAAAAGGGTATCATCATGTTTACATTTTTTTTTTAAAGCCTCTCAGCTACAAGCTAAGCAGCCAAATAAGATAATAGCAATTTATCATTCTGTTATGACATATGGAAGAAATTTTTTCAAGGTAGCTGCTATCTTGAACAGTATATGTTTTTGTTGTGTCTCTATCAGTGGAACCTTAACATAGGTAATTGCTGTGGCTATATGTGTTTTCTTAAAATAGTTGGATGGACTTGCTGACCTATCTATCTATCTATCTATCTATCTATCTATCTATCTATCTATCTATCAGAGACGGGGTTTCTCTGTGTAGC
>CM052711.1:37891615-37950871 GCA_028551405.1 Uromys caudimaculatus
ATCTATCTATCTATCTATCTATCTATCTATCTATCTATCTATTGGAGTTTCTCTGTGTAGCCCTGGCTATCCTGGAACTCCACTCTGTAGACCAGACTGGCCTTGAATGTGTGACACCACACCCATTTCCCTACCTCCCCTCCCCCCTTTTAAAAATAAAAACATTTGTTTATATGCCCTTGTGTGCTTACATGTACCATGGCGTGTGGTTGGAGGTCACAGGATACCTTGTGAGGCTTGCTTTTGTCCTGATGTGTCAGTGACTTGGTCATGTGGGTTCTGGGAACTGAACTCAGGTCATCAGGCGTAGTAGCAAGCAGCTTTATCCACAGAACCATCCCCCGAGCCCTGGATGGGCGTTCAGTAAGTTACATCATGGCGAATACTAGGCTGGAGCAGCTCATTTGTTCCATCACGCGCCAGCACTTGTGATTTGTATGAGCAACTCGGAATGAGAGTAATGCGAGGGGCCATCTGACCTTTGACCCTTTATCTTTGGAAAGTAGCCAGAGTAAGTGACTTGGGCAGTCTAAATCAGCCACTAATGGATGACAGCCCTGGGTATAGAAAGTCCTGAGCTGTGGGACAGCTAGAGGACGGGGGAGTGCATGCGGGTCAAGCTAGGACAGTGTGTGGCATCCTAGGAGATTGTAGGCTCTGCAGTTAGGTCTGATGGCGACCACCACTTTCACACAGTGTACATTGGAGCAAGGCTGAAAGGGGCTTTATCTGAGAGGTGTGTAAGAATGAAATGGGTTCGGGTGGTGGATGATGGTCATTGCATAGAGGCCAAGACAGCAGTTCTGTTTTGGGACTGGCAGTGGGAAGGGAAGCCAGAAGGCAGCCTGAGCCTTGTTGATAGCAAGGCTCTATCGATTTTGCCAGGAGACTACTGCCAAGCAAGGCTCCAAAGCCGCCTGCGGCACTCTGCAGCCCAGACCCCCTTGGCTCCTGATTGTGCACCGTGAGTCCTTGTGAATGTGCCGTTTTTACTGCTGCTACCTGCCAGGCACGTCCTGCAGTAGTATCTCCTGAAGTCCATAGAACATGGACTCCATTTTCACTGTAAACAGCAATCTCCCATTGGCCCTGTTCCTCCGCCCCCCTTCTTCATCATTTCGGACCGAAGTCAAGTCTCATGTTTTCTCTGTAAATTCTTTGGACTGGAGTTTCCCTGTCTCTTAATTCCCTGATGTTGAATCATGATACCTATTGTGTTTTTGTAGCGCCCTCTCTACCTTGCATCACAGCAGTGACTAAACGGTGTCCTAACAAATTGTTTACACGCCTGACTCACTTAATTATCATTACATTTCCTGGGGACAGGACTAAACCTTAGTCATCATGGTGATATTAGACCTACGTCAATCACAGAGAAGGGGCTCACCGGGGGCTGGTCTCATGACTGAATGGGCAAAACCCAGCAAGTCAGAGGCTATTACAAATTGATGGGCGAGAACCTAGACTGCATTTAATTAATGTTGTTTTGATGGAGATGAGGCCAGGAAGAAGGATTTTTTGGGGGAAGGTTGAGAACTAAACTTAAAATAGGGTATTATGAGGCTAGAGAGATGGCCTGGAGTTAATAGTAAGTATTGTTCTTGCAGGGGGCCCAAGTTTTGTTCCCAACACCGACATCTCATAACTGTCTGTAACTCTGGCTCCAGGGGACCTGATGACCTCTTTGGTCTCCAAAGGCATCTACCATCAAGTGCACACAGACTTCCATACAACGAAAGTGAAATAATAATTCTTTTAAAAAACTACAAGAGATAATCATTTTGTGGAAGCTTTTGAGTATGTAATGAAAATGAAATGTGTTAGGTTTTTGAGGGTGTACTGGAAATGACTGGCATATGTTAGGTTTCGAGTCTGTACTGGAAACGTGTGTTACGGAAGGAAATGGAGTGTGGGTAGAATGGTAAGAAGAGTGCTGCAGTTACCAAAATCAGTAGTAGGACAGTGACTGGACTTGGCGACAGGATACTCAGTCAGTGTTATAAACGCAGAAGTGAGTTCATGAGGGCTGGGACTTGGAGTTAGAGAGGCAAGAAGAGGCACACTCGGGACAGCCACCACAAAACTCAGCAAGAGGAGGCTCATTTCTAGTGGACCAGAGCCCAGAAGGCAAGTCAAGAGAATCTGTCACTGCCTCTGGCATTTACAGGATGTTCCTCTACAGTGTTCTTATAGCACAGCTTCCTGGCGTTTTGCTGTGATTGACAGTGATTATTTGGGAAGAGTAGTTATGGGTTTTTTCTTCTTTTCTTTTTAAAATTTATCTTTTAATGACTGTATCTCTTCAGTTTGTCTGAGATATTCCTGAAGGGCTCATTTCCTTGGCTTACGAAAAATATCAAGACGCACTCTTCAGAAATTACCCTTTCTGTGTGAGTTTCCACATTGAAAAATAAATGATAGGGGCTGGAGAGATGGCTCAGCGGTTTAGAAGAGCACTGACTGCTCTTCCAGAGGACCCTGGTTCAATTCCCAGCACCCAAATGGCAGTTCACAACTGTCTGTAACTCTTAAGATCTGACAACCTCATGCAGACATATGTGCAGACAAAAAAACATACCAATGTGCATAAAATAAAAATAAATAAATAATTTTGCAGACTGGAGAGATGGCTCAGCGGTTAAGAGCACTGACAGCTCTTCCAGAGGTCCTGAGTTCAATTTCCCAGCAACCACATGGTGGCTCACAACCATCTGTAATGGGATCCGATAACCTCTTCTGGTGTGTCTGAAGACAGCAACAGCAAAAGTGTACTCACATACTTAAAATAAATAATTTTTTTTAAAAAAAATAAATGATAGTAAATGCAGTCTCCGTTGTCATCCACTGTTGTGGTAAACACAGGCCGCAGAGCAGGGAAGGGGAACGAGTGGGAGGCTGTTCTCACTGATGTATTTTGTACTGAACGAGCTACTCTCGCTGACATACTGACATTTGTGCTGGATAGTCATGGCACCTGGTAAATAGGAATGGCTACTCTAGTGAGGAAATGAAGGCTTTGGGAAATTAATTTCTTACTGTGCCTCACTGGGAAGAGGCGGGAAAGGAAAGCTGGGCCATGGGTCTGATGGATCAGTTGAACACCCGCTTGTATACAGTGTTCATTGTATACATTGTATACAGCAGTGCTCACTGTTAATGAGATCCTTCAGCAAATGCAGCAGGCATGCAGGAAGACATACTATATGCAGATAGTGTTCACGTCTACACGTGTGCACTGAAATTCAGACTGGGAGCACTGTGTCAATCTTTAGTTGGTTTCATCTTGAAATTTTGTGCATTATTTGCAAACTAGAAAGTTGCATGTCACATGACCATAAAACGTATAGTAGCTTTCACTTCGCAACAGCATTTGCTGTCAGCATATGCTAAGAGTTAGACTAGGGATCTTAAGTTAGGCATTTCTCATCTTACTAATGTACGTGTGACATGCATGCATGCATCTGTCTCCACTGGCATGTACGTGGGTGAGTGCACGTACCCTGAAGCCTGAGGTTGATGTCAAGGCTCCTCCTCCATTGCTCTCTACGTTATTCTTTGAGATACGGTTTCTCACCTGAACCTAAGCTTACCAGTATGGCTAGTCTAGATAACCATCTTGTTCCCAGAAGCCTCTGTCTCCTCCTCCCAAGTGCTGAACTATAGATGTGTCACCACGCCCACCTGGCATTTCCCATGGGCTCTGGGATCTGAATGCTGACACTCATGTCTACACAGCAGATTCTTTAACTGCTGACCTACTTCCTCAGTCCCTGGGATTTTGAATATCTGGTAACTTTAGGGCAATATTTTATTCATTCTTACGCAGAAAACTTGAAGAATAAGTAGTAGATTCTGTTTGTTAATTTGTTTTTAAACATTTCAGAAGATTTATTTTATGTGTATGTGCACAGTGTGTATGTATACCATGTGTGTAGACATCAGAAGAGGACTTCAGATCCCCTGGGAGTAGAGTTAGGTGTGGTTGTGAGCTGCCATGTGGACACTGAGAAGCAAACCTGGCTCTTGTGCAAGAGCAGTAAGCGCCCTTAACCACTGAGCCATCCCTCCAGCTCCAGGAGATTTTGTTTTAGATTAAATCACTGTGGGGCTCTTGTGACATCACATGTCTTACAGGTTTGGGGAGCAGGTAAAGAATTGGCGAATGTCTGCATCCCACTTCAATATTCATTGTATGGCAAATAGTAGTTTTAGTGTGCCTATATGTTTTTAAATGTTCTTGGTCATTAAAAAGGAAAACAAGCTACCAAATTTTCACTGTTTCGTAACAGTTGACTCAGCTTGCTTCACAGGTTGAGCCCAAAGACTTTTCTCTAGTGCTTAGCATCATAAGACTGGAACTTACCCGGCAAGTAGGCAAGTTCATGCGTATGTTTCATTTCAGAAGCAGCTAATTCATAGACTTTAGCAACCCAAGCCGTTAAAAACCCAAGCTTCATCAGAAATATCCAAATCAGCACATTTCCACAGAGCAAATAACAAGCTCTTAAGCATGAAGAAGATCAGGAGGTCTTTTGTCTGAATAGAGCCGCCTAGGAAGGCGAGCACTTTGAAGAGGGCTCTGTGAGGCTCACCGTGTATGTGGACTTGTGAGATTCTGCTCAAAGGATGCTAAATTCTGGCATTTATTACTGCTCTGCAGAGCACACCTCAGCAGTTGTTTTTAGCAGGGGCTGTTCTACTCCATGGATTTCCTTGCTTTGCTTTAGATAGTACATTGCAGTATCTTGTAAATCTTCCGTATACAAAAACAAGCAAGGTAGAAGCAGGCACATCTGTTTCATCAAGGTGACTGGCTCATTATAAAGAGTTTAGTCCATTTTAGACATCAAATGAATTCATCAAAGCATGTTGCTCTTGCTTGAACTCTTCCCTGGGTGGTAATGTGAGATAATGTTATTAATTTTATTTCCATAATAAGTTTGCTTACTTGTCATGCTTGATGCAGGAGCCCCCCACCCCCCACCCCCACTGTGGGTTTTCCCTTCCACAATATAGAAATCTACTTTGAATGACGAGTACTTAAAATTTTACTGTCAGGTTTCAAGTGTGAAGACATGGCCCAAAAATTGAAATTTATGTTAAGGTCTCATAAAACTAAGTGGACAGACTTTGCTCTTGTAGAGTTGAGCCTCTAACTGTGGCAGGCGCGGTTTTTAGGCATGCAAGTGTGTCTGGGTTTCCCCTGGCATTTGAGTGTGGCACACTGAGCAGTTAATAGTCTCTGTGCTTATACAATTTTACACATCTGAACTTTTCTCAAACTTAATTCTGATGAAGACAAAGCAGAAAATAGCCTCTCCAATTAAATGCACAAGTTCAAATACACCACAGAGGTGAAACGGGTTTTCTTAAGGTCTGCAAAAAACAGATGAACTTGTCCCTGCAAGTTAGTGCATTGATGCTAAGTTTTTATATGTAATACATTAAGTATGGGTATTAGAGTTCTCCAGGGCAACAGAGCAAGGGAGGAGAAGAGAAGGAGGGAGGGAAGAAGGGAGGGAGGAGCAAGTCTTAAAAATAGAATTGGTGGCTTACAAGCCTGTAATTGCAGGGCAGACCAGGCAGATAGAAAGTTACCTGAAGAGTTGATTTTGTAATCTCCAGTCTAAAGACTAGAAAGCTGGTCAGAATTTCTGGGTTGCTACTGGAGGCATTAATCAGTTTTCTATTATCATAATGAGTACCTCAGATAAAGGACTTATAAAGAGAGATATTTTACTTTGGCGCATTTGGCCCTACTGCTTTAGGCCTGAAGCGGAGCATCATGGTAGGAGTACATGCTGACCTTTTGTTAGGAAAGGAAAAGAAAGGAAAAGACCGGGATCCCACAGTCTCCTTCAACAGTGACTCCTCCTCTCATGACACCATGATGGCCTTTACAGAAATACCCATCAGCCTTCTATAGCACAAAGCTAGGGACTAAACATTCCACACACGTGCCTCAAGGAATACTCAAAGTCCAGGCTACACCAAGGCAAAAATGCCTTCTGGAGCTGTGATTAGTCTGTGCTCCAAGCCCTTGCAGGCGTGAGACCCACCTGTACCTGTTATGGAGGTTAATCTGCCTCATTCAGTTAACTGATGTCAGTAACTGTATCAGAAAAGACATCACATCAACATGGAGACTGGTGTCTTACTAAAGAGTTGGACATCATAACCTAGCCAGGATGACGTGGGAACAACCACTCATCCTGCAGATATTGGTAGGTTCCAATTACAGGTTTGAGGCTTTAAAATATCCTAAAATTAAGTTTGGTCAATGTCTGTGGGAGCCCAGCGCTCCAAGGAGAGTGCAGTGCGCTGTTTATTCTGAAACATCGACTGGTCTTGAAAGGCTGAGCGATTTGGAGCTGGGCGATTGTGTTCAGATGTCATCTCTGGAACTTGACAGCATGGGGCTTTGAGTCTTTGTTTCCACATTCATGAGCTGTTGTCAGGCTACTTTGGTAATTAAATGAGAGAATGCTTTTACAACTCTGGAATACAGTGGCAGTCACCATAGTGATTGTAATCCCATTTTTATATCATGTTTCAATTTTTAACTTCCTTTCTGTGAGTGCTATTGAAGACTCTTGGTATTGTTTATGGGGAAAATGAAATAAGAACCCAGTATTTTTAATATTTTGTTTAAAGAATACTGGGAAAACGAAAGTCATATATGACTTTATACGTTCTATAGGACATTATCACCTAGAGGGTTCAGCGAAGGTTAGTGTAGACCGTCAGCCACACAGCTTAGGACAGAAAGGTTGGACGCTTGTGTTTTAGTCATTGATGTGTAAGTTTCTGAAGTCGGGGGTCATGGTTACATACATTTAAGAACATAAGGTTCATTCCTTGTTTTGATGTTTGTGTTTGCATTTTGAGTGTTTAATAGTGACTGGCTCTGATATTTTGCTTAGAAATAGAAAAAAATCTTTGATTTGTAAGATTTTAAAATTCTGTTGGATTTTTTTTTCATAGTATATTTTATTTCTTGCTTTGATGAAATAAATGCTGATGGAGAGATGTTTCAGCAGTTAAGAGCACTGGTATTTCTTCCAGAGGAACCTGGTTCCATTCCCAGTGCCCAAGGCCATCTCTCTGGCCTCAACAGACACCGCATATAGGAGGTACATGCAGGCAAAACATTCATACGCGTTAAAAATTTTTTAGAGATAGAGTCTCTGCAGATTGCCATGGAGCTTCGGCTGGTGTTGAATGCTGATCCCCTCGCTTCTATCTTTTAGGTGGACCATAGGCTTGTGCCACCGTGCCTGGTCACCGGGACACATTGAGGCATTCATTGCAATGAAGTATATGCCTCCTGAAGTGGCCCCACTGCTGCAGGATGCATGTCATGCACTTGTTGCTAGAGTTTTCTGAGAAGCTGCAGCACGTTAGTATCAGGCTTAAATCTTGGGAGCATCGTTATAAAGAGGGCCTTGGGAAAGTCACATGGGCATTGCTCTGATTGACTGCTTTCTGGCTGTTGCCATAGTGAGAGATAAATCTCCCTGCAAGTGGGGTCATAGCATCTATGTATCCAAGCCTACCCTACATGGTGGGAGATGGACTTAGGGTTTACTTAGGAACTTGCTGATACAAAATATTTGATAATACTCAGTACCACACTGAAAATGGAATCTCCTTTTAGAAAGAGCTTTGCTCTAACCTTATTGCCCAAGGTGATGCTACATTTAATGACTTAGCTTTGTGTGTGTGTGTGTGTGTGTGTGTGTGTGTGTGTGTGTGTGTTCTGTATGGACAAAAGTGACATTTAATACCATTGTCCCAGTCTCTTTTTAAATGGATATAAGTACAAGCTAGTTATGTTCAGGTCAGTGGAAGCAGTGCCTGAGATATTACAGTCAAAACAGGAAATGGTGCTCACGAAGAACGTACAGGCAAAGTAGATACATACATTGAGGTGGACATGGAGAAAATGGATCAGAAAGGTGGAGAAGGTGGAACTCACCAGCTTGTCTGGGAGGGTTAATGGCAGCTACTCACTCCTAAGAAGATCTAACTGTCCCTTGTCCTTACAGCCACTCTGAAGTAGAAATTATTAAGTTATGGCATGTCTACAGTTCAGTAACCCACCATCCTGACACTGAGTGTGCTTCAGAGTCATGATTTTAGAGTTTTAGAAAGGCGATGCGCATTTCTCCTCCCTCCTCCCGCAGCAGTGCTGGGACAGGCGCCCCATAATTGAGTGCATGACTAATTCTGCCGTGAGGTGCAGAAAATCCCATACTTTTGTGGGACGACTATAAATAGCTTCGTGTCAACTCAGGTCAGGTTTTGCTGCAGATGAGCTTCCTCCTGCCCAAGGCCTTCGCTGCTAACTTAACACCATAAGACAAAACCTCACCTGATATACAGGGCTTTTAATTTCAGATTTAAGGATAAGAGAAAAAAACCTCACCTGACATACAGGGCTTTTAATTTCAGATTTGAGGATAAGAGCTTACAGACTAGCATTTCTATTTTTACAGTTAAGGTTGATGCATAGATAGATAATTTCTCAAGTTTTCTGAGTCTTATAAATTCTTTGTAATTTTATTTTTACTGATGCATATGTGATAGGTCTATGCACTCGAGTGCTGGTGCCCTGGAGTCCACTTTGTCACTGTGGACCTGGAGCTATAGGCAGCCGTGAGTCCCCCAACCTCGCTTGTGGAAATTCAGCTCTTAGGCAATGGTAGCATGTGCTCTTAACCACTAAGCTAGCCCTCTGCCCTAACCACTAAGCTAGCCCTCCGTCCTAACCACTAAGCTAGCCCTCCGTCCTAACCACTAAGCTAGCCCTCTACCCTCCAGTTTTCCGGTTTTACTTGAGCCTGTATGAGTAAACTGTGTGTCACCTGTTGCTCTTCTGTGAGGTGGAATCTGGTGTTTCTGGAATAAGAAGAGATACCTACAGATGGCATTCATTTTTTCCCTTACCTTCTGTCATTACCTCAAGGCCTGATTTATTAAACACCACCCCCTTACCCCAGGTGCTTTGAATTAAATGTATGGTCTCGTGTATCCCCAGCCTTCACTTTTTCATTTCCCACCTAAATCCATTGACATTTTAAATTAGTATTAGTGTAGTGTTGTGAGATGTCAGCATCATGAATGAAATTAGACCTGTACTTACTGTTTTTATATCACTTCCCGTGTATCGTCACGGTTTCACACACTTCCAAATGTTCTCTGTTACTTATATACAGTTTCAGCCCATAAGAGTATTTTATTAGTATTATTTTTAATACTAATATACTAATTTATATTTTTAGTACTTTTAATACTAATTAGTATAATTAGTACTAATTATAAATATTATTTTTTCCCTGCTAGTGATTTCTTAATTTTGTCTCTGTTACAAAAAGCAAAAATAGTTTGATAGTAAGCTGGAACCAGATTTACTGGTTCATAATATATAAACAACACTGTACTTTTATCCCTGTTTTAACATAGCTGTTACTGTTTTCCTTGGGTATTAACTGGAATATATTTAACTATGACTAGTGTTTGTTTGAAGGGGGCGAATTGAGAAAACTCAGGAAAGGCTCTTGGTGCCAGGCTAGAGATGCTGAGAGCCTTACAGCCCAGCTGCCTGGGTTCAAGTCACATTTCTCTGTTCACTATGTACCAGAGGGTGACCTTGAATATCTGATTGCTAGCCTCTACCTGGGCTTATAGGTATGGGGCATCATGCCTGGTTTATGGTGTGCTAAGGCTTGAACCCAGGATCTTCGGCCTGCTGGCATGCACCCTACCAACTGAACTTCAGCCCTGTCCTTCCTGTTTGGTTGTCTAGAGCCTCACGAAGCCTCGACTGTCCTGTAACTCACTATACACCCATGGCTGGCTTTGAACTACCGATCCTCTATTTCTGTTCTGCATGATAGGCATGTATCACCGCCCTTGGCTTGAGGTGACATTTTAAGAGTGTGTCAGTCTGTAGTATAAATTCTAAACGGGCAGTTCCATAACGGGAAATGTAAGGTGGCTTCATCTTTGGCAGTTGAGAGAAAAGATTTTCCTATAGGATGTTGAACAAAGACTGAGATATCAACTGTTTTACTCAAAGATGGTGAGATCTGGATCTCGAGTCCTTTACCTCTGTAGACCATGGTTTCCTTAAGTCCACCCTGTGTAACCCCATAAGCATGGTGTGTGACCTTGCTGTCCTGGGTGTTTGAGATAACATCCAGGTAATGGGTTGTGCTTACAAATGTTGACATCCCTCACCAACTGGAAATTAATTTTGAACATGTAAATGATAGTAGTAAGTCCAGTTTTGAAAGACTGAACATAGGGAATGACCTGGTGGTTGAAGCTGGCAGTGGTGGTGCATGCCTGCCTTTAATCCCAGTACTTGGAGCTCTGTGAGTTTGAGGCCAGCCTGGTCTACAGAGCGAGTTCCAGGATAGCCAAGGCTACACAAAGAAACCCTGTTGTTTGTATGTATGTATGTATGTATGTATGTATGTATGTATGTATGTATTTATTTTGGTTTTTCAAGACAGGGTTTCTCGAACTCAGAAATCTACCCGCCTCTGCCTCCCAAGTGCTGGGATTAAAGGCGAGCGCCACCACTGCCCGGCTAGAAACCCTGCCTTGAAAAACAAAAACCAAACCAAACCAAAATTCAGCTGGTTGTAGGAATTCATGTCTTTAATCAGAACAGAGGCAGGCAGCGCTCTGTGAGTTCAAGGCTAACCTTGTTTATATATTGAATTCCAGGATAGCCAGGGCTATATAGAGAGAGTACCTACATCAACTCCTCCCTCCTAAATTTAAATCAAAGCTGAACATTGTCTGGTCCATAAACTTTATTTTATTGGTCTATATATTTTAAAATTTAATAACATTTTCACATTACAAACTATACTGTTGTAAGATTTCATGTTGTGTCAGCTTCTACACTCTTGTGTTTTTTGCTTTTTTGTTTTTTGTTTTGGTTTTTCAAGACAGAACTCTTGTTTTAAGCTTACTGTCATGACTCTTTTTGTTTTATTTTGGGGGTGGGGGGGTAGGAGACAGCATTTCTCTGTGTAGCAGACCTGGCTATCCTGGAACTCACTCTGTAGACCAGGCTGGCCTTGAACTCACAGAGAGATCCATTTGCCTCCCAAGTGCTAGGATTACAGGTATGTGCCATCACCATCCAGCTAGGACTTGGTTTGGTTTTTGTATGCTGTCATATAAGCATTTTAACTTGTGTTTTTGCTGCATTCAAAGAAAAGCCTAGTGGAAAACAGTTAAGTTCTGGGTACTAGAGATGTAACTCAATTGGTAGCATGCTTGTTTCTCATGCACCAAGCCCTGGGACTCAATCCCTAGAACCACATAAACTGATGCCTTAATCACTTTTCTATGTGTGATAAAATACTATGACCAAGGCAATTTACAAAAGAAAGCAAAATAACCGTGCTTATGGTTCCAGAAGATTAGTGCGTGAATGTGGAGTAAAGAAAGGTATGGCAGCTGGAACAGGTGAGAGCTCAGATCTCCACTGTAAGCAGGAGGCAGAGAGCACACTGGGAAAGTCTTTTGAGACCTTGGGTCTGCATCTACTGACCTACCCCCTCCTATAAAACCACGCCTCCCAGTCCTTCCCAAACTGTTCTACCAACTGGAACCAAGTAGTCAAACAAATGAACCCATGGGGGCCATTCATATTCAAATCACCACAACTGGATATGGTGGTGTATGCTTGTAAACTTTGCATTTGATGGTGGAGGCAGAAGGGTCATAAGTTCAAGGTCATCTTTGGGAGTCTGAGGTCAGTCTGGGATAGGTAAGACTCATAACAACAGCAACAACCCAAAACCCAAGAATTTCATTATCTGTTGTGCTAATGCATGTTGGAAGTAAGAACAAAGTAAGGAAATATAAATTTACCTCAGTGTCCTAGTATTTCGTGTAGTGAGAGATTCAGCAAAAGTGAATTTTATTTACTTTTACTTAATTAGTATTTTATTTTACTTAGTGTTACCCTTTGGAGGACATCTTTCTTCTGTTGTTTCAAGGAGATTTGGGGAGAGGGAGAGGGAGAGGGAATCTGAGGGTGTGGATGTGGATCTGTATGGAGGGTTAGTGGTGCCCTCTGTTGAGGAGTGCTTCCTTTTAAAGGTGAGTGTAGTCCAACTGGACTGCTGCGAAAGTCAAGATAATGCAGATAGTCATCCAGTTCAGAACGCAGGCTGCCATCCCATTAGGTCATGATTACCCGTCAGTAGCAGCTATTGTGAGTTTGAGAGGAGAGCCTTGAGCCCCTAGCAGTACTTTGGTCCATGGAAAGCCTCTTGCCAGTCTTGGTCTGCATCCTGGAGATCCTGACTTTGCTTTCAGAAGATGTTTCTAGATGCCATCATCAGTAGTCATAGTAGTCATGAAGTAAAATGAGGTAGGGAGGTTGATCAGTTAGACAGCATGGACCAAGGTACTGACCCCAGAAGGAATGGCCCAAGCAGTTTGGGATGGCCCATGCCTGGCACATAGTAGAAGCTTTGTTAAGTTCATAATCAAGAGTGAATGAGTGAGTGGGTAGGTGGGTGATGAATAGTCTGGATATAGAGTTAAGGACAAGGCCCGGCCAGTGTTTGCGCCACGTGTTAAGGATGCTGTCTCCCCTTCTCTGAGTCCTTTGGAAAACTGAAGGATTCTGACTAAGGAAATGAAATGAGCAGACTTTTGTTTCCTTTGCGGTGGAGTAGTAACTAGGAAGAGTTTACTCACCAGAAGCGGTGAGGAGACAGGAGTTAACTCTTCTTTGAAATAGTCATTTGACACTGTTTATAATGTAATATTTTATAAACTACCAAGGTTGAAGGATTTTTTTTCTGCTTGAATTCTGTGGGGTCTTTCTCAAAATCTTCAGTGGGAGTTTTCAGTGCCCCTTGTAATGGCATGTGTGGCAGATTTCTTCCTTTAGTATGTAAAGAATTTTAGGACAGGTGGAAGAGTGAGCAGTGGGCGGGGTAAGGAAAGACACCCTACCGCTGGGCCTACTGGAAGGTAAAGTGTGGGATCCGTTGATGTATTGCCTGAGGTGGTCTGTGAGTGTGTGGGAGACGTTTGTTCTCACTTCCTGTTTCAGCACAGCCTGCCACCTGCTGTGGCACTATACAAAGTAACAGCACTATTAAAGGCAATCTAGTTATGGTATCATGTTTTGTATGTCAGGAAGCGGGGTGTTTTTGGGTTTTTGTTTTTGTTTTATTTTGATTTGTCACAAAAGGCTGCTCCCAAGCCTTTTGGAAAATTGGTGTGTGTGTGTGGTGTGTATGTGTGTGTGTGTGTGTGTGTGTGTGTGTGTGTGTGTGTGTGAGAGAGAGAGAGAGAGAGAGAGAGAGAGAGAGAGAGAGAGAGAGAGAGAGAGAATATGGGCATATGTGGAGGTCAGAGGGCAACTTCAGGGTGTTCCACCTTGTTCAAGACATAATCTCTTGTTGATAGCAATGTATGCCAGGAGAGCTGGCCCACTAGCTCCTGGGGATTCTTGTTTCTCCCTCCCATCTTCTTGGGAGCTCTCATGCCTGCTTTACGTGGGTCCTGGGGAACCAGACTCCAGACCTCCCTTTACCCACCGAACCATTCTCCTAGGTCCCTATGCTCAGAACTTGGAACAATGACATTCCTGCTCTTATACAAGTCCAATGAATGTTGCATCAACATTGACTTCTAGGCTGCTTCTTTCAAAGGGTGACACTCATAAGAGGGTCACCTTTCCTGTGTGAGCATTCATTGCACACTTGTACTTTTTGCTGTTGAGTTTGGTTCCTAAGACGCCCCATCCTCAATATATTATGAAATCGTTAACTATGCTCCCAAGGATACCTCCCCCCCCACTCCACCTTCCAGCAGTACTTTTGTTATAGGCACCAGCGTGGCCAAGCCTGGATTTTAAATGAGAGCTGGGATCTGAACTCAGGTCCTCATCTTTGTGGAGCAAGAGCTCTTACCCAATGAGCTACCTCTTCAGTCCCTGAACTCTGTAGCTCTGTCGTTGATTGGTAATGTCTGTGATACTGTGACCACGTAAGCTTCTGAGTGGAGATGAAATCTTGTTGTGGCTTGTTCCGGTACACTGAGGTGAGGAATGAGGCATTTAATCCCAGCGGTCCTTGCAGAGTCTGGAAGGAGTGCTTCGAGAGTCCACTTTCTTAGAAGCCCTGAGTTAACAGTGAGGAGTCCTTCTTGCAGGGGCTTTCAACATTGCATTCCTTTTGCAAAGACACTAGAGGGATGGGTGTTTCCAGAGGGAAGCCCCGCTTGGCGCTGGGAGATGTGGAATGTTTCCATAGGACTTCTAAACTGAGCACTCTGAAAGAACAGCTTTGGGTAAATGAATGTCTTCCAAGGGGCGCAGATGAGAAGGCATTCACTGTAACATCATTGCCTAGAGGTTTCTTAGAATCAAAATAGAAATTTTTCTTTTTAAATTCACTTTAACCCTTGATCTTCCTTTATATATATCATTTATATGAGGACAGATCTCTATTCAAGTCTATAAGAATCAAATATATTTGAGAACTTAAGGCTGAGTTAATGCAGGATCAATCCAGAAGATGTCCCTTGTATGAAGGCACAGAGGCTATGCACCTGTCTCATTTGTATCAGCTCTCAGGGTTTTCCACGGACTGGGTGTGATCCAATGTCTAACAGTGACTTACTTTGTCCAACTGTGACTTACTTTGTGGACCTTTCTTCTGCAAACATTACTAAATATAAATCATCTTCCAAAATCATTTTAATCTGTGCCATATACAAACTGTAGTACTGAGGGTAGACTCAATACTGCATGTACTGAGAAAGAGAGATCTCAGCTTTATCTTCAGTTACTGCCACAGAGTTTCAAATCCTATGGAACTTTCTGGTAGGAGCACCACATTTATTACCCAAGTGAGAGGACTCATTATAGGGTCCTGCATAGCTTTAGTGTGGGGCCTAGGCACCAGAGAGACTCAACCATGAGACTGAGACAGTCTTTGTCTAGCTTGACCTTTGAGGACAGTCAAGGGTACTTAATGAAACCCTGATAAAGACCGGCTATCGAGGCCAGATGACAATTCCTGTTGCTAGGAGACATTGATATCATGGGAGGAAGATACCACTGCTTGGTGAAAAGATGGCACAGAGTTCCGTAACTTCAACTGTTACACTTGGTCCTGCGTCTCTTCATTTGGCTGCTGTGATCTGTGCGTGTCCTTTATGACAACACCATATTCAAAAATTGGAGCCATCCGAGTTATTCTAGTGCATTTTTGAACCTTTGGGGAATGTGAGAACTGCCAAATTTATAACCAGTCAGAAGTGTAGGTGGCCTGGGGACTCCTGAAGAAAAGTCAGCATTGTACAAGACTAGGACTAAACCTGTGGAGTCTCGTGCTCACCACAGGATGCCCAGGTGGGGTGACTATGGAGTGCTATGTTTATGGGAACACAGTGAAGACTCACTGTTAGCTCATATATTCTGGGGTATTTCATTTTGATAGAGTTATCCCACTGGTTAAAAAGCCTGAGCATCTTTAGTTTGGTGACGCTAAATGTTTCTAATTCTTTTTAGACTCTTGGAGTTTTTGAGACAGTCCCATCGTACTTGAGGCTGACCTTGAACCCTCAATAGTGCTCATATCTCAACATCCCAAGGGCTGGGATTATGGGCGCCAGCCACCACCCTCAGCTCAACTCCTATTTTCTTAATTTGGTTTTCTGCACTGGCTAGATCTTCAGTGTAACAACAAAAAAATTAGATGTCAGTCTGGCATCATAGCATACACCTTTAATCCCAGCATTCAGGAGGCTGAGGCAAGCAGTTCTCTGCAAAAGGCCAGTCTAGGAACTACATAGTGTGTTCTAGGATAGCCTGTGCTACATAGATCCTATCTCAAAAAACAAAACAAACAAACAAACAAAAAATTAGGTGTCCTTAACATTTTCTCATTTTAAAGGAAATTTCACCTTATTTATGTATGATCTTATTAAAGATTTGTTTTTATTGTTACTGTTTTTGATAAATACCTTTTATTAGATTTAGAAATTTTTCTTTGAAATCTTTGTTTTAATAAAGTACGGTTTTTTATTATTAAGTAATATTGAATTTGATAAAAATTCCTTTTTCTGAGCCTATTGAACTAAGTATATATACTTTAAGTTATAAAGATGATAAATACCATGTTTTTGAGAGTATAAACCAACCATCCATTTCTAGAGTTAGCCCAGTTTCAGAGTGCATTATCTTTTTATATGTTCCCAGAGAGAACTTGGTTCTCTTTCTGAATATATTCAACTAGATTCCTGAAAACAGTCTTTCTGAGGGAGAAATGATCTCAAAGAGCTAACAAAATAGATGGGAATTTCTGGATATTAAACTCCCAAAAGACAGGAGCCACAAAAATAAGCCCTGGCACATTTTCTAATTTGAAAAACATTCTCTCTCTCTTTCTCTCTCTCTCTCTCTCTCTCTCTCTCTCTCTCTCTCTCTCTCTCTCTCTCTCTCTTTCTCTAAGATTTATTTATTTTATGTATGAGTACATTGTCCCTGTCTTCAGACACACCAGAAGAGGGCATCAGATCCCATTACAGATGATTGTGAGCCACCATGTGGTTGCTGGGAATTGAACTCAGGACCTCTGGAAGAGCAGTCAGTGCTCTTAACCACTGAGCCATCTCTCCAGCGCCCTCCCCCCTTTTTGTTTTTGAAAAACATTTTCTTAACTACAAAAGTTTTGACAGCTCCATAGAGGAAAGGGTTTGAAATCCAGAGCTCAAGGCCTTTCTGAGGTAGGCAGTCCTGGTAAAGAGAGGACAGAAATACACCAACTTTGCTTCATCTGTACAGCCTAGGACAGCCGAGCCTTCACATGGATTAAAGTTGAGCCCATCTGGTTTTACTCCCAGTGCATGGTATAAAGAATTGAACATTCCTTTGGAAGAATATTTTAGGTCTCAGATAATTAATATATATGTGCTTTTGTGTTTTAACTCGGTGTCAAACACAAGGAAAGTGGGTTTGTAAGAAAAAATGGAACAATGAAATAAACTAGTAGAACAATAGGCAAAAAGAGGAAGACTCAAATTTCAGGTATAAAAATTATTAGACATTTTCTGTAAATATAGCTTTGTTTAGTATGTTTAAAGAAAGAGAAAAATGCACATAAAATAAAAATGAATAAATTATTTTTTAAGAAAAGAAAGAAAAGTTAGGAAAATTACATTGTGGAGTTGAAAGCAACTGAAAAACTACATAGATTAGAATAAACAAGCATGCAATTCCAGAACTAAAAATAAACTACTACTGTGTTTAATTTGCAAGGTTCTTATTTTTTCTATTCACAAGCTATGTTGACCTATGATTTTCTTATACTTCTATCCTTATCTGATTTGGGTCAAAGTTGTGCTAGTGTTACTTAGAGCATTGGAAAGGACTCTTTGTTTTCCTATTTTAATGAGAAATTTAATTAAGATTAGTTGTGTAGTTATTAAAATCAGACACGGAATATGAGTCATATGTACTGCTGAATACTCCCGAGTGTACACACAGTTCTGTCGTTCATATGGCATTGTTACTGTAACTCTGAAGGCAGTAAGTCCAACACTTCTTAGCCTCTTAAGTTCCATGATCTGTAGTTCAGCAAAGGCGGAAGTATGCCGAGTCTGGAATGACATTTGTTGTGTGGGAAGCAAGCAGTTTTGTTGTCTACAGAGCACGTCATTGAAGTTTATCGTGCAGCCTGTGGTCCATGCTGGGCTCATCGATAGACGACAGGGTGAGGAGAGCCACAGGACATGGTTTGCTCAAGCTCCCACAGTCTTCAGTGGAGCTGTCGAGGCAGGAAACTGTGGTCCACAGGGACCTGGAGAGGAGGAGGGGTGCTTTCTGTATGGATGCAGTTGAACAGAAATCCTGAGCCTGAGTCATGGCTTTCCTCAAGGAGAGTACCAGCTCTTGTACAACCCCCTTTGTTTGGACCATTGTTGATCCTTGTTTTATCAAACCCTGCGTCAAAACAGTCAGTCACTCACTTGCCTTCCGGTTTCCTCAGCCATCTCCCACAGTTTATCATGTGGATATGTTTTCCAGGGTTGTGGGCTCAGTCCTTTGTATTGAGGCTTTGTTAAAACTGTACAGAAAAATAACTCGGCATTTGCAAAATCACTTGTGTAAATGCAAAAATAATAATAATAATAATAATAATAATAATAATAATAATAATATTCCTTTCTCTCACACACTTGTTAGCTTATGTGTCCCTACAGTGGAATTCCTGATAGGAGAAAGTTCAGGATGCAGGACATTTTCTGGCTCATGCTTCAGAGGGGCTTTGTGCAGTGTATTGGGGAAGACAAGGCTGTGGCGGAGTCGGTGGCTGTGGGAGCAGAATTGGGGACTGGAACCAGCCGCAGCTAGGTGTAATCTTCAAAGGCTCACCTAGTTATCTACTTCTGCAAGCTGGGCCCAACAGCCTCCTAAAATATCACCACCCACTGAGGAACAAGGATTCAGAACACGAGCCTATGGGGGACATTACAGGTTCAAACCATGACAGTACCCCAGCATGTATGTCCATGTTACCATTAACACCTCACCCCAAGTACTTAAACAGAACACTAGTTCTCTTCTGTGTCCGACAAGTTAAGGAAGGGTATGGCGATTTTAGTTGTTACCAGGTAACTAATCTTTTCATGATGACCTTTAAAGTCAAAGCTGTGCGTTGAGGGAAAGCACCATTGTAATTAAGAATGTCTGTACCTGGTGTAATTAAGACACACTAGGGGAGCAAGGTGGCTTGCTGTTGTCTAGAGTAGAAGAGAGGACTTTAACAATGAAAACAATCTCAAGCCTAATTAGCCCTGCATGTCTCTCATTACTGAAGTCTCAAGGAGCCAGGATGCGTTTGAAGTGTTTGGCAGGATAGTTATGCAGCATTTTCCTTTTACACAGGGTTCTGAAGTAGTTGAGTCCTTTTGGCTGGAGGAGGCTTGAGTAGGTGTTAGTGCTGACTTCACAAGAAGCTGCTTCTGTGTTCCCAGCCTAAGTGCAGTTCCTTCAGTGATGCGTGCGCAGCTCACAGCCGCTCTGTCTCTCTGGAACTGACTTGTTCAGGGCAGTCAATTTCTCTCTTTTTTTTTTTTTTTGGTTTTTGGTTTTTCGAGACAGGGTTTCTCTGTGTAGCCCTGGCTGTCCTGGAACTCACTCTGTAGACCAGGCTGGCCTCGAACTCAGAAATCCGCCTGCCTCTGCCTCCCAAGTGCTGGGATTAAAGGCGTGCGCCACCACTGCCCGGCGGCAGTCAAGTTCTCAAGGGTGTTCAATGGTAGTATTGTATTTTTTTTTAAACTTTAAAAGTTATGTTATGCATCCTTTTTTGATGGAACTGTAAATTATAAATGTGATTACAAATTAGGAGATGTTCAGCAAGATTATCCATAGTGAGGAGGGCATCGTATCTTTTGATCTTGACTACTTACAGAACCAGTGAATTTCAGTCTGGTGGTGATGTGTTAATTAAAGAAAGACGGATCTTAGGAGATTCTGCCTGCATATAAGCTGTGCACCACCCGCGTGCCTGGTGCCTGCAGAGGCCAGAAGAGGGTGTTGGATCTCCTGGAACTGGAGTTACGTAAGCTGTGGGTTTTTTGGTGCTAGGAATCAAACCCCAGTCCTTTGAAAGAGCAGCAAATTCTCTTAACTACTCGGCCATTTCTCTAGTTCTGAAACATAGTTTCTTAAAATACACTGAAGCCTAAAAACTAGATTAATGCAACAGAGTCCTCAGATTCCCAAATCTGGAGCCAAGGTAAGAGACTTAAACCTCTAATGGATGAAGTAATTGCAGCTTACTTTTTTTTTTTTTTTTTTTTTTGTCATGGTTTAAATGCAATATGAGGTGGAGGGGGTTGATATAATACATGTATGTAAGCGTAATCACACGCTTTCATAGTGTGGACGGACTGGTAACCGAGGAGCAGTGAGGAGGAGAATGCTAATCTCTGGCCCACTCTGGGAGAGAGAGTGCTCTAATTTTAGACCAGTATTCTGATTATTTTTAGAGGACCATTGCTGGGGAGGGCAGCTTGCCACTGTCTGGAAATGCTGTCCCTTAAGAATGTCCACCTTCCCCTGCCTGCTTTTCTCTGCAGATGAAGCGGCTTTCTGGTCCCTGAGCTGGTTTTCTGTGAGGACTTAGTGTTTTTGTGGGATCCCGGATGTGTGAACGAGAGACCTTGGGGTGGGTCTCTGATTCTTGGGCCTTTCCCATCTGTTTGTTTTAGCCAGGCCCCATGTGTTAGTTTTTGTTTTATCTTTTTATTTTATTTTATTATTATCCCTTAGAAGCCTGTTTTTTCTAATGGGAGATAGAAAGGGAGTGGCTGCGGATGGGAGGGGAGGTGGAGAGGAACTGGGAGGAGTAGAGGGAGGGGAAACTATCATCAGATATGTTGTGTGAGAAAAAAAATATTTTCAATTTAAAAAACAAAGAATTATATAGAAAAAAAGGTCACCTATCCCTGTTTCATGAGTCGGTTTGGTTGACTTTGGTTTGTACACTGATTTCTCTAGACTATTCAGGTCCTGGTGGCCTGATAACAAGTCAGTCTCTAAATCTGAAAAGCCGAGCATCAGGTGAATTTAATTTAAAATGACTGACCAGCACCACTGGTCTTTACATGAGATTAGGCGAAATTCTGCAAATGGAGAACTGTTATTTTTGTACTAAGATGTTCATGGCAGGCTTTCTCACCTGGATAGGTCAGTGAGAACTACAGTCCCCTGAAAATGTGGGCATTTTAAGGCTGTTTGTTTGATTTCTGTACTCCCTATTATTCCCCACCGTGGACACTTAAGATACTAAGGTCCATCTTGTTGACTATTCCCACCATCACAGTTGGTCTGCTGCTGGGGAACTGCATGGTTATGATATATACACATGGGAAATGGAGGCACAGATGTTTGTTTGGCTTGCAACAGGTGAGGCAAGATGGGGCTGGGTGGAGTGGGTTAGGGTAAGATAGTTCACCTGGGTTTATAGAGGCAGCTTGATGTCAGTCTTCACTCCACTGCCTGGCCCTGGCTCTCCTTATGGAAACGAAGCTTCCTCTGTCCATTCTCTTCTCCTGTGACTGAGGTTTTGGGACTTTTGGGGCGGAGGACCCACTGAACTCATCAGGTAGTGGGCTGGTCAAATCTGCTCTGTACCAGATGCACTAGCTAGTCACAGCAGAACTGTTGAAGTTTGTTGGTAATGGTTTGGTTTTGAAGCTGGAGATGGAAGCCAGGGCGTGTGAGTGTTAAACCTCTGACCCTGTCCTACGCCCTCAGCCCAGTGCTGGTGCTCTTTCTACTGTTTTAAGTAGAGGAGCTTCCGTTGGTAGGTAGACTTAATGGCAAGGTCTTTTTTTTTTTTGGTTATGTTTCAATATAGTTGTTTGTTTTACTATTTATTTCTCTTTAGGAGGTTTTAAATAAAGGTTTTTGACTAACTTGAATAAATAAGATTTTAGGACTATAGATGGAATATCACGTCCTTTTAAAATATTAGTCTTGTATGTTTTAAATCACATAAAAATTTGAATTTTCTACATTCTTAGGTTTTATAAATGCCCATGTGTTTCAGTTCTTTATATATCTCGATACCCATGATTTGTAATAAGTATAGTTAACCCAGATTATATCACACATATTTCCATGAATACACTCTGACATGGTACCTCTTAAATATTTGCATTAAATTTTTATTACTAAAAAGCTGTCTCTGGATGCACAGCTAATTCATAGAACAGAACAGAGAAGTTTTGTGGTTAGAGACAGTCTCACTGTGTAGCCTTGGCTCGCCTTGCTCTATAGACCAGGCTAAGATCAAAGGTGTGGTCACCACATCTGGTCCCAGAGCAATGCTTCAGTTTTTCCCTGTGTCTTCATTCGGTCTGTTCTTCCATGGAGCCTGGTTTTCCTTTCTCATCCTGCATAGTCCTGTTTTTCTCTTTAACTACTCACTGAATATTTAAGAATTTGGGAGTGTTTGACTCTTAACACATTCTTAGAAAGGTCGAGCACAGCACTAAGTTGAAGTGGGCCAGGGAAACAGCGTGCCTCTATGTAAGCTTAAAACTCTCTTTCTACAGATGGGAGGGAGGCCGCTCTAGAGAAGGCTGCCTTGACTTATCAGGGTGGAATCACTGTGCAGTAATGCGCTGCATGGCAGTCCTGCGATTCTAATCCTCCTACATGTTCAAGTCAATAGGCGCTTTGTTCCTCACTCGGGAAGAATGCATGAGCCAAGTGGTAGTGGGAGTTCAGTTCAACTCCACTGCTCGGTAGATGGGTGAATTTCAAAATGATCCAGACATTTACTTTTTCAAGCAAGAAACATGAGAGCAGAAAACACATCCTTCTGTCTTTCTGCTTGTATGTGTGTGTGTGTGTGTGTGTGTGTGTGTGTGTGTGTGTGTGTGTGTGTGTGTCCTGCCAGAGTGTTAACTTTGGATATTGTTCCTCAGGAGGTGTCTACCTCATTTTCTTTTTTCATGTGTGTGTATGGTACATACATGTATGCATGTGTGTGCAGGCACATGCGGAGACCAGGGGTGATGTAGGGATGTCTTCCTCAGTCACTTAATCTCTTTAGTTTTTGAGACAAGGACTCTCAGCAAACCTGTTGTTCACTGTTTCTGCTTGTCTAGATGGCCACCAGTCCCTTGGATCTGCCTGCCTCTACCTCCCAGTGCTGGGGTCACAGACGCTGTATAATCACACCTGACTCATTTTTATATGGGCTCTAGGGATCTGAGCTCAGGTCCTTCCGCTTGCCAGCAAGCATTTTACCCACTGAGCCATCTCTCCACCTTGTTTTTTGAGACAGGCTCTTCCACTGGGACCTGAAGCTTGATGACTACTCCAGGCTGGCTGGCCTACAGGCGTGTGTCATCATGCCTATTTGTGTAGGTGCTGGAGGTCTAGCTCAGATCTTCAGGCAGAGCTACCTCCTAGACCCATATGTAGAACTTATTCTAAAACCTGTCGCTTGTCCCTCATGGACATATGTAGATGGAAATAGTGCTTTTTTTTGGAGGCTGGGGGTTAACCTTTTGGGGTATAGAAACTAAAGATTGCATTTCCCTTATCCAAAGACCTAGAAGCTTCTGTTTGAAGATCTTGTGTTTAGTTATTGGGCAGATTTTAACCTTTAACATAGGATTTCTATTGTCTTTTGCAAATCAAGATTAACTGCAGCTGGGTTCACAGAGCTTGGCTGAACAGAAAATATAGGTGAAAATGTTGCAGAGGTTTAGTTAAGTCTACAGGATGAAAATTCATTTAAGTATTTTATTTGTTATTTTATGTTGTAGATATCATTCACTTTCATTTATTTTCTCTCTCTCTCTCTCCCTCTCCCTTCCTCTCTTTCTCTCTTGAGGCAGGCCCCTCTGAACCCGGAACTCTCTAATTTGTCTAGATTGGCTAGCCAGTAAGCCCCAAGGATCTTCCTGTCCCCACCCCCATCACTGAGATTGCAGGCATGCACCACCATGCCTGGCTTTTTACATGAGCCCTGGAGAATGAACTCAGGTCTTCAGTGCTTGTGCGCCAAGCATTTTACTGTGTGACTGAACTACCTCCCCAGCCCCAAGCTTTTTAGAATTGATAAATTTTTGTTAAAAATTCATCTTCCTTCCTTCCTTCCTCTCTCCCTCCCTCCCTCCCTCCCTTCCTTCCTTCCTTTCTTTCTTTTTCTTTTCTTCTTTTGTCCTGTAATGGGTATCAAACACATGCTAGGCAAGCGCTCCACAAATGAACCCATCCTCAGACATTACAAACTATTTCAAAGCTCGGAAAGTATGGGACAGATGTCCTTCCTGCTGCACTGAGGCACCCACCGTAGATGAGAAAGTGAGTGGACTTAAAGCTGCTTCTTACCCTCTATGGTGATTTTTTTTTTCTTCTCATTTTGTGTTTTCTCTCACCATGTAGAATTTAGATTTTTTTTAACTTCATTTTGATGCCTTTATCTTTAGTATCACAACCAATTGCCTGGTACATGTTAAGTTTTGAAATATGTTTGTAAAATGAATATGCCATTGAGTTAACCAGGCACAAACCACATTCCTCTAAACTTACTATTATCTTCTATGGAAAAACAACAGACATTTGACTCAAAGGAGTGGCAGGCAGGGGCAAGACAAAATTCCTAACCCTAAAACTCACACCCAGTACCCCTCAGTGTGCGCGGGTCATGGCTTAAAGAATGCAACATGTAAATACACCTCAGGTCTCATTCCAGACAAAGAGTTCCATGCTCACGAAATGTGTGGAACGGACGTTGTGGTAAACGTCTCCAGTCCTTGCTGTGGTAGACATCTAACCCTAAGTACTGGGTGTGAGTCCTCCGTGGGAGCAGAGAACTGCCATGGTTCCACCCTGAAGGCTTGTCACATGTTCATTGCTGAGGGGATCTGGAACCAGAGTCACAAGAACAACGTAAAAGATGGATTTATGCAGGGCTAGAATACAGGGCGCAGCGCTCACGAATGGGATCTTCGCAGTTTAGCTTTGGGAAAGAGAGTATTTTCTTTTTCTTTTCTTCTTCTTCTTTTTTTTTTTTTGGTTTTTTGAGACAGGTTTCTCTGTGTAGCCCTGGCTGTCCTGGAACTCACTCTGTAGATCAAGCTGGCCTCGAACTCAGAAATCCACCAGCCTCTGCCTCCCAAGTGCTGGGATTAAAGGCGTGTGCCACCACTGCCCGGCACAAAGAATATTTTCTTTGATACTGTTTAAAGACTGTCATGCACAAAGGTTTTAGGGTTTTTTTGTTTTGTTTTTTGTTTGTTTTTTTAGTGTGGTCTTGTTTTTAAAATCTTTTAAGAAGGAGTTTTGGGAAGATGCTGTCAAGCTTTATGTTTGTACACAGACAGCGTCTCACTGTAGAGTTCTACCCTGACCAATGTGGCAGGTGGGTCCACTCACCAAGAGCGCCTGGTTTGTGCTAAGGACAGTGCCCTGAGGATTGCCAAATAACATTTTTAAATCGTGGGTTTCAGTTCATTAATGTCACCCAATTTAGTGATCAATCTGTAGGCCAGTATTTTCTAACAAATGGTATAGGAATAGAGTAATGGTAGATTGTATCGTAAGACAGAATTTTTAAAAGCTAAGCTTGAGTTATTTCTCTCTCTCTCTTTCTCTCTCTCTCTCTCTCTCTCTCTCTCTCTCTCTCTCTCTCGTGTGTGTGTTTATATATATATATATTTTTTTTTTAATTTATTTATTATATGTAGGTACACTGTAGCTGTCTTCAGACACCCCAGAAGAGGGCATCAGATCTCATTATGGATGGTTGTGAGCCACCATGTGGTTGCTGGGATTTGAACTCAGGACCTTCAGAAGAGCAGTCAGTGCTCTTAACCACTGAGCCATCTCTCCAGCCCCCTATACCCCTATATATATATATATTTTTTTTAATTTTTATTTTCTCTGTGTGTGTGTATGCCTGAAGAGACCAGAAGCATCAGGTCCCCTGGAAATGGAGTTACAGATGGTTGTGAGCCTCCATGTGGGTGCTGGGAATCAAACCCAGGTCTTTTTCTCTTGAAGAGCAGCCAGGGCTCTGCTGCTCCATCTCTCCAGTCCTGTGTGTGTGTGTGTGTGTGTGTGTGTGTGTGTGTGTGTGTGTGTGTGTGTGTGTGTGTGTGTGTGTGTCAAGGCTGCAATATCAAGTGTCTTTTTCCTATGCATTATTGCCAGAAAAGCTTTTTTTAAAAGTTATGATTAAAAAATACCAAAAAGCTTCAAGTTCTTGCTTTTTAATTAACTTTTCTGGAGCAAGAAAACAGAAGGGTAAGTACTCAAGTAGTGATTTACATGATTTGGGCAGTAAGGGACAATGCAGATGGAAAGCGTCTTGGGGACAGGCTTTACGGGACCTGAACCTGGCAGGACAGGAAGTATTTGCAGAGAGTGGTTTATGGGTAATAACGGAGGGGAGACTGCAATCGGAGGCAGTGCACCTTGGAGAGTTGTGGGATATGGTTTGGGGACAATCGATGAAGCACAATTAATCAGACTTTGGGATGCTTGCAGTAACTCGCCTGGAGAGAGTGCGTTAAATCGGATAACCTGCCTGGATCGATATGGTGGGCTCTGGAATGCTTTCCATCCCCACCCCCAACTCTATACAGCACGGAGCTCCTAGGAGAGTTTTTCTAGGTGGCTTTTGGATACCAAGTCTCTGGCATCAGATCAAAGAGAGCTGGGAAAGGGCGTTGGCAGTTCTCCAGGATGTAAATAGAAAAGGTAGAAAAGGTCCCATTGTGGGTGCGCGTGAATCACCCTGTGCGGGAGACCCAAGGTGCTGTCTGTTTGAAATATGTCAGAGGGTGGATTGGAAGCATTTCTTATCATGCTGAATGTTTGCTCTCACTATAGAGGGAGAAGCTGATAAAAGGGCCCAACCACCTAAAATATGCTGTGTGGCTTATCTGCCAAGTGGCCTCTTTCCCCTCCACATCACTGGATCTGGTCTACATGTAATTTATAAATCTGGGAATTTATTAGGGAACATTTCTTATCTCTGGAAAGGGACATTTATTATTTAACTGCCCAAGTCTTTTCTACTTTTTTTAATCAAAGAGAATTTTAAAATACTTTGTGAAATGATAATATTCATTAAGGAAAAGATGATTGCTGTCATTAGGAAAAGCTCATCTTTAAGTGACTGTCGCAGTAGACACACTGATCATTTGGATGAACTTCCACTTAGTCTTTTTAAAAATCAATTTACTTTTTTAATAATTCATTTATTTTTTATTTTGTATGCACTGATGTCTTGCTTGCATGTATGTCTGTGTGAAGGTGTCAGAGTCTCTGAAACTGGAGTTACAGACAGTTGTGAGCTGCCATGTGCTTCCTGGGAATTGAACCCCGATCCTTTGGAAGAGCAGCCAGTGCTCTTAACTGCTGAGTCATCTCTCCAGCTGCCTACTTAGAAGTCTTGATTCTTTGTTGTAGCAGATTCTCAGGGGTTGTAAATTGAGGCTATCCTAGGAATTACTGCTTTCCCTCTAAATCATTGGAAAAATCAAACATGTTTGTGTCTAGGTGTACAAGGTTACTTACATCTGGTCTAGGGAGACTGAACACAGCTTTGCTGTGTGATGGGAGCTCACAGTTTAAACACAAATGAGATGGCAAGTGTAAGCACAGGCTGGGAGGGATGGAGGGATGAGAAGCCATGAGGGACTTCTGAAGGCTTCCGTGGAGAGCCACGCCCCGGGGGACACATGAATAAGAAATGGGGGCTGTTATGCTTATCTTCTGAAGTCATCTGCTCACAATCACCAGCTTGTAGAGGGGATGCCAGTTGGCTGGGATGTAAATTGTCCATCCGCTCAGAAGAACAGAAGGACAAGGAAGCCTTGTGAGAGGCTGAATTCCTACCCAAAAGCCAAGGGCGGGAGGTTCTCATGGAGATCTAAATGAGATCTGTTCCTGTCTTCCGTTTCATTTGCAGCTTTCAACATGTCATCTTTCCCGATCTCCCGCCCCGCGCTTCCCGTTTGATGTAATGAATCTGTTTCTCTGCGTTCGCTGTTCTGCTTGAGGCAGGGAGGGACCGCATTGGAAAAATGGTGCCTCTTTTTCCAGCGGTCTTGTGTTCCTTGTCTTTCTGCTTGCCTGCTTCATTTCCGTGAATTGTATGAGTAAGAGAATGTCATTCAGATTTGGTTTTTAAAATGATAAGTTCTGTTTTCTGCTTTTGTGCATGCTCATTTGCAAGAGATAAAGTGGTTTTCCCTCCTTGAAATAGTATGCACTTCTAGGTATCAAACGCGTTTAAACTGTCATTAATCTTAGAAAATTCTAGATAAACTTCTTTTGTTATTTTGGTGATACTACAAGAAAAGTTCAGGTGTAGTGAATCAGATTTTAAAACCATGTGCTCTGTAGGAAGAGTGGTAGAACACAACACACACATTTTGTGTTGGTCAGTACTAAGCATGAGGCCTGCCCCGGAGTGTGGTTAATACACCTAGTGTCACTCCACTGAAGAAAATTGATTTTCCCTCTCTCAGTAGCTATCAACCTCTAATAGCTTCTTGGCTGGGGCTGGGGCTGGGGCTGGGGAGCTCTGCTTCCATTTTCCCTCTCAGTGCTGGGCCTGTACAGTTTTTGTCTCCCTGTCCCAGACTCTCTGAGTTTGTACATATATCAGCCTTGTGTCTGGAGGATGTTTCCTTGGAGTCATCTACCACCTCTGGCTCTTAATAGCCCTTTGTCTCTTTCACATAGATCCCTGGGCCTTGAGACCGGCAGGAGACCCCACTCTCCACTCATTCTTGTAGGGCTCTGTGTTAAGTGCCATCTACTGCAATAAGAGGCTTCTCCAATGAGGATTAAGCAATGCTTTGATCTATAGGTATACTGATAGATCATTAGGAGTCAGGTTATTGCCATGTTCATTTAGCAGAATAATAGTGATACATTTTCTTCTGGGGCCCAAAAATCTTTGTTTTTATATTCTTGGATTTCTTAGACTGTCTGACAGTCACATAGTAGATACCTTGTTGTTGCTGCTGCAGTTGCTGGGCATGCAGTGCTTTCCATATAGCTCTGCTCTGGTAGCCAGTGAGCGACCAGGGATGGTTTACACACAAGTAGGCACGGCTTCCTTCCAATGAAACTCTATGGAAATAGACAAGCTCCAGAGAATCCCCAGGCTATATAGTATAGGAACCCTGACTTAGAAGGTGTGTCCCCATGCAGAGCTGGATAGGAGGTAAGGTTAGTGATGCTTCCAAAAAAAAAAAAAAAAAAATCCTCATGTGCATCAGGTGTGAGGCTGGGGAATACCTGGAAACCACAGTATCGGGTCTGGAAGCCAGCATGCTATAATTCTTCCATCCCCCCTTTCTTCTTCCCTCTCATCTTCCTTCCCCTCCCTGTTCCCTTTCTCTTCCCCCCCCCTCCTTCCTCCTCAGCTATCTATGTAAGCATCACAGACTTTGTTCTTAAACTTCCCAGATACACATTTTTTTCTTCTTAAAAATAAACATCTGAAACTTTTTCTCTGAAAAGTCAATATTTCCACACCGATCTAAACCAGCAGAGTGCAACAAACACCCTGCCTGACAATGCCAGCACTACCCAGCAGAGACCCAGCTTCAACAAGCCTAGGCGTCTACACAAAGGAACACACTGCTTTCTCACCTGCTGGAGTGTACTGAAACAGAAGTTAACTCTTTGCTTCTGTATCTCTTCCTCCCGATGAGAATTGCTGGTAGTCTTAATATTGTAGCAATTTGTGGGAGGAGAAGGAGCCTGAAGGGACAAGGAATGTGACCCATGTGTGCATGTAAGGGATAACACCACGATATTTTAGGCAATTAGTTTTCTAAACATCAAATGTCTATTTTTATTGGCCTAAGAAGCACAGCCTGAGGAAACTGACTTGGGAAAGAGATGTGATGACGGTTGTACTCAGCTGATGTCGTCACTCCAAGCCTGTAGGTACTGAGGAACTGGCCCCTGTTGCATTTACCGCCTGTATTTGTCTGCGGTGGATACTAGCTACACGTTTTGCTTTGAACTGCATCTCCTGTGAAAGCGAAGGGTTTGCCCCATTCATTCTACAGTGTAACACCGGCATTCAGGTATTTTCTCCCAGACTCATTTAAAGTCTGAGAACCGTGATGAAAGTGCTTATAGCACATGTGTTAATCTTGTTTCTGTTGCAGAAATAAAATGCCCCATAAGTAACTTAGGGGAGAGAGGGTTCATTAAAGCTCAAAATCCCAGGCCACAGTGCATCATCGCCAGGAAGTCAAGTGGCAGGACCAGAAGCAGCTAGCGCGATCAGTGCGCGCATGTTCGCGCATGCTCAGCTCACTCTCTCCTTTGCGTTCAGTGTAGTACCCAGCTCATGAGGTGGTGCTGCCCATATTCAGGATGGGTCTTCCAACTTCAGTTAACTAAGTTAGGAAAATCCCTCATAGGCACACTCTTAGCCTGTGTAATATAGACAGTTCCTCACGTCTGTTTGACAATTAAAACTAGCCATCACAGCAGGGACGTAGTTCTCAAACATAAAAAGTTGCATATAAAAGTCACTGGTTTTGGATGTAAAATGGAAGTTTTAGAACTGAGACTTAAGATTTATTTGCCTTTTTCAAAAGTTTTCTAGGTGATACTCACTGCCAGTTTGCTGCCTAACTCGGGATATGGAGAGTGCTATACCCAGAAAGCCTAGGCACAGGCTGTGTAGAATGGGAGAGGGCTCTTTGGAACTCCTGTCGGTCTTGAACTGTTTGGCTCAGTATTAATAAGTACCTTCTGCTCTTGCAGAGAATCCAGATTTTTCCCAGCACTTGAATATTGGCTCACAACTATCTTCTGACATCTGAGAGCTTCTGCAGATACCTGGTTCACATACATATACATAAAATTAAATATTTTTTGAGTCACAGTGACTCTGAAATGTCTGTTATTCCTTCTTTCTCTCTTGGGAATCCTTGGTAAGGCTGTGCCCCTGGGCTTCACTCTAGGCTAAGGTGAGCATGCTGGCCTCACTTTGGTTCATCTGTCCCACCAGAAAAACTTAGTGTTCACTGAAACTCCGGACACATTGAGTCATTCCACCAGCACACGACTTGTTATCTTCCAGCCTTATTAAAGACAGTTTTGGCTCAGATGGTAAAGGTGCTTGCTGTTTGGCACAACATAGTGGAAGGTCTGAAAGACAGACAGACAGACAGACAGACACACACACACACACACACACACACACACACACACACGTTAATCTTTTTAAAGGAAGTTTGCCCTTAGCTTTTTTCTTTTCCGATTCAGTTACTATTCTTTATAACAAATTGCTTGGAAATTGTCTTTATTAGCTGGCTCCAATCTGTACCCCACCCTGCCCCTCCCCACCCAGCCCAGCTCAACATTCTTTCTTGTTTTTAACTAGCATTCTTCCAAACCACTTGTCGAGATAGTAGAGACTTCCAGACTTGTGAGATCTGGTGGCCAGAGCTCAATCTCCATCGTTCTTCATCGTTCAGAAATTGACTCAGCTGGTTTCTCTTATTGAAAAACAGACCAATTGGTTATCCAGGTGGTCAGCCCTGAAACCATTTACATACAAGTAACATTATAGAGACTGAGCGGGGTGTATTTATGAATTTATATGTATTTAGGAACAAACACACACACACATACACACACACTTGATATATTAACAATTAATGGGAAAGAGGTCATAAATTTGAAAGAGCAGGGAGGGCTTGGAGAGAGGAAAGGGAGGGGAAATGATGTAATATCATCTCCAAAAATAAAAGTCTCTTTCCCTTCAGTAGCTGTTTCTCATGAGTCCTAGTGTCCATCAGTCCTCATGTCTGAATCTAGTTAAGGGACATTTTTTTCTAACTCTGTGGCTTTGAACACTAATTCTTGAGGACTTTCAGATTTCTCTCCTGCCTATACCTCCTCCTCAACTTCAGAGTTGGTCTGTCTGTTCCTGTGGTTGTGGAGTTTGAACCCAGGGCCTTATTCATGCCAGGGAAGCATTCTACCATGGAGCTACATCTCCAGCTCCAGGCTCCTGTGTTAATTGCTCACTTGACATTCCCAGATAGTATCTCCTAGGCACCTCCAACGCATAGCCACAGCAAGCCACAGCTTCCTCAGTCTACCCCTGCAGTTGTTTCAGTAAATGCCAACTTCACCTTTTCAGTTGCCAAAGCCAAAGCTTACACCTCATGGCCAGTCAGTTACTAAAGCTCGACTAGGAACTACTCAGAATATGTCTATAGTCTGACCACTGCTTATTATAGAGACTGTGGGGCAGTGATCTGTGGCAGGCAGTCTGGCACCCAGTTGAGCACAGGCGTAAAATCTGGGCAACCCCTTGGAACAATCCACAAGGGACTGGAAAACTTTATGCCAACACTCCAGGAGGCTCTTGGCTCCAGTCAAGGTCACATACCACTCCTCCTCAGGTAGAGGTGTGGCCATGAAGCCCCAAGCCATCCCCATGTTAATGAGATACCTAGAGGCTTAGCCATGCTCCTTCCTAGTTACTACGTCTGCCTCTCCTCTCCCAGAAAGGCAGGGGTACCATTCCATCCAGGCCATTCCACACGATGACAATAAACGTCTTAGAATTATGAACTGTCTCTTCATCTGGACCCGCCGTGGGAAGCGAGGGATCCGGACCTCAATTAAAGAGCCACGTCTAATCTCGTCGAGGGCTTCCCAGCGCTCCCAGACCGTACCCATTCACCCAAGCCTAAGCAGCTAGCCAGCGCCCCAAGCTGCTGAAACCCGGTCTAGGTGGGAACCCCAGCTGCGCTCCGGCTAGTCCGTCTGCGGCACTCTTCGGCAACTGTGGTGTCCTGGGCTAGAGAACCCACGGAGACGGCTGCTGCGCGTTCCCAAGAATGGCCCCCTCGCCCACCCACGGGCAGGGCCCGCAAAGGCTTTCTACAGCCCCCACCGCGCCAGGTTTGTTCCCACAAGCCACCTCGGACCAAACTATTGTCCTCTCTTGCCTAGGTTATAGTAGCCCCTCCCCCACCAGCTTTTTTATTTTTCCAGCCCAGCTAGAGAGTGTTTTGCCAGTACAGTAGCCCAAGTGAGTCTTATAAAAGTAGCAGTCAGTGGGGTTGGTAAGATGGCTCAGTGGCCAGACACTTGCACACAATCTTATCAACTTAAATTTGAAGCCAGACTTCACGAAGCTATCCTCTGACCTCTACATGTACATGGTCTGCAAAAAGCTGCATTCGCACACACATACACAAAATATAAATAAATAAAATTGAACGTAGCAGAGCATGTACATTTGCATACAATTCTCCAGTGGATTCTCACTTAGTAAGAACCAGGTCTTCTCGATGGTCTACAAAGTCCTGTGTCCTTAGCCCTATCCCTGTCTTAGCCCTAATGCTGTCTACCTTTCTCATACTGACCTCCTGACCACTCCCTAAAGCTTGCTGGCAGGCTCAGGGTATTTGCATTTGTCCTGAAAGGCTTCTCACCCACGAGTTGCAGTGTTCCACTTACAGTCTGTGCTCAGATATCACCATATCATTGTTAATGAGGTTACCTCTGATAATACAATGTTAGATAGCATTCCTTCCTCCCATACTTTCTATCATCTGACACACATGTGCACGTATGTGTGTGTGCACGTGTGTGTGTGTGTGTGTGTGTGTGTGTGTGTGTGCACATGCTTATGATGAGTGCTCATGTTTGTGCAAGTGTGTACATGTGGAGACTGGAATTCACCATCCGATACCATTCCTGAGGAGCCACACTGTTTTTGAAGACAGGGACCAGTCTGCCTCTGCCTTGACAGCACTGGGATTTTGTAGGCACATGCTTATTTGGTCTTTTATGTGGGTGCTGGAGGTCAAACTCAAGTCCTTAAAGTTCCCCATGGCAAGCAGTGTCTGAGCCATTCCCTCGTTAGTTCACGTCGCCATTAGTGTTTGTTTATTCCAACCCTAGCCCTGTTCTGACACCTACTAGACTGTGCACTCCAACTGCTTGGCACCATATGTATCTTCTTTCCTGCTGTGGCCTCACACTTAGATTATTGACTAGCTGGCACATATTAATGTTTAGTAAATATTTGTTGAGTGAATGGAAGAATTTGGATCTATACGATTCTCAGGACCAGTGAGGACTGTTAACTCTGACCTAATGGGTAGCTGTGGTAAGAAATGAGTGCACAACCATGAAAACTGAGAAAGCCATTTTGTACTTAGCCATAAATGGTTTTATAGGAATTTATCGTGAGGACGAGAGATACAAGCAGAAGTGGTTGTGGATAGTGGAAAGGGAGCGCGTTCATTGGGAGCTACAGAAACAACCAGTAAAAGGTTTTCTTACTAAATGAAAGGTTAGAATGTTCTCAGAAGTTTGTCATAGTGAGCTTGGGAGTAGTTCACTGACTAAATAGTTAATGAAGAAACGAAGCTGCACTCTTCAGTCTTCCATGGCTCTGTGTATTGTGGGGAGGGGGTGGGGTTCTTGGAGTTGGTCTTGGTTGTACTACACTGCTGTCCTTAGATGCTGGAACCCTTCTTATAACCAGACCGCACTTTACTCCTTTACTGACACTCGCCCTTCTGTGCAGATGAGAGCACAGAGCAATGAAGACCTTCCCCAAAATTCCGACGTCTTCTTTCCCACACTTTCACATGTTTAAGGTTCTGCTACTGCAGCATGTGTATCACTGCCTTTTTGCTTACTTTATTCGCTCATAAATTTAATCATCTGCCTTCTCTGTCTGCCTCCCTCCTGTCAGTCGGTTCCCACAGCTAGAACTTGGCTTAGCAGAGTGAGTAGATTTTTTTTTTTCCTGTGTGGATGAGTGGGAGGAAAGACCGGCCTCATTCCTTTAGCTCAGCTCGAGGATTTCAGGCATGTTGTGACCCACTAGCCTGAATCAGGGCGTGTATTAAGTCTTGTAAGCATGAGGCTTGGGTTGATCAGCCATGTTCCCAGCCAGTTCTTGGCTTAGACTTTCACTTGGTAATCTAATCTCTTTTGCTGAAGCTATAATCGTGAAGTGGCAAAGGAGGTACCCAGATTAGGATAAATATATCTGATGTTTTGTAATGGAAAATGTTAGTCTCTGATGGTAATTTGCACCTATTTTAAATGACCTTCCAAGCATGCTTGACATTTTAGTATCAGTTAAGAAGTCTCTCTGTGAAATGGCTGTCTGACGAACAGGACCATGTTTAATAACCAGGTTGAGTCACAGTAGCTTGGCCTTTCAGTTTACTGAAGAATGTGTGTGCCTTTGGAGATGCCGGTCTTCGGCAATACAGCTGGGTAGTACCAGGTAGTTTTGGGGGGAATAGTAGGGTGAGGGCAGAATTGTGTCCTTCACCAAAACTTCAAGTTTGATACTTTATGGAAAAATTTAATTTTCTTAGAAATTGGGATGTTTCCATCTCCAAAACTGCATCATCTACTTCAAAATGTGTTCTTCTCTTTAGCTCCGTACTGACCTATACCATTGCTCCTATAAATAGCCTTTGATGTGTAGACTAACTTTTACAAAAGAAATCTAAATACTTCATCTCCACATATTCTGTCTCTGCATTTAGTGTGTCTGTGTTGTAACATGGCACAGATGTGAAGGGACATGCTTATTACACTCACTTGGACACTAAGACTGTTGGAGGCCTGGGCCATGCATTTGAGAGGAGACTTTCTCAAAATGACTGCGCCATTGTATTTGTTATAATACGTTTAGTTGAAAATTACTGTTTGCTAGAAAACTGTCAAGGTTGTCCTGTTTATAAATTGTAGTGATTTAAATGTACTTTCTGTGGGTCTGTGCCCTTTTTCTGATAGTATTTGGCTACTTGACAAAGGGCGAGACCATGAACAGTCGCTGAAATCTTAGGGAAAGAAATGAGTTGCCCCTCTTTTTCCTCTCCCCCTCCTTCCTCTCTTTCAACATTCTATTTGAAATGATGCTTAAGGCAGTAGAAAGAATCCTAGCGCTTCACTCGGGCCCTCGGGACCGAGCTTTCAGTAGTAGGGATGACTCTGCTGAACTCGCTGGGGTCACCTCAGCACAGCCTGGATGTGCGTAGCTGTTCTAGTGCTTTCTAGTGGGTTGGCCTGAAGGTCCCAAACCCAGCCCTGACTTGGCTCCGGACTGTGGATTGGTGGGGCTGTGTTTGTCTGTAGTCATCTCTGAGGTGCAACGGTGACAGCTGGTGTGCAGCTGGACATGTTGTCCTAGGAACTCTCCGCTCACAACCCTGAGAATGTTTTTCAAACAGTTGCTTTCTGCGTCTACTGTTTGTGTTAACTGTTCGGAGAGTCCTAGTTAGTAGCCTAAACATGCACCATCTCTAATTGACTGTTCTACAACTTTCTTAGTGTTACACTCCCGAGTCTTGACTGCAGAGAGAATGTTCAGTTTCTGATTTCTAGAGAGTTAGCCTGTAAGCACACTAGTGAACCCAATGGCACCTAATTTGGTTCTTTAGAAGGAACTTTCTTTTGTTCTGATTCAGCCTTTGGAAGGCATGTTGGAATCCTGGAAAGTTCTGTATGGCCATTATCATTCATCAGTAAGCTGTAAAGGCAGTGTTTCACAAGGTCCTCATGGAATCCTTCTGAACTGCACATAACAGAGAGACGTTTATGTTCCCTGGCAGTCAGTGTTTGCATCCAGCTCTGAGGCAGGAAGAGCTTCTCCCTACTCAGGGAGATTAGAAATACTTTACCACGTAGGAGGCTGGAGCAGAATTCCTTGGCTTGGCCCTGCTGGAAGCATGGCTGCATTCCCATTGTTCAGGCAGCCCCCTCCTCTTCTCTCATCTCTTCAGCCAGCATGGACTGTTGGATTCAGAGCAGAAAATATGAATTAATTTTGAGTGTTCCATTCTAAACATCTGCACTTGAGGGTTTTGTTTTGTAAGGGGACAGTGTGGCAGGGGAGTCAGAGGGGCAGCAGAACATTCAGAAGCTAAGCATTTTCTGCAGGATGTGTGTACCCATGGCTTGTCTTATGCCTGAACAGGAGGTGATGCATCCAGAATTTAGGATTTCCTCAGCCGTTTGATCAGGCTTCTGTTCCTTAAAGCCATAGTGTCTAGTTTTGCTTGACCCGTGATGAAATGACAGTGTAGCACACTCACTGGAATGGAAATCAGAACTTGGACTACTTTCTATCCACTTACTAATGAATTAGTTTTTACTTTGCCAGTGTGGAATTATAAGACCAACAAGAGGTAGGAAATCTGGAAAGACTTGAGAGAGGGCGGGCAGGGGAGACAGAGGGGGACATGAGTTCTAAAGTGTAGCACACAAGCTTTGGTTTTCCAGGTCTCATCATTCACAGTCATCATAACCTCAGTAACACAGACGATCACACGCCGGCCCTCCATTCCATGTCTTGATCTTGTCTGCTCTGTGTGTGTGTGTGTGTGTGTGTGTGTGTGTGTGTGTGTGTGTGTGTGTGTGTCCAGACCCTTTTACAATAAGCAGGTTTTCCACCCCAGAGCTACCCCCAGAACTCTTAGTTTTGCGCACTGGGTCTTACTCTGTAGCTCAGGCTGATCCCGAAGTCAGGATCTTCATGCCTTATCCTGAGTTTGGGTTTATAGGGTTACAGCACTTCTTTCTTGTCCAAAGTAGATCTGAATTCCTTGAAGCAGCTTCCATGTCTCTTTGTCCTTCAGGTACATCAGTAAAGAGGATGCTCTAGGCTGCTAGAGGGAAAATAATACTTCTGAAATATCTGTACAAAGCTGTGATCGTCACCCTCTTCTCAGTGGCCAGCCTTTGCCCAATAAGGCTGCTTTGTATGTGTGTGTGGGAGGGGTGGGGGATTGGGGATTGCTTTGCCTATTAAAGCATCTTTAAGTGGGCCAGCAAAATGGCTCAGTGTGCAAAAAGTTCTTACTTTACAAGCTGGATAATCTAGTTCAGTCCCTGGAACCCAGTATGGGAGAACGGAACTGACTCCCAAAAGGTGCCCTCTCACTGCCACGGGCACCCCCACACTCACGGTGGGAATGCACAACAATAATAAATTAAATAAATTCTAAAAATTAAAGTTCTTCAGCTACTCCTCACTCAGCTTCCCCAGCTGTCTTTGCCTCCTGCCCTGAGAGCCAGGAGAGTGTCATCAGAGCTCTCTTAGTTTTACCCCTCACAGAGTTGCTTGAATTTGTAAGGAGGCAGAGTTAGGAGGCAAGTTAATCTCCGATCCCCAGGCCCCAGCCCAGTGGAGCCAGTCCCCAGCTAGCACTGAATCCCACCCTGTATCTTCTCCTCTGTGGACTCCGGCACTGTGGCATTAAATATGGACCCATCATTTCCACCTAAATGCCTACAAAGGGAAAGTGTTGCTTCAGGGGCCCGGGCCGCCAGCATCCTCCCCTCCTGCTGCTCTTCTTCATCCTGTGCTTAACTGGATGACCACACTCCCTGCTTCTGTCCACTGTCCACCCCAGGGTCATTGTCCCTGCCCCTGGACTCCTTTAAATGCACAGTGAGCTTTGCAGCTTGCTGCCAGTAGACATTTCTTTAGGCATTGTCACTTGACTCCTGGCAGATTTGTGTGTATGTATGTATACACATCCATGCTTGTGGTTCGGGGGACCCTTGCAGGTTAGTGTGTAACATGTAAGTGTGTCCACGGTTGATATCTGGTGTTCTCAATCACTTTTCCTCTTTTTCTTTTCTTTTAAAAAGCATGCTGGGCTGGAGAGATGGCTCAGTGTTTAGGAGCACTGACTACCCTTCCAGAGGTCCTGAGTTCAATTCCCAGTCACCACATGGTTGCTCACAACCATCTGTCATAGGATCCAATGCTCTTTGCTGGTGTGTCTGAAGACAGCAACAGTCTGAAGATGAGCTATAGTGCACTCATATACACAAAATAAATAAATCTTTATAAAACATTATCTGTGTGAATGTATGCCGTGTGTGTGTGTGTGTGTGTGTGTGTGTGTGTGTGTGTGTGTGTGTGTGTGTGTGTGTGTGTAAGCCAGAAGAGAGCTTGGAGTCACCTGATACAGGTTCAAGGAACCAAGCTCGGGTCCTCTGGAAAAGCAGGAAGTGCTGTTCTTGGCTGGGCCATTTCTCCAGCCTCTTCACCTTCTACGTGAGACTGAGTCTTTCACTGAACTAGAGCTGATAGGCCGAATTGAGTGGCCAGCAACCCTAGGTGTCCTCCTGTTCCCACTTCTACTGGGAGTGCAGGTGCACACAGTCACACGCAGCTTTTGTGTGGGTTCTGGGGCTCTGGACTTGGGTCCTCCTGCTTGAGCAGCAGGCAGTAGTTACTAAGTTAGCCACTGCCCCAGCCCAGCTCTTAGCAGATGTTAATACTATTGATGGTCCCGCCTCGAAGTCTGTTGGCCTGGTTCCTCCTCTCCTTGGTCACTCCCGCGTTGTGTCCTTTGTCATCTCATCTGTCTGTGCTTTAATTCTTGGTGTTCCTCAGGGCGGTCATGGAAGCTGGTTCCTAGTGCAGCACACTTGCTCCGTGGTCTCTCCTGGTTCCTTAAAGCTTTGGCATCTACATCCTAAGGGATCCTGTCTTTTTGTCTAACCTACTATCTTCTGGACCATCAGACTCCTTACACCCTGTCCCCTCTGAGGGCTTTGCTCTTGTGTAGATGACTTGCAGGTACTTCAGATCTACTGTATCTGGGATGAACTCATCAGCCACTTTTATAACACTGGTTATCTTCTGTTGTTTCAGTGAGTGGCACCTCTTTCCATTTGGTGGCTTTTAATCTAGAAATTTGAATGTTATTCCTAATCCTCTGCTTGCTGGGGTGATGAGGACGTAGGGGAGGTGTCAGTAGAGGCGGCGGGCGGTACAGCAGCATCTGACCCACTCTGTCTACTGCTGTGTCTCTTGCTGTGGGTCTCGCTGGTGTGTCTGCACTGCAGGTCCATTCATTTCTCTGTAGTTTACTGGCCCTGTTTTCATGTTTAGCCATTGCTCCTGGAATAGTGCCACATCTTAAGGAGGTGTTCTTTGGGCAGGCGTGGTGGCGCACGCCTTTAATCCCTGCACTCCTGGAGGCAGAGACAGGCAGATCTCTGAGTTGGAGGCCAGCCTGGTCTACATAGTGAGTTCCAGGACAGCCAGGGCTTGTAAAAGAGACCCTGTCACATCACAAAATGAAACAAAATATAAACTAAAAGAAGACATTGTTCTTCATTTCTATCCATTCTAATCTCTACACTGGCCATAAAGTCAAATCTGAACATGCATTTCCTGGGGTTAGTCCTTCACTGGTGACTGTTGACCTTCTGTTGGAATTGTTCTCATGATCTTTTTCATCTCCAGCTGTCCTCTGTACTTCTGGCTACTATACAACTCCCCTGGTGATCACCCACTCCCACCCACGCCATTTCTTTAGCTTAACCACTCTTCCACTAGCTCTAAGCATTTCTTGGTCTTGGAAGTAGATGCCACTTTCCTCAGGAAACACCCCACAAGCCTGAGTTAGGTGGCTTTCATCCATGCCCCTCAGATGGAATGCCCCACCCTCGTGATCGGACCGGCACGAGGAAACTGCATTCCTGTGCCCGCAGAGCTTAGACTATGATTCCGGCGTCAGTGTGTGGCTGTCTGAGCAAGTTACCACAGAGCTCCTTACCTCTTCTTTGTGGCCAGAGGTGAGAGAGAAAAGCTGTTCTGAAGGGAGGCTGAGAGCTCAGCTGGGAAGCCAGCAAGCCCCAGAGCTTACTGACAGCAGGGTAGCTCTCTGGGTGTTTTGCTGCTATGGACACATGAGGGGCCTTGTATGCAGACTTATTTCAGAAGGTGTCTGCCATAGGTCAGGGTGCTAAAAAGCACTGAGATGTCAGGAAGGTAGGGAAAGAAGAAACGCAAGGGAACGTGGAAGCCCATGAGAATCCTAAGCCATCTACTGCTGTGCAGAATCAACTGTTTGCCTCGTTGGAATGTCTTAGATAGTTTAGTTTCTGGAATACCATGCATACTATACAACAATCTCATCCTCATGGCTTGCCATTTTTTGATTTAGCAGAGACAATGGTTCTTTCAACAGAGCTGTAGAAACTGTAGTGTGTGACCTGTTGGGAAAAGTGCTATGTGGGTACCTTAGGGAGATGTGTATTTGTGGAATGGTCTTCAGTGAATGGAATTACTAAGTAGCCCCTGGGGCAGTTAGGTCCTTGTCTGAATAGGTCCAAGCCCTTGGTCCAAGAGCTGTCTTCATGAATATTATAATATTGCCTTACACTTTCTAGAAGTTTATAATGGGTCAAGGATATGCAAAAGTGGATGGGTAGGATTGTCCTTATCTTTATTAAAGAGAAACTGCTACAGAGAAATCAGACAGCTAGTAAGTAAAGGAGCCAGGCCTGATCACAGGTCTCATAGAGCCTAGTCCTGTGTTCTTACATGCTTCAGCTTTGTGTTTCAGTTCAGGGGTGTGTGTGTGTGTGTGTGTGTGTGTGTGTGTGTGTGTGTGTGTGTGTGTGTGTGTGTGTCTGGGGCTGTTATTAAATCTCTTTATGATCTGGACCAGTTGAGAAAATCAGTCTTACTGTAGATAAAGCTGAGTAGGAGGATTTGGCCTGGATGCACACTAGAGGACTTCCCCAGCATCTCAGAGGGAGGGCAGGAATCCCTGTTCTGCACAGGAGAAGGTCAGGGTGGGTTTTTTTCTAAGAGGCAATTCACTTGGGGGCAGTACATGCCACCTCCTTGAGAGCAGACTTGGTCTGTACACATCCTGTGCCCAGTGTATCACACGGGGCTGAATGTGGAGATGCACTGAACAAGTACTTGTAGACCCAGCTGTGGTCACCATGTGTCTCTGGGAGAGCAGAGAAGTAGCAAAGCAAATGTGTGCTAAGGCCTCATGAGCTCGGGTGAGGATTAAATAGCTGCGTAGTGTCTCTGGTCATGCCATCCAAACCTTTGGCCTTGCCCCGGCTGTGCAGGGGCTCCTGACCCACTGGCTCCTCCTGGTTGCTCAGAGCTTGCTTCTCAGTGTTCTCTTGTGAACATCTTCAGATATAACACCCCCCCCCCCATGTCTCTTTGTTAAGCTTTTGAATGAGGATTTTTCTCCTTTCCTGTTTATGTCCCAAACACTCTCCTTCTCACTAGGGGGGTAATAGTTCTGGGGACAGTGCACCAAGAGAAGCACTCCAGTTAATAAAGGGAAAGGTTCTGAATGTACTGAAAGTCCCCAGAGGACCCATTCCAAAAGTTTTCAAATTTTGTAAGAAAATATATTTTAATTAAGTGTTCAGTGAAGCACCAGCAGTAAGAATAGGTGAGCTTATTATTCAGTTTTATTTTAACGTGTATTAGTACAGCACTTATGCCACAAGTTTTCATGGCCTATGTTAAGAACCAGTTGTACTTTGTATTTTGTGGGGGAATGTGTAGTTTCCAGGTTTAGAAAAACCTGCTAGGCCCCTCTTCATCAAGCCTCAAACCTAGTTAGGAATGGGGGCCTTTCTTATCTTCATCCACACGACTTAAGAACTTTGATGTGTTTGTTCCATAGGAAAGGCTTTTGACATCACTTACGTGCGTCTCAAGTTCCACACCAGCCGCCCAGAGAGCTTCGCCATTTATAAGCGTACCCGGGAGGATGGGCCCTGGACCCCTTACCAGTACTACAGTGGCTCCTGTGAGAACACGTACTCAAAGGCCAACCGTGGCTTCATCAGGACAGGAGGGGACGAGCAGCAGGCCTTGTGTACTGACGAATTCAGCGACATTTCCCCCCTCACGGGTGGCAACGTGGCCTTTTCAACTTTGGAAGGAAGGCCGAGTGCCTACAACTTTGACAACAGCCCCGTGCTACAGGTAGGCACTCCCAGGGTGGTGTGGGGGCCAGCTGTTCTACCTTGACCACAATCCTATAAAAATTGCCCAAGTGAGCAGTCACATGAGCAGCTAGATTTTATGCCATTATCCTGCGTGTTTTTTATAAGGGGGAAAAAAACCATTTTCTTCCCACTGCCTGGGAAACGTGTTCTTATGTTCTTTTCCTCTTAAAAAGTATATCTCAGGGTATAACCTTTATAAAACACACGTTAATTTAAGGAGGTTTTTTGAGACAAAGTCTGCCCATGTATGTAGTTGAGGATGGCCTTGAACTCCTGACCCTGTAGCCTCCACCTCCCCAGGGTTGAGTGTATACCACCACACTCAGCTTCTTTGCAAATCTTAAAGCTCAACAGTTCTAACTTTAATCTGTGCTCTTGAGGAGGGAACATTTCGCTTCTGACTTTTTCAAGAAGATACTTAGCGTAGGGCTGGGGATGTATAGCCCAGTTGGTAGACTGCTCATCACCAGTGCCTCTAGGTAGCTGGTTCAAGGCCAACCTGAAATACATGAGATCCTGCCTCAAAAAGATTCTAATTCTTCTACATTTTTGAAATTAATTTTGTGTCTATGTGTGTGTGAGAGCACAATAGCATGTGTGTGTAGGTCAGGAGGACAGTGCATGGGAGTTGGCTCTTACCTGGTGGGGCCTAGAGATTGATTTGACGTCATTAGACTTGACAGGAGGCGCCTCTGCCTGCTGAACCTTCTCACTGTCTGCTCGTCCTCAAGTAAATAAAATAAGGTATTGGAAATAATCTCCCTTTTTTCTTGCATCCTTTCTTAACTGTTCCTTGACTTAATAAAACAAAAGGTATATTTTAAAAATTAGCAATGAGGAACAGCTGATGAAAGATATTTAGGTATTTAAGATTGCCTTCTTCCTTCCTTGTGACACAAAGACACTTGTCTGTGCTGCTGATAGTCACTGTGAAAACTCTTCCTTCATCACCTGAGAAGTTTAGTTCTAGAGACAGGCTAACAGGGTGCCTTGGCATTATGCTCACGAATCACGATAAAAACCTTTCCCCATCTAAGGTAGAACAAATCAAGGATTCCTTTCGTCTGTTCTGTGGGTGCATCCCTGTATACCCTCATATGGAGTCTCTGTATTACTCAGATTTCTTTAAGCTTCTCGCACGTTCTGGCTATGTGCTCATGGAAGAGCAAGGACCCTGTGTCCTTCTTAGTATGTGATTCAGACACTGATGTCACATCTATTGGCATGGTGATGTTAGTATCTAAATGGGGGCAGTCTATATTCCCTGACAGGTGAGAAGGAAAGACTAGCTGTGACTTTGCAAATGCTACTGCCATTTCATGAAAAGGAGTTCTTCTGGGCTTTCCACTCCTGGATTCTCAGTCTCTGGAGTTTATTATAATTACTCTTATCTTATATTTTTATTTTGTATGTATATGTGAGAGTACTGTGTACACTGTGCCACCCACGTATAGGTCAGAGGACCACATGCAAGACCTTCTACCATGTTGGTCCTGGGGATTGAACTCGGGTCATCAGCCTTGGCCACAGACATCCTTACCCACTGAGACATCTCACCAGTCCTGTAATTTATTATTACAGTCAAGGACACCTTCTGATTTGGTTGTATAGTTTTAGGTAGAGCCAAAAGATGAGAATATATTTTTCTGTGTATCCAGTTCCCCACCCATTGTACTCTTTTGGGCTGTCAGGAGATGGTGAATATGAAAGTAAGTCCATTAGCCAATGCCTTTCTGAGACGTGTTCTTGTGATGCAGAGGAGATACACTGCAGTGAGAACAGCTGATTTAGGTAGATGGAGTAGCTGAAGACGGAAAGAAAGCCTCAGGAGAGGAGAGGCGATATAGCAGTTGTCTGCCTGCCACATTTGTTTCTTTGTCTAGTTGATTGTGTTTCCTGACCTGTAGAGTCTGCAGTGGGACCAGGAAAGAATGGCATTTGAGGTTGTAACTGGTTTTCTGGCTCCTTTGCTGCCTGCACACCCACCAGCCTGTCCTGAGCAGCTCCTCTGTAGGGATTCTCTACTTTGCTGCTCTTCATGCCATAGAAGCCAGTGAGACTATGTGTTGAGAATGCTTTGAGTGATCTTTTTATTGTGTGGCAACTTTAATTATGTGTGTGTGGATATAAGAGTCCTGGCTCTCATAGCCTGGGGCTAAATCTGGTGAGCAGTTGATCAGAGCAAGCTGCCTTCTCTCTGATGGAGGAGACAGGATGGAGGAGAAGGTCTCTGGTCTCACTGGCTGAGTATCGGTGTGTATTGGTTGTGGTTCTTAGCCTCTATTATACACTTAACTGTACTGTAGTGCAGTGTGTTCTCAGCCAGAGATGCCTGAGCAGCGTTCTGATGTCTAGACGTATTAAGTCTTTTAGCCCTCGTAAGTCTGTAAGTTGGGTGTTTTTTCTTGTTTTCTTCATTTTTACAGATGAGGAATCAGAGCTCAGAAAGGATGTAAATTGCCCCAGCTTAGAGTTTTAAGTGGCAGAGCTGACACTGGGACTCTGTTCAGTCGAGCCCCAGATTCGCTGTTCTTAAGATGTTCATATTGGAGGCGGTTGACTCGGGCACCCTGTGAGCTCTCCTCCTTTGAAAAGAGGAGCTGTGGTAAAGATAAAGCCTTGGAAGGTATTATTAGCATTAAGCAGAGGTGTGTTTAGCTATTTACGTTATGGACAACTAACAGATTCCTGCCATTATAGCCATGAGTGGGAGTTGTTATTGAGTTCCAAGATTGGATACGGTGAAATCATCTTCTCCATTCTAATTATACTTGGAGCTTCCAGAAGATTAGTTTTTATGAGCTCTCCTTATTGCCAGGTGTTTGGCGTAGCCCAGGCAGTGGTTCTTTATCAGGAGTGCACTTGCTGGTCTCATATAGCCCTCTGGGAGCATAGATGCCTGTGTCAGTCTCCCTGCTTGTACAGCTGTGAGGGGAATCTGACACATAGTGCCCAACAGTCCCCTGGACTTGAGTTGAAGTGCCATCATTGGGTCTGAGCTCACTCACCAGGTGGGTCAACCGAGGGCTGAGTCTTTCTCTTCCCCTGTGGTCTTCCATGTTCAGGAGACCAGAGGAGACTTTTCCACAGTGAGAACAAGTTCCTCAGCATCACGAATAGCTCCTATTGAGCCTCTGCTTGTGTCATATTGACTGATGGCCCCTCTGCCAAAACCAGCCATACATCCAAGCCCAGAGTCAGCATGGGAAGGGACTGTCCAGGGTGTGGCCCTGGCAGACTGAGTCATTGGGATTGTTTTTATAGCAGTGTGCCACTCACGTAAGCATCTGATAAAGTTAGCTCAATGAATACACAGTTATTATAAGGGCTTAGATATCATAAAACCAGGGTAATAGCACAGCTTTTATTCTTGTCTGCTGCCGTTACGGTACACCTTTCAACTCGATCAGACATAGATTCATTCACTTTGTGCCAAGCATGAGGGGAAATGGACACAGATTCCTACCCTCTGATACATTTGATCAAGTGGTGTAGGCAGTGTGGAAATGGGTGACATCAGCAAAGCAATGAAGCGGTGATAATTATGAGGTAGAATGGCCATGGAAGACCTAACAGAGGTGACACTGAGCAAAAGATCACAACAAACACAGACTGCACTCAGTTGACTTGGGTCAGTATGCTCACACATTACCTTGTGTCTGCAGAGGAGTCATGGAGGAAAATATCAGGGAATTAAAGATAGTAGTTCAGTAGTTCACTGTTTACATAGGAACTAATTAGAAGAGTTTGTCAAATGTGTCTCCCATCCTCAGCTCCTGCTTCTCTTCATGTGTCTGCTTTCTTTCTTTTTTTCTCTTTTGCTTCCTGGCAGGAATGGGTAACTGCCACTGACATCAGAGTGACACTCAATCGCCTGAACACCTTTGGAGATGAAGTGTTTAACGACCCCAAAGTTCTCAAGTCGTATTATTATGCAATCTCGGACTTTGCTGTGGGAGGCAGGTGAGTGGACGATTAAATCTTCCTTGAAGGTGGTGGAACTTTGATGTAGAGCTTGTTTACGACTTCTTAGAATTTAAGAACCGTGTGGATCTTCTCATTCTGGAAGCTAAGCAACTGGGTCTTCTGAAACCTTGTTAAATCCACACTTATTGGCCATTTAAGTGCAGAATCCAGCAATAGGTTCTGCAGAGCTGTTGCCTAAGGGAGAAGCCTCGACCTTCCAGGCTCTTAGGAGGGAGTTAAGCATAATTCTTAAATAAGTAAAAACTGAAATATAGGTTGAGCTTCCCTAATTTACTATCTCAAGGTGTTCTAGTTTGCTTTCTGTTGTTGTGAAAAACACCCTGACCCAAAGCAAGTCAGGGAAGGAAAAGGCTTATTTGTCTTAAATCTTCCAGACCATAGTCCATCACTGAGGGAAGTCAGGGCAGAGACTCCAGCGGCTCAGGAGGCAGGGACAGGTTGTGGAGGGCGCTGCTTACTGGCTTGTTCTCCATGGCTTGCTCAGCCTGTTTCCTTGTACAATCCAGGACCGTTGCCTGGGCGTAGCACTGCCTATAGTAGCTGGCCGTCCCCCATCAGTCTTTCATCAAGAAAACGCCCACAGGCTTACCTGCAGGTCCGTCTGACAGAGGCATTGCTGTCAGCTGAGGGTCCTCCCAGATCCTCCATGCTTATGCCAAATAGGCAGAAAAACTAACGAGCAATAATACTTGGAATGTGACAAAATAAAATATCTTCTGGTGTTCATGTGATGTCACAAGTGGACGGTCAAAATGCTGGTCCCTGAGTGTTGTGTAAAATCACCTTCAGGCCATGAAATTCATGCTGTGTCTTGGTTCCACTCCCAAGCTGCAGCAGTCTGTTTTTGAGAAAGTTCAAGAATCCAGAAACGTCTGTTCTCAAGCACTTGGGTAGGGTATTGGGCACTGAGCTTGTGCTAATGCACCCGTGTGTCAAAACAAAAAAAAAGTCATGAATCCAGATACAGAACGGAAGACTAGAGGAGTGGGTGGGGTCTGGATGGGTCTTAAAGGACAGGCAGGATTTGGGTAGAGATTTGTGTTGAAGATGTCTGGATTGAGTGCAGGAGGGAGGATGGCTGTGTATTAGCAGAAGTTCAGAGTGTAATTCTGCTTGATGGGAAGAAGACATCTTTGTACAGCTGTAAACCAGAAAGATTGCTTTATGGCCAGAGACGACAGGCTAAGAATCATAGACTTTCTTCTCTGATGTTAGCCCGTGAGGTCTCAAGAGCAGAAAAATTATTTTTGTATATGATTTTCCTGGCATGCTCATTGAGGTTGATTTGAAATGGAACCACTGAGAAACTGGGCAGTGTTTGGAGTAAGGCTGCAATATGAAAACGGGGTTAGGAAGATGAGTGTTCGTTGAGAGTAGAGGATAGTGGTCCATGGACACCTCAAAGCCCATTACGTTATATCCTAACCTGCAGACTCAGTTCAGAAGTGTCTCAGGCGAGTGTGGAACGGTAAAAGTGCAGTATGGTTTTGATGCTGTGTAATCTGGATATGAAACAGCAAACACCGGATGTAGATCGAGAAGGACATACAGATGCATCTGACTGTGAGAGGAAGATTACCAGGCCTTTACTCAAAGATGATCTTAAGGTCTAATGATCAAGAGAACAGTGCTACCACCAATAACTTATAAAAATGGGCTAACTTGGAGGAGATGATGCATTTACTCATAGACTTGTACAGTTTTAGGTCCTGGGAGACATTAAGTTTGTATAATCACCAGGGGCAGAGCCTTCGAGAAGGATGGGAACAGAATTATCAAGGCCAGATTCATCTCTGCACAATGAAGATGATTCCAGTGTGCATAGACATTTTTAGGTGTAGGTGAAGCTGTAGAACTGCTGTCTTTAAAGAAGCAAGTGAGAGAAATGTCCGTTCCAGCCACATTCACATCTCCAAGTTCCCTCGGGCCCTTGGTTCATTGCTATACTTGCATCTAAGGGATCCTTCAGTGACCCGTGCCCACAGAGAGCCCAAGGGGACCATCTAACTACTGGGCGTCTATGGGAAATGAGGCATCAATGTCAGTGGTTCACTTCCTTCAGTAGGAAGCACACTCATTAGGGTGAATTACTGAGATGTGTATTAACTTGTATTCTGTGCAGCCCTGTGTGCAGAAATAGATCAATTCCCAGTGACTCTGAGAGGAGCATTAGCGTTGTCTCTGTTTTACAGGTGAGGTTCAGGCACACTGTAAGTGACGGGGAAAGGTTTCAAACCCAGGCAGCCTGGTGTCAGACTTTATGCTATTCTAAGCCATTGTCTTCTGCTGCTTCCCAACAGTCTTGACTCCAGGAAACATTCTGCTGGTGTTCTTAGAAACTTTTAGGGACTTTCTACTGTGTAGTTAATGTCCCATCTTGGGATTGTGTGTGTGTGTGTGTGTGTGTGTGTGTGTGTTTCAGCTTATCCTTGCCAAGTTCATCAGTTTAAACTTTTGAATGGTAAAATTCCAAGAATTCTTAGGTTGCTTTTGGTTTGCCATATACACGTTTCTTCTGCACCATTTCTGGGACCTCACAGCAGTCCCATTCTTAGCTATTCCTGTCTCTCTTCTCTCCAGGTGTAAATGTAACGGACATGCCAGCGAGTGTATAAAGAATGAATTTGACAAACTTGTGTGCAACTGCAAACATAACACATATGGAGTTGACTGTGAAAAGTGCCTGCCTTTCTTCAATGACCGGCCGTGGAGGAGAGCCACTGCTGAGAGTGCCAGCGAGTGCCTTCGTGAGTGCAGCAGGCGCAGTCTGTCCATTTGTCTTAAGGACTGTAGCTGAAGGAGGGAAGGGAAAGGCCCTGCTCCTGTAGAGTAGGGTACTGAGCCACATGCACATCAGAGGCAAAGGATAGATTAGGAAGTTGGTTGCGAATAAGCCCCGCTGGTTTTGTTTCCTCCATGAACATTTAGTTAGAAAGTCAAATCTCCAAGGTTCAGGAGTTTCATTAGACTCAAATACTGGGCCAATGTAGCACCTCTAAAATGTGACCTCTGTAGTCCCTGTGGCCCTTTGAACTTAACCATTCCTCAGTGTCTGTTTGAGATAGATTCCAGAACCTTCCTCACATACCAAAGTCCATGCACATTCAAGCGTTCTTTGTAGAATGGCATAGTATTTGCCTGTGACTGTGCACTCTCTTTCACGATTGTCATCTGTTGGTTACAGTGCAGACACTGTAAATAGTTATCCTACTTTGTTTGGGAAATAAGGACAATAGAGAAAAGTCTGTTTATATGTACAGACAGACATTATTTCCTCTACATAGTTTCTCTTGAGAGTTGATGCGATTTGTGGGCGAGCATCCCCTAGGGACACTTGTTCATCCTCCTCCACTCAAGCAGCCAGCTTGGTTAGCCGTGTCAGTACACTGACTCAGTCCGTCTTCCCTTTATCTGATCAGTGAGAATAGTGGGAAAGCCACTGCCCTGGAGCTCTGGTGGCTTTGGGGGAAGGAGTAGGTGCTGTGCTCTCGTAAACGGTCAAAATGGAGAAGCTAATACATGTTTATCCTTCATAATGTCTTGCCTCATTTTGCACGACCTGAGAGAGGAACTCTGGAGAGGAAACATGGAGTTATGGTTTGTGAAAGGCTTACTAGGAACAAACTTTAAAGCAACCACAGTAGTCTTGAGTTCTTCGTCAGTGTGGGAAACAGAGACTGAGAAAATGGACACTTGGAGCTTAGAGCAATTACACAGCACCTTGAGAAGGAGCAACCTCCTGACTTAGGACTGTTAACGTTGAGCTGTCTCGAGCAGATTGTATTATTCGTCTTTAATTTCTCTCAACAAACCCCAGAGTTGCTGATAAACTTTCTAGCCTCCTCTAGTGTTTCTAAGCGTTCCAGGGAGCTCCTTTAATCCCATTACCACACTAGTGTAAGTGGATGTTGTAAGGTGAGGACTGGTGAAAGAGATACATGAAGCACTCCAAAAACATGTCATTTAAACACGCGTACATTTGAAAAGTATTGTGTGTACGGATGCCGTGTTTCTAGTCTATCAGGAAATAAGAACAAACAAAATACTGTTAGCTCACTGCTAACTGAATTTGCTAAGGAGCTCACTGGATTTGCCTTCCTCCATAGTCTCTTCAGGACCAACCCTTCAGAGTAAAGTCTCTGGATGACGTGACTATAGCAGGACAACTAGGACACCAGGGCTAGACAAGAGGAGAATACAGCTGTCTTCTCTCGTCCTAGCTGTTAATGAGAGAGGCACAGCATATGCTGTAGCTTTGGGGTGGAGCAGAGTGGACATGGGAGCTGTTCTGCCTCGTGATCCCAGCACCGGACCACTACCCCGGAAGGCTGGATTGACTGCAGGGTGACATAGAACAGCTTGGGGTAAGAGAAATAGCAAGTGAAAGGGGGAGGCACAGAACAACAACTTCAGAAAAGGCGTGGACACCAGCCTAACAAACTTGGTGCCAGCAACTCAAGTTTCAAAAAATGTTTCCAGTTGAATTCTGTAATAGAATATATTGTATGGAGAAAGAAAATACATATTCAATTATCTTTTAAAATAGTTTGAAAAGTATTTGTCGTAAATCAAGCAAAACTTTGTTTCTATGTGATGGCCAAGAGCTTACATGTGCTTTGGACGGATTAAGTCTGAGAAAATCATCTCACTAAGAGCAGCACTCAAGACTCAAATATTTATTTATTTCTTTGTTTTGGAGACCAGATCTCAGTATGGAACCCACTGTGGAGACCAGTCTAGCCTCCGACACATAGAAAATTGCCTCTTGAGTGCACACTGCCAAGTCCAGACAGTTACTTAGTTTTAAAGTATGGTTGACTTTACCAGATGACCTAGTTAGAACTGTGGTTCCCAGGAGATGGATCTGAAGTGTCTAGATTTCCCTGTAATTCTGCTTCTGTCATCAGACATGCTAATTTAAACCTACAAGTCTCACGTTCCCTCGTCTGGAGAGAGTAATTTGGCCCTTGGAAGCTGGTGTCTTAATGTGTTTGAATTTTGAAGCAAATGTTCGAAGAAAAGATGCATGATCAATCAGTGCCTTGGTTTTGCTGTTAGTGATGGAAGTAGAGGATAAAGAATTAGAAAAGTGGGTGTGGTGATGCACACCCCTGGGGTGCACGGGGAGGCAGAGGCAGGCAGATATATGACTCAAGGCCAGGTCTACAGAGTGAGTTCCAGACCAGCCAACACAGCATAGTGAAATCCTGTCTCAAAAAACAGAAAGGTGATCATTTGACTTGGCTCTTATGTATGAACAGTCACTGGGAGACAGGTTCTTTTCTGAGTATAGGAGTTCTTATGTATCCTTTTTCTATAAGGATGGATATTTCTTAGTATAGTGATGGATGATCAGACTTTCTAAACTTGTTGACATACTGGGTTTTTTAATAAACAATGTAACCTGTAGTCATTTTATTCTATACCACCTGTCATTGAGATGTAGAAAATTGTGGTTTGGTTTTCTTGGGAGTCTTTTAAAATGATTTCATAAAAGTATATAGGTCTTAGAGGCTACAGTGATGGGTCAGAGGTTAAGAATATTTACTTGTCTTCCAGAGTTTATTTCCCAATAAAGTATCCATGTTGGGTGGTTCACCACTGCCCCTAACTCCAGCTCCAGGGGATCTGACACCCTCTGCAGACACACACACACACACACACACACACACACACACACACACACACACACACACACACACACACACACGGCATTCACTCACCCAGATACACACATACATTTTCCTTTTAAAGGTATACTTATCTGGCATATCTTGTATATTTAGCTTGTGACTGCAATGGCCGATCCCAAGAATGCTACTTTGACCCTGAACTATACCGTGCCACTGGACGTGGTGGCCACTGTACCAACTGCCGGGATAACACAGATGGTCCCAAGTGTGAGAGGTGCCAGGAGAACTTCTTCCGTCTTGGGAACACTGAAGCCTGCTCTCCGTGCCACTGCAGCCCCGTTGGTGAGTGACATCCATCCCACTGGGTGGAATCTCCTGAAACCCCAGGAAAGAAAGCTTTGCCTTGTGAGCATGTGCACAGTTTAGTGTGGTATAGTCTGCCTCCTTCATACCAAGTTGCACTCTCAGATGACTCTCTAGTGTGTATAGAAGAAGTAGCAGTTCTGTAAATAATTGGCAGCTGGGTCATAGACTATTTGAACTTTGACTGTGAAAGGCTTTTCCTTGTTAATGATTTTGTTTAGTCTGATGTCCGTAGAGAGCTGAACTGTATACAGCATGTTAGTGTGTGTCTAGAGATGCATAGCATTTGGTCTCTTGTAATCTTTTTTGGGAGGTGGGTGGGGTGGGAGTTGGGCTAATATTTTGTTTGTTGTTTGTGCCTTTGTATACTAAAATTCTAGACAGGAGCCTTAAGGAGCATTTGATTGCCAGAGAGGTGACTGGTCTGTGTGTACTTTATCACACAGTTTTGTTCTAGAGTGGTGGGTAGATTTACTTCAGGGTGTGCCTGCAACGCTAAACTGTTAGGGCTTATAAAGGTATGATTTACGAAGAGCTGTGGTTTGGAATACCATCTAGCGGCGACATACTGGTCATCGGGCATTGCTTTTGGCTTGTGTTTGCTTTGACATTGGCTTTACTTACCCATCTGTCCAGGCATGGGGTTGAACATGAACTCTTTACATTCTAGGTTCTCTCAGCACACAGTGTGACAGTTACGGCAGGTGCAGCTGTAAGCCCGGAGTGATGGGTGACAAGTGTGACCGTTGCCAGCCTGGGTTCCATTCCCTCACTGAGGCAGGATGCAGGTAAATGTTTTCAGAATCAGAGATCGGTCCTGAGTCTGCACAGGGAAGCAGTAACTACAGTGGGAACACTTTCCCAGCAGTAGTGTCAGCAAGCTTCCAGGCTAGACTTGATAATGTGCTGGGGTTTTGGAAAGTTCAAAAATGTGTCTTTTTAGCTAGTTTTAAGTTAGTGTGCACAGTGTTAGGTTTCATCACGGGTGATGAGTATTCTTGACTGAAACCAAATCCAAATATAAAAATAATGGGAGCTCACCCCGTCCTTTAGAGATGCTCTGTAGAATCTGCTGTTGTGTAAAACAGCCACCTTTAAGAGTGGGGCTTCTTTCCTGTCTGTCCTTTTTATTTCTTTCCATTCCCCTCAAACAGGCCATGCTCCTGCAATCCTTCTGGCAGCACAGACGAATGTAATGTTGAAACAGGAAGATGCGTTTGCAAAGAGAACGTTGAAGGCTTCAGCTGTGAGAGGTAGCTCGAGCTTTCTCCAGCTCTGTGTCTTCCTTGGTGTCAGATTTCCCAAGAAAGCAAAGGCTGATTGTGCCTTCATCTCTTTCAGATGCAAACCTGGATTTTTTAATCTGGAGTCATCTAATCCTAAGGGTTGCACACCCTGCTTCTGCTTTGGGCATTCTTCCGTGTGTACAAATGCTGTTGGCTATAGTGTTTATGACGTCTCCTCGACCTTTCAGATTGGTAATTTAGCCCTTACTCACCGCCTCACAGGCCTCTAGAACTCCTGAGACCATTGCTATATGGGTATTTTTTCAGTAACATGGGAGGTTTTCGATACTAGGAACATGCAATGTTATTAATTACTACACATGGTTTTTTTCTTGTATGGCCCTTTAATGAGAACATACATATGGTTTTAGAGAATGTACTGTAATAAGCAGTGACTGTAAATGTTTTTTAAAAAAAAAAAAAAAAAAAGCATAATGTGTCTTTCAGGGGACAGTATATATAGGTTCTGTTGTAGGGTCAATTTTTTTGTTGGTGCTTTTCTCTATAGAAGGTGCAGTTTCATACAATTTGTGGGGCCTGGATATCAGGATGTTTGTCATCTGAATGTGCTTGGGTCTTCATCCCTACCTGCAGATGAGGATGGGTGGCGTGTGGAACAGAGAGATGGCTCGGAGGCGTCCCTTGAGTGGTCCTCAGATAGGCAGGATATTGCCGTGATCTCAGACAGTTACTTTCCTAGATACTTCATTGCCCCTGGTAAGTGAGGCTGTAAAGCCATGCGGCTTTCTGGATGCTTCTCTTGGTCACATCCTCACACTCTGACCCAGCCTAATGTCTGCCTTCCAGCAAAGTTCCTGGGTAACCAGGTCCTGAGTTACGGGCAGAACCTTTCCTTCTCCTTCCGAGTGGACAGACGGGACACTCGCCTCTCTGCAGAGGATCTTGTGCTTGAAGGAGCTGGCTTGAGAGTATCCGTGCCCTTGATCGCTCAGGGCAATGCCTACCCTAGTGAGACCACTGTGAAGTACATCTTCAGGTGAGACTGTTCTCTCTGTCAACTCAGGCCTGACCAGCTGAGAAAGAGAAAGTGATTTTCTGTGTTTTGTTTTATCTGAGTTGATCTGGCCTCAGATGTGTGTTAAAGAAAAACTTCTGGGCTAGTGATGGCTCATGCTTCTTGTCCTAGACCAATGGAGGTTGAGGCAGGAGGATTGCCAGGAGCTCAAAGCTAGCCTGGATTACATAGCAAAATTCTCTGTTAAAAAAAAAAACAACAACAACAACCCGTTATGGATTATTGAGATGAGCCCTTTTTATCTTTCTGTTTTCTAGTTGTACTGAGAAGCTGGCAATGCTCTCTTTTATTTGGTTAGCTTGTCGGTATTGCCTGTGGTGGCAAGAAGCAGCCTCCTTGCAGATTACCCTTACAGAGGTTCTGTGCCCTTTCTTTGTTTCCAGGCTCCATGAAGCAACGGATTACCCTTGGAGGCCTGCTCTCTCCCCGTTTGAATTTCAGAAGCTCCTAAACAACTTGACCTCTATCAAGATCCGTGGAACATACAGTGAGAGGAGTAAGTTGTGCTGCCATGTAGGAGCTGATTAAGGTGACCGGGTGGAAAGACTCATGGTAATGTGTTCACACTAATCCAGAGTAGGATCAACTGTATATTAAAATGGACTTTGAAACTTTCTGCAAGGATCTGGAGAACATTCACAAAAATTAGTGACAGTCTTATTTTATAATTAATAAGCCAATTGAAATGCCATTGTATATAGATCTTTCTCAGTCTTATTATTAACTACTGGTTCAACTTGCTTGACCTTCAACCTTCATTTCTTTTTGTTTACTGCCATGTAATTCTCAAGCGATTTGGATTATTGGCCAAATTATCAGAAACTATGTATTATCCTGTGAACATTTAATTTTGTGTAAACAAGGGTTAAAAATATGCCCTTGAGAATTTACTAAAGAGGGCCTTTTTCCCCTCGGGTGAGGTAAAGGTTGTAACTTGGATGTGTTGGGTGTTTGCTTGTTTTTAAAATCCCTGCATGAGTGTGTCCAGACGGAAATGTTTTATAAGTAATTACTAATATGGATCTGGGCCCTTGGAAGAGGTTTAGATTACAAATGTAGGTTAAAAAGCTGCCTACATTTTGGTCATTTACTTTTAAACTTGGAAAAATGGCAGAAAACAGAGGAAGCGGATGGGATCCTAGAAACAGAGTTGAGGTCTGTGCTCTGAGGCCCACAGAGGAGAATTTGGAGAAGAAAGAACAGTTGTAGGTTTGGGACAAGAGCAGCACTGGGTTTTAGGTTGGCATGGGGAGGTGACTGGGGAGGGGTTTAGCTTTGGCTTAGTGTGGAAACTGAGCAAGGTCTCAGGACTCTCTGAACAGTGATTTTGAATGTGAGAAAGTAAAATAAAGAATATTCTCTTCAAGAAGTTTGAAAGAAAGGAAAAGAGATGAATTATCATTTGGGAGTAGGAGCAAGTTTGAAGGGAGAATATTTTTAGGTCAGGGACATAGAAGAATGTTTAGAGATTGGAAGTGCATCTTAACTCAAGATCTGACTGGAAAAAGCCATGAACCTATTAAAGCTAAGTTCAAGCTAGCAATAGAAGAAATATTCTTCAGCCTAGGTGGTCAATTTCCACGTGAATTGTATAAACAGAAAGTCATGTTCCATAACACGGGAGGAGTGTGCTTTGCCCATAATGGTATCCCCAAGGCCCACTTACAGCCTTAGAGCGTAGCAGCTGGTTCTACTACATTGATGGGCCATTGGTCTAACTCAGTATAGCTTTCTTTTTCCTCATGGAAATGCAGGAGCATGACTGGTGGCATAATGGCTTTGGGTGGATTGCACACTTGTCAGAGCTATACAATCCTCTCTCTCTCTCTCTCTCTCTCTCTCTCTCTCTCTCTCTCTCTCTCTCTCTCTCTCTCTCTCTCTCTCTCTCTGATGTTTCTATAACTTTGCCACACCTCTACTCCAGTATCCTGTACCACATGCTTGTCTTGGATGCTGTTCTCTGGTTGCCATTCCTGGTGAATGGCTTAAGCTGATGATTGGCTTTGTCTGCACTTTTGGGTCTGGCTACTCTCAAGCTACTCAGTCTTGGACGCTGGAAGGCACCTCAGTGTTTCTCTTTTCCACACCACAAACAGGCGCTGGATATTTGGATGATGTCACCTTGCAAAGTGCTCGTCCTGGGCCCGGAGTCCCTGCAATGTGGGTGGAGTCCTGCACCTGTCCAGTGGGGTACGGAGGGCAGTTCTGTGAGACGTGCCTCCCAGGCTACAGAAGAGAAACTCCAAGTCTTGGACCTTACAGCCCATGTGTGCTCTGTACCTGTAATGGGCACAGTGAGACCTGTGACCCCGAGACAGGTAAGAAGGCCTGAGGCCACTGCTGGGCCTGTGGGTCCTTTTGCCATTAGTAGTGGCATCCATTGTCTTCTCGTTACTTACCTGATGGTGTATCTCTGCTCTTGGAACAGGTGTCTGTGACTGCAGAGACAATACAGCCGGCCCCCACTGTGAGAAATGTAGTGATGGGTACTATGGAGACTCAACCCTGGGCACCTCTTCTGACTGCCAGCCTTGTCCCTGCCCTGGTGGCTCAAGTTGTGCCATTGTCCCAAAGACAAAGGAAGTGGTGTGCACGCACTGTCCAACTGGCACTGCCGGTGAGTCTGCCTTGCCCCCATCCTTTCAGAGTTTGTACGACTGTCAGCATTTACACTGCCTTCCTCCCTCGGGTGACCTCACAAGCCCAAGATGGAACTGCTGCTGTTGGTTTGCTATGACTAAGAAAGCACAGAGACAGTGAGTGCTGTGTCCAAGGCTGTGTGGCAAGGCACTGGTGAGCTGGGGCTGCAACACAGCTTTGTGACTCCAAATAGAACTGTCACTGTGATGTAATCTCTTGTAAAATGAGAACTCAAACTTGGCTTTCTGGTGCTGGCTTGTCTGGAATTGTTAATGTGAAGTAGCAATTTTAAAATTCTTTCTCTGAATCACCCTTCCAGCATCTCAGAGTTGGTCATATTACGTCAGGAACATATGCCTTTTTATTTATTTGTTTATTTTTTTAAAAAGATTTTATTTATTTACTTTATATATATGATGAGTACACCATAGCTGTCTTCAGACACAGCAGAAGAGGGCATTGGATCCCATTACAGATGGTTTGAGTCACCATGTGGTTGCTGGGAATTGAACTCAGGACCTTTGGAAGAACAGTCAGAGCTCTTAACTGCTGAGCCATCTCATTTATTTATTTTTTAAGAGCTTTGGGTAGGCTGGGCAGTGGTGGTGCACACCTTTAATCCCAGCATTTGGAAGGCAGAGGCAGGTGGATTTCTGAGTTCGAGTGAGTCCAGAACAGCCAGGGCTACACAGAGAAACCCTGTCTTGAAAAAACCAAAAAAAAAAAAAAAAAAAAAGAGCTTTGGGTAGATCTCTGTCCCCACTCTAGCCACTCCATTCATTTTCCAAAGAACATAAAATTTTATCTGTTTTAGGTGATCATAGCTGTTCTGACCACAAAGAGGTTGGGTTCACTCTTTGGCTTACTCTGCCCTTACTGTGAAGGGCAGGAAGACAAAAGCGGGGCTAAACAGCATGCTACTTGTTCAATGCGTGTAAGGAGTGTGGGATTCGAACCTTGACCCTAGACTTTGAAAGCAAATTGCATTTTGGAATGAGTTTAATACAGGCTACCTGGTGTCTCTGTTTCAAGCTTTTGAAGTATAGATTGCACATGGACTAGCCACACTACCAGTGGAAGCATCACAGCTGGAATGTTGCCTTTGTACCCCGTGGTGATGGCTCTGCGGGAGCTGGTGGCTGCCCACAGCCGGGCCAGGAGGTCCCCCATTCCCCTCTGTTCTGCGTTCTCATTTCTCCCCTCTGTCCCACCTCCAGCCATCCTTCCTGCTCAGCTCATAGACCTGTGGTTTTTGCCTGTCAGGTCTAGTGGTCAGTATTGTGGCTGGACAGTGCTGGCTGACTGTCCCTGGCCTGAACTTGACCTCCCACTCTCCTTGGTTTTCTTCTTTCCTCTTGGGTACCCCTTGACCACCTCTTTATTTCAGCTGGAGATTTTCATATGAATTTGATGATCCAATCTCTTCAGGCTACCAAGTCTGTATCTGCAGCCCTGGGCGCCCTCTCTGAGCAAAGCCTGTTCCTCCTTTCCTTCCCCACTGGTGCAGGGCTGGAAGCTATCTGTTTGCCCTCTGCATCTGCTCCCTTCTCTATCCCATGAGAGTGTGCACTGCATCAAATACAGCCTCCTTCAGAGTCAGGGTAGCCAGGAGCATATGCCTGAGATCACAGAGGACAGAGTATTTATTCCAAGGCCCATCTTGATGGGGTCCTCAGGCTTGGTGACCCAAGTCAGAGTTCTAAACTTCTGGTCACTGCTCCCTCCATGCAGCCCCTAGAGCACAGGTTACTGGGTCCATCCTGGTCTCCACCTTCGTCCTCGATTCCCTATGCTAATCGAATGTGCTGATTACTCTACTGCATTCTAGATTCACACAGCTACAGTCTCAACCTAAATAAACCTCTTCTTTACTTCTTCCCTTTTCCCCAATTCTAGCCCTCTCCCTTCCCAGCAGTCTATAGACTTGGTTGTGGTAACAAC